>CM056169.1:35061462-35631605 GCA_029691765.1 Entomobrya proxima | reverse complement strand
GGCAGTTACCATAGTTAAATTTAACTGCTCTCATAAGAGCCTAGCGGTGGTGGTGGCGATATTCATATGCGTGCCTACATGAACAAAGACTTATAAAACATGCGCGTACTTGCTGAGCCATAGAGTGCCTGCTCAGTATTGGCTGTTGTTGCTGAAGTGTAGAAGCCGAGGCAGCCAAATTAAAGCGTCTGCTTTTGTCTGTTTTTTCCCGAGACCTGTTGCTGATGTTGTGCAAAGTAGCCTGCATTAATACATACCTGTGTGTATCATAAACGTGCAATAAATATAATTTTACCTGTGTGATGGCGAGGTCTAAGCAGAGTGCGAGAAAGGTATGTTGTGTATACGTACACATACTACATTTTCATTCCTAAGTATAGTGCTTCTCTGTAATTTAGCATTATTTTGTTTGCAGGCTAAACCAAAATACAATGTCGCTACGCGAGAGGATGCACCTGTTGCTGCAGGTAAAAAAGGAAAAGGAAAGCGGCCAAAAAAGAATGGCCAGTCAACACGTTCCAGAAAATATCTGGCAGGGTTTGATTTCGCTGCTAATGCAAAAGCCCTCGAAATACAAGATGTAGGTTTTGACTTTGATGCTAATGCAAAAGCCCTTGAAATACATAATATTGACCCCGGGTTTGCTTGGCGTAAGCAGCTTTCCAATGATGTTAAGAAAACCGAATTAGATAGTACGACCAATTCAACCTCTGTAATTAACGGTGATGCCGGAGTTCCAAGCTTGGCTGCAGCCCCTGAAGATGAATCACTAAAAGAATTTGAACCTCCAAAGCTTGTAAGTTTTAATACCTGTTTTTTTAAACTATTAATTTAACTCATACTTAATAACTCTAACTAATTATTGATAGGTAGAAAAGCTACCGTTCAAGAAAGTGGTGGACCCAAATTTGATCCCTGTTCCACCTAGCATGCGTAGAATTGGCATATCAGTTCGAGGTGCGCCGCCACGGAGATGTAAAGGATCTGAAGAATCAGCAATTGATCAGCGCCATTGCTTTGGAGTAAGCGATATACAAACAAATGTATTTTTCAAGAACGCGGAGGATTGGAGTAACTTTCCTGTAGGACATCCACTGTATTCGATGGCAGTACATAAAGGACCCGGAATCCTAACATTGTCTGGAATGTTCAAAATATGGTCCGGTGTGAACACCGTTAATACAAGGCCCATAACCAAGCAGATTACCTACGACAAAAACGCTAAGGACAGAAGATTGAAACATTAC
The DNA here is from genome assembly GCA_029691765.1 of Entomobrya proxima. Lineage (NCBI taxonomy): Eukaryota > Metazoa > Arthropoda > Collembola > Entomobryomorpha > Entomobryidae > Entomobrya > Entomobrya proxima. The sequence goes on along the minus strand of CM056169.1, from coordinate 35,630,358 downwards.
TCAAAATACAAGAAAAAGAAAGCGCAAACAGTGGAACGCTTTCCAAAAGTCGTGACATGTTTGAAGAAGCCACAATGGGACAGTTTATTAGCGCACGTGGACGCTTCTAAGGAGAATTATGCATTCATATTTATGAACCGGGAATTTGTCAGTTCCCAAAGGATGGGAAGAGTAAATTTGAAAAAAGGTGTGCCGGCTCTACCAACAGTTAAAGGGAAGCCCACTCATATTTCTGTCCTTGCGATCAAAGGCAGAACATTCAAATTGTTTGATTGCAATAACTTCCCTTTCTGCGAGGATTACTGGATTCCCAGTTATTATTTAATGATGAAAAGAGTCGCGGTACGTTACGTTTTGCAAAAGTTTAACTTGACGTACAAAACAATCGACAGTTTTGATATTCCTGTCACAACTTATTCGTTCGGGTATGTATACGAGATCAAGTCTAAGCATTAAAACTGTTTATGTTTATGATTTCTGTAGTTTTCTTCCTTTTTTAGCGTAAGCAATTCCTGCAGTTTATACTGCATGTACGCTGTCGAAATGCTTTCCAAGGGGTCATTAAAGGTGGACATGAACAAAACTAAAGCAATAACTATGCTTTATTTTGAAAAAGTTGCATTTTATGTTGGTGGTCACCTGTCCTACCATGAGTTTTGTTACAGAAACCGAGATTGGATGACAAGTCGTGATAAAGAATGGCCTTTTGAAGATCTGCTGCAGAAAATTATTGATGGAAACATAAACATGAGTTACGCGAGTCTGCAACTCCAAAAAAAGAAGGCACGATTTTGTTAAACAATTAAAACAAAATTAAAACAATTAAAGTTTTATTTTTATTCAGTGGCAATTTGTATTGAATGCTTCTTGTAGGTTTTGAAGGAGCTTCAGGCATCTGGAAAGTTTTTAAACTATAAAGATGTCCCTACGGTCACTGCAAAGGAAGTGCTGGCCATGTATCCCGATCCAGTTAATAGGGATGAAATTGAAGAAGACAGTTGCTCTGAATTGAGCGAATCGGAGGATTCCCCCTCAAATAGCAGTGGATCTGATAATTTGGAGGATTTGTGAAGTTATGTGATTTGTGAAGAAAAATAATGAGTAGTAAAGAAAATTGATGGAGATAAGAGATAATGGATGGAGAAAATGTGTTATTTGAGTTGTATAATGAAGATGAAATAGAAATAAGGATTTTCAGTTTCAATTTACTTTTATTTACAAACTTACAGTTTTTATAGATACCAGATACTTGTTGAATACGTTTACTTACAGTTATTATTTGAATACAGTTATTAACATACCTATACTTTATTTTGTTTCTTTTTTATTTTGTTTTATACTCCACTATCAGTTATAAGAAGTTATTAAAATACGATATTCCCAATTTTGTTTTGTATGTATGTATGTATGTATGTTCATTTTTGTCATGCATTTTCTGATTTGGCTTAATCATTAGATTATTGCTTAGTTTCGATTAGAAAATCATACATAATTAACAAAACACTGCCAAATAAAAATCACCCATATTATTCATATTGTGTTGAATGCATAAAACGCACCCATCGTACTAAGTACCTGGATTTTTGTGAACATTGAATAGAGATTGAATGAACATTACCAGATTGGGAATAGCGATTGACCAAATTATAATCATAAGGGATTTAATATATCGCCCAATCATATAGGTTTAACACAAAAGATACACCTTCCATACTAAACTACCTACATTACTGACGCTAACGTGCTCTTCTTACTGAAATAAGTAACTTATTTTTACATTGAACTGAAAGATTATTATGCATTCAATATTATGGTAATAGCGATAGGGGTAACTTGGGTTATTAGTGATTTTAATTATCGCCCAATCATATGGGTTTAACACAAAAGATACACCTTCCATACTAAACTACCTACATTACTGACGCTAACGTGCTCTTCTTACAGTAGTAACTAACCTATTTTTACATTGAAATGAAAGATTATTATATGTTTGACATTTTAGTTATAGCGATTGGGATAATTTAATTTATAAGTAATTAAAATTAACGCCAAAGTTTTCCATTTATCTACACATACTATGTACACACTAAACTAAACTACCTATATTACTGACGCTAACGTGCTCTTCTTACAGTAGTAACTAACCTATTTTTACATTGAAATGAAAGATTATTATATGCTTGACATTTTAGTTATAGCGATAAGGTGAATTCGGATTATAAGTGATTAAAATTGACGCCAAAGTTTTCCATATATCTACACATACTATGTACACACTATACTAAACTACCTATATTACTGACGCTAACGTGCTCTTCTTACAGAAGCAATTAACTTATTTTTACATTGAAATGAAAGATTATTATATGCTTGACATTTTAGTTATAGCGATAAGGTGAATTCGGATTATAAGTGATTAAAATTGACGCCAAAGTTTTCCATATATCTACACATACTATGTACACACTATACTAAACTACCTATATTACTGACGCTAACGTGCTCTTCTTACAGTAGTAACTAACCTATTTTTACATTGAAATGAAAGATTATTATATGTTTGACATTTTAGTTATAGCGATAAGGTGAATTCAGATTATAAGTGATTAAAATTGACGCCAAAGTTTTCCATTTATCTACACATACTATGTACACACTAAACTAAACTACCTATATTACTGACGCTAACGTGCTCTTCTTACAGTAGTAACTAACCTATTTTTACATTGAAATGAAAGATTATTATATGCTTGACATTTTAGTTATAGCGATAAGGTGAATTCGGATTATAAGTGATTAAAATTGACGTCGGAACTTTCCATGTATCCATAAGAAATATGCACATTGAATTTATACTGCCTAACTAAGTAGAATCCTACTTCTAAATAAATAAGTTCTAATATTTACATTATCTACAAGAATTAATGTTTTTACAAGATCCTCATGGCGATTTTTTAAACTTTACCTGTAACATACTTTAACATCCTATTTAGTCATCTTCGCTATCAGAATCAGAATCCGAGTCATCCTTCAATTTGTGTTGAAACGCTGTACATGGACTATATCCCTTGCATGGATACCAGCTACGGATCAAGGTGTCGTGAAGATTGGCAAAGCTTAAAGGAAATCCCTCCAGCGATCCATGTCTCGTGATTAAATGTGCCATTTCTTTCTGGAGAAACAAGTAGTAGTCATAGTTGAATGGGTACGTATCTTGATTTCCCTTTCTCCACTCTTCAAGCACCCGGCAATAAACTTGCAAGGCATCGTTGAAAAATCGGCTTGTGCTTTGCTTTCTTCGTTTCAAAAGAAATTCGTACAGCGGAATATAAAATATTTTCAGAAAGACAAACTTGCATAACAGTGCAGGAACTCTTTCACTAAATTTTACTAGGACTGCTTTTTTGATGAAAGCTTTTCTCTCACGATTTCCGTGTGCACAGTCGCAAACATCAGAATATTCAGAATCAGATTCATCTGAAGTTAACTTTGACTGACAGTTGCCCGCCATTTTGATTATTTTAATTGAAGATTTCGAAATTATTTTGTTTCTGGCTCGGCTTCGTTTAAAACTCTCAAAACTTTCATCAACTCGATGAAGCAAGGAACGCTGATTGATGCTGATGGCCCAAACCACTTAGTCCCGGAAGGATAAGTTCGGTGAAACTCTGAAGGGACTTCCTGAAGCATTCGAAATTGAATGGTATCAAAGGGGCTGAGATAAGGACGAATGTAAAAATTCTGAAGTTTGATTACGTCACCGTGCTGAAAGAAATTTTCAGATGAAAAATCTTGATAGGATGACACTACAGAGTGCCCGTCTAGCTTGTGCTTTCCCAAGTAGTTTTTCTGAAGACGATGAATAATCTCTTCACCTCTTTGTATGAAGATTGAATTAAGAATGGTGGGATACTGAAAGTAGGATGAGGTTCCCTTTTGATTGAGCCGACGTAAGTAAATGTTGTCCGTTAACCCGTCGCTAAATCGTTTTGCCATTAACGTAAGCAAAACAGCTTTTGTATTGGAAGTTGTCCAGAAGCTTTCAACTTCTGCTGGCCTTATTCGCTTGACTTTTGAAGCAGAAGGGACAAAGCTCAAGGTATGAGCAGAGAGTGTATTATCGGGATCAATGAGTTTTTCTATATCGATATCAGTATCAAAGTACCGAGGGAAAGAACGTTTGACAGCTCCGGAGCTTGCATTCTCAAGCCTCTCAATCTCCTTCAATTCCGATTCTGAAATCTCGTTTTGCTCCATTGTTAAAAGTTTGATCTTTCTCGTTCAAAATAGAAAAAGAGACTAATGGTTCAGTTTCAAGATTAATCAGACAGTAGTCCTCCTTATATAAGTTTTCAGACCTTTCAATTTCAATATCCTTCAAGTTTGCAGTTTGTGGCCCAAACATAAATTTCAAAATGGAAGAAAGGAAACTGGGTAGCCGGAACATTGATTCATTGTTTGATTACAATGTTCCCAGAAACTTGTACCAGCGAGAGAAAAGATTCTATGTCGAGTTCTTGACTAATGTAAAGAAAGGAAGTGTTCAAAAGCCATTCAGCTTTGGAATGCACAAAAAGCGTTTGAATGAGGAACAACAAAAATGTATGAAAGCAGTTTACAAACTTGTAGCAAAAACTCTCCAGGGACAGCCCACTTTACTTTCTCTCAGTGGAGGAGCAGGCAGCGGAAAAAGTGTAGTGTTAACGGCCATCGGTGATTACCTAACGCAAAAGCATATACCATTTGATATTATTGCTCCAACCGCCAGTGCAGCGGTTCAGTTTCGTGGAGCTACCGTGCACGGCTATCTTGGTATATGGAACGTGAAGAAAACATGGAGAGATATGATTCAAGAGAAAGTCCATCCCTCAGTGAAAGAAAAAATTGGCCGTTGCAAAATTCTGGTTGTGGATGAAGTGTATCTTCTTGGTTGCCACGGATTCAGCATGCTATTGCGCAGGATTGCACTGATCAAAGGCGTTAACACTAAGCTGCCCCTATCGCTAATTGTTGCGGGGGATGCTGCCCAGCTGGGGTGCGTGATGGATACACCGTTATACGAACAACCTCGTGACGGCATGGATGATATGGTCATGGAAGCGTTAGAAATATTTCAATCTGCAGAATTTAAAGTAGAGCTAAATATTAATATGAGGCAGAATGGAGACGTTATGTTCCAGGAATTATTGCAACGGATGCATGATAATGAAACCACTGAAGCTGATATTGAACTGCTGAGTACTCGCCTAAGTACTAATCTCAGTTCCAGTGAACTTTCCCCGTTCAATGAATCAGTACACTTATTTAATAGCAACAAAGGTGCAGCCTGGTGGAATCAAGTATATTTGCTAAATAAAGATATACCAGTTAAAAAGGTTGACCCAGTACTTTTGCCAAACTGTGAACATTGTATGAAACAGTATCCTTCTTTTTTTGGTGGAAAGGGCGTTAGTGCTTTACTGCAACGAAACTTGGTTAAATCTAAACACCTTGTGAACGGATCATTGTTAAAAATTGAACATTTATTTTATGAGAGAGACGACGATATTTTACCTGCATTTGTAACAGTGAAATCTGAAAGTTATACTGGAGCCTTGCTCACGGAAGACCAATCATTCCCTATTGCACCTATAGTTGAAAAAATCCACTGTCCACACCTGGATGAACTAATTAAGGTAATTTTTATACCTTTGAAAAATTCCTATGGCAGAACATGTTATAAAGTGCAATCGGCTACTCTGGACAGTGCCGTCATCTATTTTGATAATTTTGGTTATAAAGATAGAGCAATCTATACCAGTGTCAGTCGGACAAGGAAGCTATCTGACCTTGTAATCGTTTCTGATAAACCTTTGAAATCGTTCTTCTTTCGATAGATGTGTCTAGAGGCGAGAAACAAGTGTAACATTTGTGACGCTCTTTACTGTGGCTGCTCGGAGAAGAAAAGTAAATTTCCTTCCATTTGCCGACTGTGTGCGGAGGAAGAAAAGTACAAGTTTCCTGGGCTGATTTTAAAGAAAATCCAGGAATGCGGAACCATCAGTGCAGCATCAGACTTCGAACTCTTTGAGCTGTATCAGTCTGGAATCTTGGAAGGTTTTGGATCTCAGAGCAAGCTAGTACGTCGTCTCAAGAGGATTGTAAAGCAAAAATTTGAATCATTTTAGTTTTCTGTTTTCATTTGTTACAAGACGTGATTGAATAAGATGGCTAATAAAGGTCTGAAATGTACAAGAAAGTTGCAAAAACATTTTTCCTGTGGAATTTGTGCAAATTTCAGCACGGATGACATTGAATCATTAAATGATCACTATCAGGATCTGCACCAATGCGAGCTTTGCGGAACCACCTACTACAATAAGCACTTTCACACTTGCAAATTTACACCTTCGTCCCAGGTAGGTTATGGACATTTAATTCAAATTCCAAAAAACAAAAATGGCGAGCCGCTTTTCATAAAAGAATCCGATTCGTTTGGAGAAACCATTGCCACGTACTCGTACGTTTATGATCGCGATGATGTAGCCTTGGTAGAAGATGCAATTTCTTTAATCAAGGAGCCTTTGACTGAGTTGCTAAATGAGTACATTAAAGTACACAAAGGTCTTCGTTTCAAATTATCACTCGAAATGATGTTTGAAAACCCAAAAAATCTGGACAAGGGGCTGGTAAAAAAGAAATATCCAAGTGCGCCTTTACGGATTACGCACAAAAACTTTATTCCCGATATTATTGATTCTGCTGGATCATACATTGCGGCATTAACTCAAATTCTTGCACATACTATCAGCGGATTAAACTTGAACCATATAGTTAAGGCGTTTTTTACACTTCAACGATACACGCCGAGGAAAGCATCCGGTTATCTCCCTATTTGCGAAAGCTTGAAGAAAAAGAAAGGCATATTAAATTGCAAGACAAAAAAGAACCAATGCTTTCTCTTTAGCGTTACGGTTGGTATTTTTGGGAATGAAATGAAAACCCAGAGCGGAGTAAAATACATCAATGCAAGAGGAAGAGAAAAGGAAGTTTTGAAGAGGCAAATGGAAAAGGAAAGTTTCTGGGTTGATATCGTCAAAGCACAAAATTATAAGCTAGTTGATGAAGATTTTACTGAGGATTTTAGTTCCATAGAAAGCTTTGAAAAAGCAAATGATATTGGAATTTGTATATTCAAGCCATCTGGCGATGAAGATCGAGCTATTCCTGTCCGATTAACAAGGCATGAAGGAAAAATAGTTTTCCTTTTACTTTTGTCCAGATCTGATTTACAAAAGTCAATGAAACGCCGTTTTAAAACCAAACTGCATTATGCGACCATTCTGAACCCGGAACAATTTTTTGGGTGTCGAAAACGTGGGTATCACGGAATTTGCCCTCATTGTGGGGGCATGTACATTGAATCCGGTCACAAAGAAAAATGCCTAAATGGAGAAATAGATATTAAAGTTCCAAAGCATGATAGGTTTCAATATACTGAGTTAAAGAGAACGTGTTTACCCCCAACCTATTTTGTCTATCATTTTTTGTTAACGTACGGGGCAAACGGAGACCATTTTCAAGTAACTGGCTTTGGTTTACTGGGATTTTCATGCAAACACGAAGTCGTTTACGAGTACATTTATGTTGGTGATGATGCTATGAATATATTTTTAGATCAGCTTTTTGTGAACGCAAACTATTATCTAGATAAGCTGAAAAATGAACAGTTGCCTCTAGAGCCTTCTCAGGAAGATGTCCAAGCTAAAAAAATGATATCATTATGCAGCTTTTGTCATAAGGAATTTACAAAAAAGAATCGGGCTGTACTTCATCATGACCATTATAATAAGGATATTCCGATTAAAATCATTTGCAGCAAATGTAATATTCTCGCGTTTCCACAACGCAAGATTCCAGTTTTTGGTATTGGGCTGTCGGAGCATATTAATTTTATTTTAAATAATATTTCGGAGAGAGGTTTACAATTTGTCAGCGTTGTTCCTCAAAGAAGCTCTGGATCATTCATTTCTGTTTGTATAAATAACTCAGTAACTTTTTATGATGCTGCTAAGCATTTTAATGACCAGAACCTCTCTTCTTTACTTAAGATGCATGGGGAAAATGACTTGGATTTTCTCAAAAGTAAAACCAGCAAAGCAGTTTGACTTTATGAAAAATGGAATAGCGTTTCCTTCAACAATTGTCCATGGCGAAATGGATATGGACAGGCCCATTCCATGTTTTGAGGAGTTTGTAGACCCAAATTATCTTAACGCGTTATCGCAGGCAGACTACCAAAATGCTTGCAGTGCATTTTCTGTTTTAGGGTGCAAAAATCTTTATGAATTTGCACATTTGGCGTGTAAAGCTGGAGTATATGGATTGTCTACAGTTCTTATCAACTACACCAACTTTACAGTATCAAATTTCAATCTACATCCGCTCTACGACATATCTTTATCTTCATTTGCATTTGCTGCGATGCATTATGTTAGTAAAAGTGACTATGAACAATTGCGCGATAGAAAAATTTTAAATTACTTATCTGACTCTATGTGTGGTGGGTTATCAACGTGCAATGTAAGACATGCTGAGTCATTTTCAAAACGAATGGGCGACGTTGATGCAACAGTAGAAAATACAACAGATATAATTTACTTGGATTTTCGATCATTATATAATTCATGTTTAGGTGAGCCACTTCCCTATGCAGATTATAAACTGTGGAGTAAAATAGAGACATCCAGCTTTTCTTTTGAAAAGGCTAAGAATAATAAAGATACTGCATACATTTTGTGCGTTTCTGTTCAGTATGGAAAAGAAATTCATTTTCTTACTCATGATTTACCGCTGGCATTTTCTCGTAGGAAAGTAAGAAAAGCAGAACTGAACTCTTTGTTTAATAATATGACATCAGCGTTTAGATCAACGGATAATATTTCACTTTCCCACGTTGACTTAACTGTGCATAATAAGGAAAAAATCTGGGTATCGTTTGACAACTTATGCTTATTCATGTCTGTAGGACTTCGCCTTGTAGAGATACATGATGTTATATCATATACTGTGAAAAGTCACTTTTATCCATTTGCGCAGAAATGCACAGATATGAGAAAGGATTCTAAAAATGCTTTTTATGCTTTTATCTCAAAGACCCTTCCTAATATGGGCATTGGCAAGCTAGCCCAAAACCTTCAGAATGTTCGAGTAGCAGTGTGCACTACAAAGAAAAGAGCTGATTTTCTGCTAAACAAATGCTCGTTCTTAGATGCAACATCAGTAAACCAGAATTTGGCCTTAATATCAATGCAAAAGAAAAGCTCAAGAGAAGCTAGAAATGTGCTTATTGCATATCATATACTTAATTCCAGCAAACATAAATTATATAAAGCCGTGTATTGCTATATAAAACCAACCTGGGGTCCCCGTGTAGACATTTTATTCATAGAAACGGATTCCCTTTTGCTTAGAATAAAGAAAGCAGTAAACTTATATGAAGATTTGAAAAAAATTGCACCAATAATAGAGTTTAGCTACAAAGAAGTACCCGGGTTTTATGATGAGAAGCGTAGTTTCTGCCCTGGTACACTTAAGATTGAGACATTATTTGTTAGAAGCTATGTTGGACTGAGATGTAAGGTGATGAGCATTCTGGAAGAAAAGCCCAACTGCCAAAACCACGACGGAAATGGCACATGTGCCAATTGCAAAATTCACACATCCAAAGGCGTGAGAAAATCATCCGTTACTCATGATAGATATTTAGCAGTTTTGAATAATCTCGACGATGGAAAAATTACATTCAGCAGTCTCGACAATAAAAACAGGGGTTTGAGAGTAACCACAAAAGACAAAATATTTTTGTCTCTCTCGGATTCAAGTAGAACATGGAGTTCATGGAACCATAGCAGGCCAATCGGATATAAAGGAGAGGATGCATGCTAAGCTGGATAGCAAAAAACGGAAAAAACACTTGTCGTTTTCCCATTCCACCTACTACTATCTCCACGAAGACAGCAAAATATTTATAGAGTATAGGAAACCCTACTGGACTATAGCAGCCGCAGATAGAGAACGTTTTAATAACCGAATAGCTTCAACACTACACATATTACTACCAGTACTTGAAGAGTTGGAGAGAAAACAAGGGGAAGCAAAAAATGGACACTGCAGTTGACTTGCGGCTCAAGTCTTTTTGCTCCTTACAACTGACTGGGGCCAGTAACTCAGGCAAGAGCACACTATCAGTATCTATTGCTTTGAATCGTAGAAAGGTATATGATCAAGATCACGAAGCCGTTATCTACTACTTTCAACATGAACAGCCCCTAATTTCAAAAGCAAAAGAAGAGGATGACGGAATACTCTTTCTCAAAGACAAAGACCAAGTTGAAGAAGAATTAGCAGAGAGTAACAGTACATTACTAATTTGTGACGATATACTTGCTGCTAGTGGTACACAGGATCATAAATTTATAACGGATTACTTTTTGGCTAAGAGCCACCACAACCGTGTTTCCTTTGTTCTTCAATCTCAGCTTGTTTATCACCCTAGCACACACGCGCGTGCATGGATGCTAAATACAAATTACTTTTGCCTTTTTCGTAATTTTCATCAGCAGCAACTGGTCAATTTCTTTCGGAATCTGAGCCCAAAAAATTATAAATTCATTCATGAGGCTTACCTATATTGCACAGAAAATCAGAAATATGGTCATTTTTTTATGAGTTTGCATCCGGCAGACTCCGACTTGTACCGTTACAGATCAAACGTAATTCCTTCAGAAGGAATAAACATTTTCGTGCCCAAAGATGGATCGGGTTTTAGCAAATTTTACCTGGCTTCTGTCGCTGGTCAAAACAAATAAAAAAACATACATTCGCCGCATTGATAGGGCAAGCTTTGAAGACATAAAGTCCATTTTGTGCTGCGTGGAGTCATGCGCTAATTTAAAAGTTGTTCGCGACCGAAAATCACTTAGACAGTTAAGGAGAAGGGTACAAGTTGAAACTGCTAGAAGCGTGTTTAGAAGAAACGAAATTTGCGTAAAGGCTTGCATTGCTCTAGTTTTACATCGCCTGGTTTATGTGGCAGTTCAACATGTCATCGAATCTTGTTAACGCAGATCTTTACTACGTTGTAAAGAAGGATGATTATGACAAATATATGCTTAGGCGGCATTTAATGGAGGAAAACCTTGCAAAATTTCCCAAGCGGGTTGTAAAGAAAATAAAAACCCTCCACACTTTTCTTTCTGCCGCAAATATAAAGTGGTCACTCATAGGGGTTGTTGAGCCCAATGATGAAGACATACCTGATACCTGGAACGTACTAGATTATAGCAAGTTTGCTGTGACTGGAAAAGGAGACCCACCCCAGCATTTTGACAAATTTGTAAGTATTGTTTTAAGAGCAGATGTCCCTCTTAGCATATTTTGCCTCAAAGTCCAAAAGATAATTCTCAAAAAGAAGAAAGCGCTAGCAAAAAAGAAAAATGCCAAAGAGAAAGCAGAAACAGATACCAATTGATAAGTATGTTGAAAGATCGTGGAAATCGATTAAAGATCCTGGAGGTTTAAGTTCTCTCACACAGTTTGCCAAGTCAAGAAAAAACGCTTACGACCTTCGTGCCCTAGAGAAAAGCCTATCAAGAATCGAGGCTTTCTCAAGACACAAGCGATTGAGACGAAATTACAAAAGACCAGCAATCATCATACATCAGCCTTTTCATTACTATTGCGCCGATTTAATTCAAATGACGGACTTGGCTCATCATAACAGTAATTTCGCATGGATTTTGCTCGTTAAAGATATGTTCACAAAGTACATTAGTCTGGTGGCCATGAAAAAAAAGACCGCAGAGGAAACAGCCGCTGCTTTGGAGAAAGCCTTCAAGGAAATGGCCAGAGGAAGGCGCCGTTATCCAGCCTTCCTGAATAATGATGGTGGATTGGAATTTAACAATTCTAAGGTCAGCGCTGTTTTAAAAAAATATAACTGTCATCAATACATAAGCAAAACTCAACAAAAGTCGAGTATGTGTGAAGCCGGTGTCAAATTTTGTAAAAATTTAATCTATCGCTTTTTAGAAGTTAATAACACTAAAAGGTGGCTAAACATTTTACCAATCGTTGCCCAGCGGCACAATAATAAGCCACATTCCTCTCATTTAATGAAACCTAGCGAAATAAATGATGGTAATGCTGAACTGGCCTTTTCTAACATGTACCGAAACGTAATTCGGCAAAAACGAAAGCCGCCCAGATTTCAAGTAGGAATGCATGTAAGACTTTCTGGCCATAGGATAGTCTTCCAGAAACATTACAAACCTCTTTTCAGCAAAGAAATTTTTAGAGTAAAAGCAATAAAACCTACTTTCCCTGTATATACATACATCATTGAATCGCTGGAAGGAGAAGAGATAGACTCCAGTTTCACAGAAGAAGAACTTTCTTTGGCGACAATTGACAATGACGGATGAATCATTTGAAGCTACAATTGTAAGCGATGGCAATATCGAATCCTTCTCTTACAATACAAATTTCAACTTTTCAAACTACATTTACAAGCCACTGGATCTGTCAGAGTACGAAGTTGCTCTAAACTACATTAGTCTATTTCATCGGTTTCCAAAGCAAGTAGAAAGAGAGGAAATTCTAGATACAGTTCAAGAATCCCCCAAAGAACAAATTCCCTTCTTTAATGAGGAAAATAAGGACAATGAAATTGCTGTAGAGCGAACGCAAGTGGATGAGATTTGGGTTAAGAAATATAAAGAGGAGTGGGACAATTTTGTTGCAGAGTTCAACACAAAAATTCAGAGAGAGAGACTTCCGTTTCGGATAAATAAAACGTTTGTGCTAGGAAATACATTGGAAGAAAAAATAGATAAGGTCCGTGTTTCCTGGCTTCCTGAGATTCCTGGATGGGAATTGGAACTCCAGTCTCCTCTTCCAAGAATTTTGGGTTTCACACAGTCTCGTTTTCCAAGTGGAACTTATACAAGTGATTTAAAACCCGATTTTGAATATTTCAAGACCTTGAAGGCAAAAGAAAATATTGCAAAATTTGTCACTTACAAAATTACTAGAGAAAACATTCTGCTTCAGCAAATTACTGGGAATCCGTATGGATCCACAATAACGAACGAAATTGTTACCGCGCTGGATGAACAGGGATATGATATTTCAATGTTTGTTAGAAAAGCCACAAGCTCTATCGAATACGACCTCGGTCCACTGATCAGAATCAAACTTTCTCCGTTCTTAAATTCGTTCTTTGAACTTCCTGAAAATTTCGTTTTTGCTAATGAAGGTACAGTCAGAATTCCAAGAGACAAAGCGTTCCCTCAGCCAATCATTTCAGTTGGAAACGAGACATTAGAAGTTGAGCACGTGCAGTCACATCCGTTTAGAAAAATACTTGTCGTTTGTGATATTTTAGCACCACAAAGCTATCGTGGTAAGCAATTACAACTCCTGGCATTTATAGACAGAAACAAAAGTGAAGAATTTGAGGAAATATCATTTCGCCCCAATCCACTAGTATTTAAACCACTGATTTGTGAGAAAGTTTCGCAGATTAAAATTAGCCTTCTGACAGACAGGTTGGATTATTTAGAATACTGTGAGCTACCCACATTTGTTAGCCTCTATTTCAGAAAAAAGAAATGGCTAGAACAATAACTTGTGATGAAGAGCGGAACTGCGAATTTGATAATCAGGATATGGAAGGTGGGGGAGCCGGAACAGACTTACCTGACGACTTGCTGCCTCTGAAAAATTTGAAAATATCAGGTGTGAAAAAAAGGAGGAAGCAAACTCGGTCAAAGGTACAAATTGGAGGAGGGAGAAGAAGAAAAGCCAGTTCTACTTTGACTTCCGGTGTGAAAAGACGCAGAAAGCGAAGCTGCAAGAAAAAATCACGAAGGAGGAAACAAAAATCAGCAAAGAAGACAGTTCGTCGTAGAAGAAGGCGATAAACATGCAAAGGGACGAGAAACGCTCGATTGAGAATCAAGCGTTACGTAGTTCTCCTACTTACAACGCTTCTCTTAACCTATCTCATCTCCCCCCATCAGGTGTCACCGTAATTCATGAAGCCTATGAAACCGTTTTTCCTTCTGGATCTCCACAAGAGAATACTGTTGTCGAGTTTCTGATTAACGGCTCGCCGGACCATTATCTGGATTTAAGTAAGACCAAACTCTATTTACGCCTGAAAGTAGTTGATAAGAACAATGCCAAGCTTGCTAATAACAGTAATACCGCCATTGCTAACTGCATATTCAGTACAATGTTTCAGTCGCTGGACATTTTCGTCCAAAACGTCTCAATTTGTTCTGGAACTTCCCAGTACGCATACGCATCATACCTTAACCGAATTTTAAATTGGAATTCCAAGTCAATTGACCAGTTTGGTCAGTTTGAAAGATTGTACAAGGAAACTACAAACACGACAGTCGATACTACAAATGAGGCATACAAAAATCTTAACAAACTTGCAAAACAAGATTCATTTGAAACATATTCAGTAATCAGTCATCCAATTTTCACTCAGTTAAGATGGATTCCTCCTGGAATCAGCTTAAGGTTAAGATTCCGCAAAAGTCCAAACATTTTTTGCCTCCTGTCAAGTGCTTCTACATCTTCTACAGCTTTCACGGATCAATTGGTTATTATGGATGCGTATCTTGACGTAAGACGAATCATTGTGAATTCTGAAATTCAATCCAAGCATCAGTCTATCTTGTCTAAAGGCGGTCGTTTGTTTTATCCATACCTTGAGCCCGAAATCCTTAATTACAATCTTGTGAGTGGGACAGTAAGCAACACAAGCGATACATTGCTAAATTACTTACCACCGCTGGTAGTAGTTGGGCTCGTGGATACAAAAGCTTACAATGGCAGCGTTAATTTGTCACCTTTCCAGTTTAAGCATTACAATTTGTCAAATGTAAGTTTACTCCTTAATGGAGAAAACGTGAACTTTCAATCGGGCTTAAACTTAAGCGTAAATGACAGTGAGTACTTGCGAGCGTTCAGGCATTTAGTTACCCTTAGGGGTTCTAACGGAGAGTGTCCAGATTTTTCGGAAACTGACTTTCTAACAAACGGTTATTTTCTACTCCCAATGTCGTGGAGTGCAGAAGGAAAAGACGATAGATACAGGTTGAAAAAAGAATTGGCATTGGCGCCGGCATTGGACACGAACGTGACAGTCATTGTTTACTACCTTGCGCCAAAAACATTATCGTTTGATAAGGAACACGTGTACTTGGAGCAGTAAATAAATATGAACGCAGTTACTCTACAGACACTGACCGAACAGGTTGTCGGTAATAAAGCAGCGGTGTATACAGTTGCTAGAGACAAGATAAGGGACATTACATTTCCATCATTTCCTGCCATTGTCCATGTAAATACGGGTGACTCGTCTTCTAAGGGGATTCATTGGGTTTCTTATTATGTGTTTAAAAATGAAAACGAGGAAATAGTTTCCGATTATTTCGATTCATACTCTCTAAAACCAACAGCCTATAAAATTTCCTTTCCTTTCCCTGTAAGTACATTTAATAATTACGTTTTGCAGAGTCAATCAAGCAATAAGTGTGGATTTTTCTGTTTACTTTTTGCGTTCTACAGAACAAGCGTGTCTCCGTTTAGTTTTGAAAAGTTTTACAAACATTTTTCTAGAAAAAAGACAAAGAATGATAGTGTTGTAATCGAGTTTTATAGAAATGTCATCAAAGCAAGGCAAAAGTGCAAAACTTTTAGTTGTGTGTCGAAACGCATTGCACTCTCAAAACATGGACAAAAAGAATAAGATGGAGCTAACAGACTTGATTAGAATAGCTTCGGATGTGCTTTTCAAGTACATGATAAAAAATGTTGGAGTTTACGACATAAAACCTCAGGCAGCGATCAAAGCTATAAAAGAGCAGCATGAGAAAATGAAAAAGGAAACAAAGGGACAAATCTCTGCCTATTACTGGAAGCATTACGCAACGGAAAAAGACAAGCTGCTCGAGAGTCTATTCTTTGCTAATTCACGGTACATGTATAGTCACGATGTGTACCGGATAGATACGCTAACGTTTTGCTCAGAGCACAAGCTTGCAACTTTGCTCCTGCTTAAGCACCTCCTCCCGGAATATGTTATGAAATCAAAAGCAATAAGCCTTCGCACGGACAACATGGAAATTGTTGACAGTATGATAACTGTGCTGATAAAGTCATTCAAGGTTCAGTGGTTCTATGCTGACACATGCATCACCTCCTACCCGGTGGACTTTCTCAATCATTTCGTCACTCATTGGTTCAATGAACAACATTGCGAGTACAGAATTGAGCGGATGTGCATTGACACTGAACCTTCGGACATTATTCTCGAGCTTGTTAATCAGATCAAAGCAGAAGCAGATAAATTATAAATATGCACCTTCCAAGAAATTCGTCACTTACTTTTCTTTTTCTCTTCATTCTGATCGGATGTCCAAATCTGGAGCAATCACAGAGTGCCTTGACTGTCTTGAAACTTCAAAAGTATTTGTTAAATTAATATTTCCATTCTCATCGGTTCAGTTCCAGTGCATCAACACAACGCATGAGCTGAGCTTAGGCAACATTGCGCTTATGCGCGCCTGTAATTTCCAGGACTCTTCTGCCTTCACCGGGAAATCAACCGTACCCTGAACAAAACAACCTTGTGTACGAAGGAGGATCCTGTGGGACCCTGTGCCTTCCCTTCCCAGGTGAACCAGCCCAAGAGTTTTGGAATCGCCGTAACAGGTAGACATGGTGTGCCAGTTTTATTATTCCTTCTCTTTCTACTTGCTCTTTCTTTAGAAGAATGAAATCAAAAAGCGGCAATGTAAATAAGAGGGTAGGATTAGGGATAGGCAAAAAGTGTATAGCTTATGAGCCAGCGGAAGGTGAAAGTGATAAAGAAAATCAAGAGCCAGACACAAAGCGAAGGCAAATCACAATTAAGATTAATGTTCCACCTATTCCTCAAGATCATTCATTAATCTGTTTACCATGTCATCTTGAAGCGTCAGACGGTTTGCAAGGCATCTTTGAAAAGGGATTCGCAGACACAAAAGAATTTAAACTGCTGGTAGCACATATTTTTCAGATTGTCAGGCCCATAGCTGTAAAGTGCTATGAAGTAGAAAAGGCTAAAGGGGAAGAATTTGTGCAGGGATTGCTAGCTCAATACCAGAACTTGGAAAATATCCAGACAAAACCAACTCAGTAACAAAATCAAAACAGTAATTGTAGAAATGGAAAACGAAGAACAGCCAGGTTTGTTTAGAAAATTTCTTTCGAGAATAACTTCCTTTTTCTCACGATGTTTTCAGTCTGCAAGAGATTGCGGCGATTTAGATATTTCTAGCGAGTGCTGCCAAACTGGGCTTTTACAAGATAGTTTTCAAAGCGAGTGTAACTTTTCTGGGTGTACCAGCTATGACTTATAAGTTAGGAAATCAAGAAAATGAGGATAAGAAAAGAGAAATGTGAAGCAGATTCTAGTACATCTTGCGACAACTTTCGATGCGATGGCTGGTGCATAGATTACGATCATGAACCGAATTATGAAACAGTTTTGCGTGAGCTTTCCATAACCAATAATCCAGTCAGAACTTGCAATGATTGTTTTTATATTTATTGTTGTGAACATGTAAAGATTCAACTTAAAGTTTGTGAGAAATTACCAAGGATTGATATTTCGAGTGACTCTCATCTTAGGCTAATAGCAGAGGCATATAGAAAAGCGTTAGAAAGAAGTATATCATGCCGACGAGATCACATTATGAAACCACCTTCCGCATTCTGTTTGCCTTGCTACAAAAAATTTTTGGGGGACAATTTTGAAATTTACAAAACGTCTGGAATCATTAACGATCAGCCAATTAGAACAGATATGGCAAGGCTGTTTGAACTTAGTAACACGACGTGGTTTAATTGCCGAAATGGCTGTTTTGACCCGTCTCGCCGACTCTACTTCAATTGATTATGTGTCTATTCCAGAAGATGCGGTTAATTTTGGGTACATAACTGAGCGTTCACCAGATCTTGAGCGCGTTCTGGAAACTTATGCTGAGACTTACAACGTTAATCCTGCTTGCCGCTTGTGTTTTCAGCTTTTTCTTAAGTTTTTTTATTGTTTATTAAGAACTTTAGGGTCGCCTGAAGCATTATCTCAGCAAACTCTGAAAGAAATAGCTTTAGTTGTCAAAGATACGTATGACACAATTACGAATCATCATTTTGATTGCTGCACAGAACATTTGCCCGACGTAAAGGGAAACTTTTGCATTATTTGTGAGCCACGTTACATAAGATACATTCAAACAGCTTACATTAAAATCGTTGGTGAGAGAGACGGATTGCCAATTAGATTCGGTATCAGTGCATCATATTTGATTAGCCACACTTTTCAATGCTGGTATGAATGCACACGAGACTGCGTGCCTGAAATGTACAGAAATATTCCAAGACACAGAACTCTAATGACTAATGGCTAATGAGTGTACGTGCAGAATTTATTTTTTAATAAAGACAGGAGAAACACGCATTAGGTTTGGAGACACTCGTCCTCTAGAGGATATAATTTTTAATTCAGAGATTTTGAAATATACTTATATTGTATATGAGAATGTAAAGCTATTTTTTGAAAGATGTGCACTTTTTCATGATGCTGAAGAGGGTGAACTAATGTGTCAAAAGTGCAAGGATGTATTGGAGTTTATAGCTTCATTTTCTAGTATTCCCCCTTCTACGATTGCAGGGAAATTTTCAATGAAACTTTGGCTGTGTCCTCAGCTTTCAAAATGGACGGAATGTCTAGTATGTAATCCTTTTCCAGACATTGCAATTTTATCAGACTAACATAAAAATGTGTAGTTGTAAGACCCACTTTCAATTTCTGGGGATACATTTTCAAAAACGCTCGGGTCACCCTAAAAGTCTTGTACAAATGAGCAATGACAATGACGTTTTAAACGCGTGTGGTGATTTTTTTAATTTAGCTTTCTTGTGGTTTGACGAGTGCAACAAGTATCATTCACGTGGGCCACAAGAAGGAAACGGCGTACTTTGTAGCTTTTGCAATGTTCAACTTCAAAACGCAATCAAAAATGGTTGCAATCTTTTGAATTTTGACTTTAACTTGGCAATGAATGAGTGGATTTACCCGGGGCTAGAGAAAATGTACAGATGCTGGTGTAATTCACATTTTAAAAATACCTGGATGTCAGAAGAATAACTTTGTAAATATGGCAGGCTGCATTTGCAAAGAGTTTATGTGTATTCAAGCTGCAAAGGTTCATTTATTGCTTGGACATCCTAGTACTTTAGAGATGTTAATTTGTGATTTTGAATTCATTGACTCTTGTGACCAGTTCTATGACTCAATTTTCAAACTCTTGAAAGATTGCAATGAAAACCATACAATAACCCCAAGCGAAGGAAGAGGACTTCTTTGTAAGCCTTGTTTTACCAAGCTTGTAATTAATATGGGCCTAGTCGCTTGGGTTAATAAGTGTCCCGTATTTTTGTTGATGGAGCTCTGGATTATCCCTTTACTTGAGAAACTGTACTCTTGCTCATGCAACCCGTATGTAAAAAATGGCTGAAGCCAATGCTTCGGAATGTGTAGCTTGTATGTGGCATTTTAATGTTCGAGCTACGTTATTTGTAGATACTGTAAAATATAACAGTTACCTGTACTCATTAAATGCATCAGACTCTGTTTCTATTGCCCTGAAGGCTATGTACAGTGCACTTAAGAAACGGTTTATTAACTGTAACTTGCATCACAATAGAAAGCCAGAGGAAATTTTGTGCTCAAGCTGTTTTTGCAGCTTACTATCGGTAACTTTATTAGTGCCAACGCGTGTATACCCACAATCATTAATTTCAAATGAAATTCTCTCTGGGTGGTTAATGCCACAGTGTATTCGTTGGTATAAATGTGCGTGCAATCCATTTAAAATGCAAACATGATTGAAGACTGCGAACAGTGTTCTGCGCATTTTGTATGGCGAATGGTTTCAACTATGTACATGCATGGCAATCATCCTAATGAAATTCACCTGCAACTTTTTAAGGTAGGGTACGCAACAATCTCTCGTATGTACACTCGGTGTAATACAGAACATAACCGCCTTCCTGGACAAGTTTACTGTGGCGTGTGCCAGATGCACTTTGGTGTTTTCTTTCATGTTGGCGGGATTAGTTTTAGTTTGTCAAAAATTGCTGACGGTGATGCAGTTACTGAAATTTTGATTCCCCAATTCGAACAATTTTACAAATGTAGTTGCAACCCATTCAAAAAATAGAGACAATGGATCCCCGGCGAGCGTTTCTGAAATCACTAGGTTGGTCAGATGAACAGATTGCCCACATCCAAACGCTCACTAAAATGTTAATTGATGGAATGCCGCAAAGAAGCAAATACTGCAGCAAACACCAGCAATCAAAGCTTGAAATTCCTAGTTTCCAATCCCCAGCTAATCACGAAAACTTTAGAAATGCGGCACGGGAGATAATCTCTTCAGTTATACTCCCATTTCATCAAAAATTTCTAGACCCTTGCGGGTGTGTGCACGAGAGCAAAAATGAATCAAAATGACTGATGATTGTAAAGAATGCTACGAACATTTTATGGTGATAGTTTACGCGTTTGTTTGTAAGAAAGGTTACACTGGATCTTCCCACCCCACAGAAGCTTACAGAAAGATTTATCGTAGTGTTAGTTCCATGTACAATTATTGTAATAAAAACAAGCATAAGCGCATCACTGGACAACTTTTATGCAGAGCTTGTAAAGGCTCAATTGACATTGCTTCGCGTGTGTCTGCCAGAAACTTTGAATCGCCCAAATTCTTGGGAAATGACATAACAACAGGCTTTGTGCTTCCTCAGCTAAAACAATTTTATCAGTGTGAGTGCAACCCCTACCAAAATGACAATGTCCAACCCCGAGAGCTGTGTTGAATGCCTCGCCCATTTTGCAGAGCTTGGCGAACTTTTTGCACATTTGAAAGGCTACCCCCTTCGCTTACCTCCCCCAATTCATTGTTATCTGGAACTTTACAACACAGTTTGCTTCATGTACAATTACTGCAACACTTATCATAAATCACCCCAACAATGTGGAATTTGCAAAGCCATTATTGACGCCAGTGCTCAAAGCGTTGCATCATCAAATTTATCACCTCTTCTTGCTGGGAGCGACCTGTCTACATGTTGGATTTTACCTCAGTATGAACAGTTTTATCGATGTAATTGCAACCCACACAAGAAACCATAATGGCGTGCATGAATTGTAATGCTTGTTACGATTTCTTTACGGCCAAAGGATTAGCTTTGAGTCAAAAGCACGGTTCACCAATCACTACCCCACCTCCAGAGTTCAGAGAAATATACCTGTACATTTTGGTTCCATATTACATGTGCAACCAGGCCCATCATCGAGAGTCTGGAAAGCTCTTGTGTGACGCGTGTGACAGCATCATGTTCGGCACATCCTACATTTCCAACGCACCGATTCCCTTTGTAGTATCAGTAGAAATGGATCTCGAAAATGAATGGGTGAGACCCACATATGAACAATTTTACCGGCACAACTGTAACCCGTTTAAGAAATAGCCCCATAATGTCTGGTGAATGTGAAAGTTGCCTGACCTTTTTTAAAGCCAGGTTCAGCGCTTTTACGATCAGTATTTGCGGATATCATGTAACCGTCGATGAACTAAATGCTGACGAATTAATATGTTCATTAACGACACAGTTCTATAAAGAGTTGAAGCAACATTTTGAACTTTGTAATCAGCTTCATACTAAAGAGCCCAGTCAATATATTTGCAGCGTGTGCTATGCACAACTCGGATTATTATCCGTTTTTATAAACCATGCTTTTAGCATGCACCCCCATGTTGCACCTGCAATGTTGAATGACCTATTTTGCGCATTGTTTGAAAAGTGGTATAATTGTGGATGTAATCCATACACCATGTAAATATTGTAGTATTGTACAAGAATGCCCCTTTTCTGTGACTGTAATAAATACTTTTTAGTCGTAGGAGCTACCTTCTTTAAGAAATATGGAAATCCGTTATGTGTATATGCCATTTTAGATGATGAACAATATCTCAATCTTGCGGATAAGTTATACCTGAGCTGCAGGCGCGTTTATAATTTTTGCATACAGAATCATGCATTGGATAATGAAAATATTGTGTGTAAAAGTTGTATCGATTCTCTTTTAATGATATTTGCAAGTTCGTTTGCCCACTTTCCGGTTCCCAGCATGGGAACTGATATGATTGTATCCTGGTTTATTCCCCAATTCAGAAGATGGTATTCGTGTACATATTAAAACTGTAAATATGGCGTGTGGCGTGGCGTGTGACTGTAGACCATACTTCCATAATTTGGCAGCAACTTTCATTCAAAAGACCGCATTCCCGTTACCAGCACCAATAATTCTCAGGATCAAAGGTGCAAGATCAAAATTTGATACGATGTATGCCCCCTTGAAAGGAATACACACCATGTGTATATTATCCCATAACCGTGAAGGTGTACAAGACGGCTTGGTATGTCAATCATGCGTAACCCAGTTGAAACAACTTTCAAAAGACACTTTCCCTCCCTATCCAAACTTGGACGAAGAATTCATGAACTGGATGAATGCGATTTTCTTAAAGTGGCATATATGTAATGGATGGTGACAGGAGTGTAATTTGCACTTGTATGCAAACTTTTATGCTACTAAGTGCAGACGTGTACAATAGTTATTTTGGAAAGAAACATAAAACAATTTATTTATTGCAAAATCAAAAGGTAGTAGATACTGACCTTCGCGTTTATCAAGCATTAAAGATTTTTTATATTGAATGTAACACATGGCACGCAAAGTCAGAAGATTATGTTTTGTGTGATGATTGCATAAGTACCCTTGCTTCTATTCTTAAAAACGTTTTAACATTTCAACCAAGTAGATCTGCAAACATGTTCTTAGACAGGCTTTATTTCCCCATCATGTTCAAGTGGAAATCGTGTGAGTGTGTTGGTTATTAAGTGTTTGTTTCAAAGTGCTAGATAGGGAATTTAGTTTTTTCAAATTAGATCGGATTAGGTTAGCTAGCCCGGAGTAAACCAAAAAATTTGGTGGTACCTGTTATATCACCAAATTTTTGATTTAGTCCGGGGACACAGCGGGTTGGGTGGGTGGTGTGTCGTTTGGAAACAGATTAACATGAACTTTGTTCGTGTTCATCTCCCGTATCAAGCCTGATGATGGCCTAGGGAGCTGGTGATACACTCCATTAATTGGACTGTTGAAGCTATAGGGATCGAAACACACCTGTTTTTTTTACGTTAACGCATTTCCAAAGATTTTTTTGGGAATGCGTTGGCGTCTTTATTTAATGCCTTTTCTTGTTTATTTCAGATAATTGCGGCCTTCACTGAACACAGGGAATTTGTCATTAATATTACTTGGCTCTGCCAACCGGTGTTTTAAATTCAGTTGGCAGAGCTAAGCAATGTTTATGTCAAGTAACCTACAACCAACTTCTTAATTAAATGGTAATTTTTGAAGATGATTCTACTGGTTATGACAATTTCAAAACCGGTTTAATCATTTGCAAGAATCACTGTACATGCATCAAGCTGGAGACTCAAACAGAAGACTGGCGGTTCAAATATGAGCAAAATGATACCAGTACATGGGCAGACTCTTTACCAAATTTGTTTTAAAAGTCTCTCCATTTATTGGTACCATTTAGTTCAGATAAAATCAACACTTTCTTGTCCTATATTTTAAATATAATGAGAACAGGTTTGCAATTTGTACTCACATGGGATTTGGGTTACATTTGCAATTTTGTAGCTCATTCTATGTGGGTATAGTTTGCTTATACTTATACACTCTACATAAAACACTCCTGCTTTCTCCGGAATAACGAGTCACATTGTGGCTGGTATCGGTAAGATGGATTTCCAAGCCCCCATGCCAAGTCAAAAATTCCCAGTTGGGCTGTACGTTGAACCTCTGGAAACAAATCGCCAGCGTAGCATATAATCCTGGCCAGGCGATGGATGTCACTTTCCCTTTTTTCCTATGAAACGTATATATTGAAAACATTACGTATTTATTATTATTCAAAGCATAAAAAATGATTGATTGTTTATTACCTCTGGATTGCAGAATAGAAATCGCTTGACCTGTCCAAATATCCAGCTTCGTGGCCCATATACCATTCCTGGCCTTGGCTGACGCTGGCGGTTAGAATCCGGAATTCTACATTTTTTTCTGTATCTCCTAATTGCAGCACATGTGCCGTTAAAACGTCTCGCTTGATTTGACATTAACCATCCAGCTTCAGTTGATGAGAAATTTGCATAACCTATGCGGTCACTTAGACCGGCTATTGAGCACATTGCACTTGCATACCGAAAAAGCTGCGTTTCATTTCGAATGCCCTGCGAAAAAGTTATGAAATGAAATACATACTGAAACATACAGTTACATAATGAAATGAAATACATTGCATGAAATTCCTTGCCCAAAGCTTGCATAACTTACATCTTTGCATTCTAAGCAGGTTGGAACCAGGTAAAACAACTCTGGTACATCATGGATTTCAGGAACTTCCAACTGCCAATCGATAGCAGGATGGGCAGGTACTGATGACGGGGATACATGACTAATATTCTGCTTGGTTGTTCTATTAGCTTTGTCGTTGTTGGTGGGGGAGAGTATAGTAGTTTTGGTTGTAGTCTGAGTAGTTGTGGCTGTAGTCTGAGTAGTTGTGGTTGTTAGTTCTGTAGTAGACGCAGTGTGTAGTTTGGTAGAACTTATCATTGTTGGGGGGGTTGTCGGGTTTGCAGGTGTCGGTGGTGTTAACTGTTTTGACGTAGTTGCTACGAATGGTATAGGTGTACTAGTTTGCATTGTCGAAGGTGGGATTGTTGGAGTAGTGGGAGGCATTGTGGGGTGTGTAATCGGTAGAGGTATGAGAGGAGGCATTGTTGGGTGAGTAAACGGTGGGGATGTGAGAGGATGCATTGTTGGGCGAGAGGACGGGGGAGTTGTGGAAAGAGACACAGTTGGCAGCACAGTTATCGGTTCTGCAGGTGGCTGCATTGTCGCAGAGGTTTGTTGGGTAGATGGATTCATTGTGGAAGGAGGAATGGTAGGTGCTTGATTTTCTTGGGCACCATCGTAAGGAATGCTTGAAAGAACTGCCAGGTTTCCAAATTCTTTAATAAAAGCATTGATTAATTAATTAAAACAGATGAATATTAAAAATATTATTTAAAAAAGGTTCATTTTAGTAAGTAATTACTTTTGAAGTAAAACTGAATCCGCTTGCAACCTTTCACATCAGTCGCCACTGTCTTGATATTTGAAACAGTAAAAGAGTCCTTAACGCACAAATGGGTTTTTTCTTTTGTCAAAACGAATTCGCATGACGATAAAATGCAGTCCTGGCAAGTTGAATTTAGTTCACAGCATTTGGCGGTGGTCAATAACAACGCAACGAAAATAAGTTTGGAACTCATGATGATGCTTTTCTTTTGCAAATCAAACTTAAACTAAAAGCCAACTAGAACTAAAAGCAAGTGAAAATGCGAGTGGTCAGTTTTATCAGAACATTAAGACTTCCTTTCTCAAAAGTATCATTTTACCTTTTATCTAATATGCTGCTGATTAAGAATAATGTTATGCTATTTTGGAACTCACAGCTACGCATCATGTAACAAAGCTTTGCTTGCTTGCTAGTAGGTATGCATAAAACAAAATGATGAGATGCTGATACGATGTGTGAAATATGTGATGACTATGCAACTTGTAAAAACAAAATGAGAATTTTTATGAGTGAAGAACTTTTATCAATTTGCAAACATTTTATTTTTAACACATTAGTGAACACATTGACTTTATTGAACACAAAAACATCAGACTTATTTATTGAGATGAGCATAATATTATAATGATAACAGCCAACTAGAAAATTATTTTAATACAAAATGGAAAACAGCCAATTCAAAAAATATTTAATTACAAAATGGAAAACAGCCAATTCAAAAAATATTTAATTACAAAAAAGAGAACAGCCAATTTACAAAAAAAACAGAATTAATCATTTTTAGTTTTTGGAGGACGAGGAGGTGGATTGTCAGGATATTTGAACACCGGATTACGAGTACGCGTAGATCTTCTTAACGTTACTTCAACTACAACAAGAGATTTATTTAAATTTATTACATTAAACTTAACAATTACACAACTAATGTAGGTTCAAATAATCTATTTCTACCGGTGTTGGTGGTAACACTATTGCCACTGGGACTGGTAGTAGTAGTCTGCATCCTGTTCATCAAAACAACTTCCTCGTCGTCGTTCTGGGCTGGCATGTCAATGGTGTGACTTTCATTCAGGAGATTTTGTTCCTGCAGACGCCTTTCTTGATTGCGCTGTGTTTGTGCACGCGTGCGTCGTCGTCCAATCTGCACATCCTTTCGGTAGAACGCCAACGGCAAAACTTGTCGAAAAGGACACAGCACAACAAACCGATGACAATTGACGCACAGGCAAAGATGACACACCACAACAAGATGAAAAGCCAATAATAGTCAGCTGAAACAAATAAAATGCATGATTAGTTTAGTAAATAGTTTTAGGTTAGTTAGTACATATTACAAGTACATATTATGCTTATATTATGTTGCTTACCGCTTGTATCAGTAAATGCTGCAAACGCACTCGGCTTTGGAGTTGTGGTGGTGGTTACAGGGCAGTTAAAGGCCTGATCTGGTCCAAATGACGTTTGCTGTAAAACCAGACAAAAACACATTATTTTAATCATAATATTACATAAAAAGATGACACAACACACATACACACTTACCCTAAATGGATCTCCTTTATAAAATTTCCAGAGAACACAGTAACCATAATCCTCCTCCTTCTCCCGAATCCAGTAGCATCCTGGTGTGGATACACATGGCTCGCAAGTTGGTAGAAATGAGCACTGAAAATTAACAAAAATACAATAATTAGATGATGATAATGATGACATGTTGATGCTGCTGTTGTGGAACCTGCAAAAATAAAAATAAATATTATAAAAATTAGATTTTTAAAATAAACTTACTGCCATATTGTTGTAATGATGATGATGATGCTGCTACGAGAAAGTCTTCGTCTTCCTTCTGGACCAGATGAAACCCAAGTGTAATGCTTTTAGGTACATCACACTTGAGCTTGTCATTTTCAGGTGTAAAAATGTGTACAGGTAGCATTTCATTCATAATGCTACACGTACACGGTAAAACGGTAAGCGTAAAGAGATGCACCGCATGGCTCACTAAAAGGTAGAACGAGACATCTACCCATGAGCCATGCACAACACAAAAATAATATGAAAAGCTTATTTTGTTTAGTGACAAGCATTTATCATTATACTTGTCACTAAACACACATTTCAAACACATAGCGTTAGCTCGTTCCTTTTCTACGCTTGTCCAGCAGCAGTGCAAGCAGGCGTACAAAGGAACAAGCACAAACGCAACATGTGAAGCAAGCACGTCATCTATGTGCTTGGCTCACCATCATCATCATCGTCACCCACCACCACCGCTAGGCTCTTATGGGAGCTGTTAAATTTAACTATGGTAACTGCCATTGCGATATAGTTAACAGCACGCAAGAAAAAGTTGTGGTATGGCAAAGTTTTAGTATTACTTTAGTGTATACTCCACACGTGTATATTTCGTCTTATATCTTATAGATTTAAATCAATCTTTCAATTTGCACTGTTGTTTTCCATATTTTGTAAATGGCAGAAATGCTAGACAACAAGATTTCAAATAATATCTTATTAATCAGTGGTCTCCTTAACATTGAATATGATATTTATGTAAAAATCAGCAAACTGTATTGTTGTATTTGAATATTGCAACGAAAAAATAGGGCTACTATTACCTGAACTAATTTACTGTGCTTTAAAACACTGTCTGTTAAAGAAAATGACATTTCGTTTAAAAGTAGAGACTGTTGTGCAAATAACATTATTTGTAGTTAAACCTATACAAACGTGCTGATAAGTACCAATTTCCAATGATTCATAGTGCTTCTTTAGAACTAACTAATAAAATAAACCGCTACAAAATTGATTTAGGCCAATACGCCGGTAAGCTTTACAATTAGGATAAGCCAAACACTGCACTTATCCTGATATGCGCTCCCACACTATATGTGTATAGCCAACGCCATGAAATTATACGAAATATTTTTTTGGTTCATAGCTGTTCTGTATTGTTGCAGAGAAAAAAAGTATGATATTAGTATTTCGTGCTTTAAATGCTAACAAAATTTAAAATGGACATTCAACTAATAACGTAAACAAGTTAAAAACTTAAGTGTTTAGAGAATAAAGTAGTAGTAACCTTCTTGAAGCATCAGGATGCTTTATATTGTGGTCACTATCTTGATATTTAGAATATCATTGTCATACGAGTAATTCAAAAATAGTAATTACATACAACTACATAACCCACTAAAACAGCTTTTATAGAAGTACGTAACAAACAACTCTTTTGTTTGGCTAATGTCCAAGAAAATATGCCATTATCATAAAACTACAAACTACCATAAACTTCAATATTTGTGCAAGCAGAAATTCAGTGAATTATGAATTTGTTTCAGAGACCATGCACCATAAAAATGTTTCAGACAATGCACTAAATGTCAGTCAAAAACAATTCCAACATAATGCAGTATTCATATAAACCAAGACAATTACATTTTACGATTATATCTAGTAAAAATATTCCAAATTTTGTGGCCAAAAGCCAAATAATAAGATAAACAACATTAGGCTCTATATCCTTAAAAAGGACGTCTTTATTTCTGTTATCCTTACAGTTCGTTTTTTAATGATGTGAAACTTCACGACTATGCAGAGATCGGTAAAGCAGTGACGCTACAATAAAATTAGTTTATACTTGTACATAGTAAACAAATTAGTCGAAATACGGATTGCAATCTTTTTTCGGTTGTAAACTAGGAATATAAATACTGATACTTACGTATCAGAATCTAAAAAATGCAGCGAGAAAATATTTTGCAAGAATTTTTAAACCAGATGATGTACAGGATTTATTTCAAACGCTCTGGTTATAGGCTATTAAGTTCAAATAAAACAAATGTTGAGTTGCCATTTAAAATAACACCTTGGTTGATTCAAAACTCAACCATCATATGGCTCAGATTATTGAAGTCTTTTATAACATCAGTTTGGTCTAACAATAACTTTTTTCTTATCTTGTCTTGCAAAACTTAAATTTGTACATGAGTTTAATGCTAACGCGTGCTTATCATCTTGCATTATACTCCTGAACTTGGGTGGAATATTGCAGTAAAACAGCTGTCCATATTTTATAACTTTCAAGCATATAAATGATTATAGATAATATTAAACCAAATCCTGGTATAACCCACAACAAATGTACGCTGGCCTGAATTTTGTTACTCTCTTTACTTTTAGCTTCCACGTCATGCGTGCGATGTTTTGAATGAGCCATTAGCACAATCGAAGACTTTAGAAACTTTTCCCACCAAACAGTTATGCCTGTTTGAGCAAATGACCTAATGCGTTGTACCAAGTAATTAGGAATACTGCCATATAAAACATATCCATTCAAAATTTCGTTTATAACATCTTTTCCAAAATAAACTGGCTTCTCCTGAATACTATAATTTGTAAACGCTAAGTAGG
The DNA here is from genome assembly GCA_029691765.1 of Entomobrya proxima. Taxonomy (NCBI): domain Eukaryota; kingdom Metazoa; phylum Arthropoda; class Collembola; order Entomobryomorpha; family Entomobryidae; genus Entomobrya; species Entomobrya proxima. The sequence continues at coordinate 35,600,575 of CM056169.1, read as the reverse complement.
CGTTATCTTCATCTGCAATAATTGCTAAATTATTACACTGCTGCATGTGAGTATCTATTAAATCTGTAAACGTAGGAACAAATCTATGCTTCCATTCTGGAAACATTTGTGCATGTCTTAAATAGTAATGTGTTCTATTTGGTAATACGTCAGCAAGAGAGCTTAACTTTTGAAAACTTGTGGTCCTACCTAAGGGTCCCCACGTATAATGGAGATGCTCTGCCAGCTGCGAGACCATTGGAAATGCTTCGTGATTGCTGACTTCAGTAAAAGGTTGGTAACTAAAAGGAAATGTTCCTTCTGGCCATTGCTTCGGATACGAATAAATATTGAAACTGCTTTTCACTAAATCATCAAATTTATCAAACGGTATAGCAGGTGGTTTGACACTTAACCTAGTTATGTTTCGCCCTTTGAACAGATTACCCATAATTACTTGAACAATCGGAAATGCGCCAATTACAAGTCGAACTACAAGTTTCCTTTTAGTTTTCGAAGATCTAAAAAGCAAACTGGATTGATCAAGAAATGCGGCATATATATTAATAGAAATATTAAGGAAACGTCGACTCTTTGTCCTCTTTAAAGTTTTAGTAATGACTAGCAGCAAACGCGAAATAATCATTGAATAAGCAAATAACATGGTCCATGTAAGCTTATCAAATGGTGACACGAGCTCTTTTAATCTAAGCATCCAAGAGCTTTCCTGAAGATGACAGGATATAAATCTTAGTCGAGTTCGCTCCAACACTAGACTGTGATAAGCAAATTGGGATGGATGGTGTCCCGAGTCGAAAAAGAATTTTGGAGCCCATCGAAATGTGTGCGTTTGCACTTTGTTAGAACACTCACTTGGATAATTTAGCGTGGCATAACTACTTTCAGCAATAAGTAAAGATGGGTTTCTTCCAACAAGTGTTAACAAGTTGTATGCATTTACAGATGCACGAAAATCCTCCAAAACCTGAGACTTGCCTAATTTGTGAAGACTTGCAATGATCTTTTTTTCAGATTTATACATTGTAGTATAAACATCTGAGTCCATGTTTGCGTATACAATGATTACTTTAATGAAGCTAAGTGGAACAATTTGCTGCTGTAGGTCTTTATGCAGACTGATAACTTCCTTAAACATTTTAATATTAATATCAATCCATTTTTCTCCGTTGCATGGGTCACAGTACATGCAATAAACCTGATTTTTTCTATAGTGTAGTGCAGCTTTCCATAACATTATTAATGGAACTGAATTATCAATGTCGGAAAATTGTGACAATCCGTTAAGCCAATAATTTAATGTGGAGTCAACATACTTGTGTTTTTGAATCAAAACAAAAATTCTTTCGGATGTATCCCAATACCTAATTCTCCATATTCGGGCATTAAAATCATTGTAGAAGAATAGCCTATGACCTGGCTTTAATGCCCAGTTGTAACTACTTGAAAGCATATATGCTAAACTGTCTTGTTTTCTTGTGGGAGGATACATAAGCAAGTCTGCTTCACAAAAACTTAGTTTACTTCGGAACTTGTTATTTATCATGGACAACATATAATACGTAAAGTTTAAGTCTTGTACATTGCGCCCATACGACTCAATTGGGTACATAGCGTACCGTTCTCCTGCTTTAGAAAAATACCGTGACAATAATATTGGAAATAATAACACGTTTCCTGAGAAATCTAATCCTTGATAGTTGATCACGTGCGTGTTGCAGCTTAAAAACATGTTAATGTCCCGCGTGACTCCTTCTGGTATTAACTTGTTTAGAATGTTTGCGTTTATGCCACGACATTGCACTAATATAGCAGTAAATAAGCATCCGAGAATAAATCCATTTTGGATTATCCGATGGAACGAACCTGTAATTTTGCTTTGTTTGAAAAAGGCCATATCTTTTATGGTTGATTTTCTGTAAAAGTTTTCGAACTTACAAATTTGACTAAAACGTAGAATCATTGATAATTTTCGTAACAAACGTCAACCTATTCCTGAGGATTTACCACGCGATATACTTCCTTACGTGCAAGGACTAACTGAGGACGTAGCAAGAATTATTACTCGCCACATGGGCAATCCTCTTGGATATATTCCTTTCAGAGGATGTCAGACATAGTTAGTACCCATAAGATGCACCAAAGTGTACTAAATGCGGAGTCTACCAAATCGAATGCACATGTGGACATACGTACATTGGACAAACAGGACGGGAATTTGACCAGCGCATAAAAGAACATAAAAATTCGTTACGTACTGCCGACACAACAAGATCTGCTATTTCGAACACGTCTGGAACAACCAAGATGACCAATCCCATACGCACAGAATACTTTGGGATGACGCAAAAATTATATGCGAAGAACGTCGGCAGTACAACGCCTTATTAAAGAATCCAATCATACAAAAATGCAAAACAATGACAAAACTTGATGAATAGGAAAATGGAACGGCAAGAAATACCTTCTGGCAAATTTGTTGTTCTATCTTTAAATAGATTAAAGATTGCTGATGGGACAATTGCTGGATAAAAAGTGGAAATTACTCTTTTCAAATTGTTCATTTGTTAACCCCTGATGAGGATCATAGTAAAGATCGAAACGTCGGGATTCTTTTGAAACAAAAGTCTGAAATACACTCTGCATTACCTTTATTTTTACATTAAAACGTATTTGCAAGAAATGGTCTTTATTCGGTCTAAATTTTCTTATCGCTGTTCTTTTCTAAAAACACACATCTGCCTATTTGCAAGTACTCTTGATTAAAAACGTTTTAAAATAAAATTTGTATATGACTCAATTCGTAATTTTTTGATTTAAATAGTTCTTAACAATTATTGCAGTTAAGCTCAGCATTTTGCTTTAGTACTAAATGTTGCGAATTTTACCAAATTGGTCATATAAAGCTGGTTTCTATATTTTAATAAACTGAAGCAGTTAGTTCCTATTTGCGTACACTTTCTCACTGAATGGTAAAATAAAAGGTTAATACAAGGTTATACTTCCTATAAGAATGTAAGCATTCAAAAATAAAACATGACAGTATTAGAATAGCTGAATTCTTATATGATATGGCACAAATATTGGCAAAAATTGTTTTCTATCTAAAAATCATTATCAAAAACATTGAAGTTTTGCTGAACTAATTGACGTAAAGTACACTCTCGGTTGTAATATTTAATGCCCGGGTCTTAAGAGGAATTTCACTGTCGTTAGACTTATTCAAGGGCAATGTGTTTGGTCAAAACAATAACAGACGCACTTTAGAGCTACTACAGTAACTGTAGACTGTGGCACTGTAAAGTTCCTGAGAAAATGAACAAGCTTGTAGTGATAAACATTTTTGGGTTTTTCTGTATACCCAACTGTTTACATGGAAGCATAGACCCTTTCCAAATAGAGCCTGCAGATCCTGAAGATCCTTTACAGTTGTTATGCAATACTAACAACGCCACCGTAGCATTTGATTTACATCAATATATTTCTGGCTGCCGCTTTTGTCTTGTGTCTGTTACGAACTATCAAGGTGTTAATCTTAAGTCTACTCACACTCCCGTAATTTTAAGAAGGTTTACTCCAGTTAATACAGAGCTTCGTAACAATACTGGGAAATATAAATGTAAACTTATGGTTCCATTTGAACTAGCAGCTAAAATGGGATCTGTTAAAAAACTGGACGTTTTTAACTATAGTTGTGCATCCAATTTTAAATTTGCAGAAAGTATTTTTCCATTTAGTAATCTTTTCATATCTCTCTCTTTCTGTACACAAATTCAGCGTCAAAAATATACTCTATTTAGTCGTCCATGGAATGGAGAGATTAATATAGACCTTCTGCTTCCTAAAGAAGGAAATAATTGTCCAGTCTACTATTACGACAATGACATATGGAAAGAAACGGATACGGATCCTATTAACGGCTATCATCGTTTTCAAATGAATATTTTGGACTATTTTCCGGATTTAGATGAACTTGAATCTCTCAGGGTACAAATGGCAAGCAAAATAATGATAATTGCTATGCATCGGGAGACTACTGCAACTCAACTGTCATATTGGCTAGTGCCACAATGTCTGTTTTGTGACACAGTAATTCAAATTTCCACCACTTTACTAGAAACGGATGCTGAAATTTCTGACAATTTTCTAGGAAAGCAGATATCAGATGCATTGAAGAAAGAACAAAACATTTCAGAATTGAATGTATTTTCTCGATTGAACTGGCTTCTGCATCCTGACAGCAGCTTAAACGAAGTTTCTCAGAAATTTGAGAGGAATATGTACAATGAAACAGTTGCAGCACTTCTGACCAAGATGATGACTTCCTTATGGAAAAGCATATTTGAGCCTAATTTTTACTTTGTTTACATGCAATCTGATACCCTAAAACCATTAGTAAGGGTTATTTTATTTACTGGTTTTGAGTACCACAGTGTACCTTACAGTTTTTCATATTCTTCAAGGGAAATCGGATTTATAAGCTGTGGAATACTGGATCACGAAAAAATAGGACTGCTATCACTTTTAGCCAGTTACAAGAAAGAGGTTTGGCTAGCATTAGTAATCATTATATTATTTGCTCTACCACTGACTCTAAATGCATTTAAAAACTTATATATTTATCATGCAAGTACACTCTATGGTTTAGATGATGCTATGCTAGTAGCTATAGAATTATTACTTGAACAATCAACTCCGTTTCCAGACAAGTTTATCAAAAATATGAAACTTTGCATGGTTGCTACATGTGCCTTGTTGGGAGCCCTGGTTCTTACCAATGCGTATAAAAACGACAGAGTTTACGATGTCGTGTCACCAAGACAAATATTCCCACTAAAACATTTTTCTGAGCTGTACAATGCAAATTGCAGCATATTTTCAGAGATTGCCATAATTCGATATGAGCCTCTTGATCTTGCCTGTCCAATTGCAAAAGCGCATTATAAAAACTGGTTTCGCAATCATGTTTACTTTAAAACAAGTAAAACTACATGCTCCTATGCAATTTCACACTTGGCTTACCAGCAAATGATACTACAAAAGCAAAATGATGCTTTGAAAAATGACTTAAATTTGATTTCTAAAAACATAAGAATATTATTTAATAAATCCAGCATTTCATCGTCAGCTAAACAACAAATGGTATTACATTTGCCAGCTCTTATCAATGGTAGTCAACAATCTGATGGTAATCTTGAAAAATGGTTCTTTGAAGAGGTTAAAATAGATAATACATCTCTAAACCTGCTTAAAGGGTGTAAAAATGTAGCAATTCTTACGTCTCGTTTGCAACTTTTAGAAATGGAAACTTTGACTGCACCGTTTGTTGGTTCAAGATTGTCAGTAGGAGAAAAAAGTGTGTTAAGTCACAAAGTTGGCTTCTCGTTGCTTGGTTGGATTCCTGAGTTTATTTACAAACGTATACGTGGAGTGGAAAGCTCTGGTATAATGGAATGGTGGAACAAATTTGTTACAGTGGATTTATTGAAGAGTAGAATTTCAAGAAAAACAAGAGAGCAGTTAAAGCATGTTATTCCAATTAGTAGTGTACAACCTGCAAAACTATGGGGAAAGCTTAGTGTGGTGTTTAATGTCTTGGGATTGGGACTCATTATTTCTCTAATCGGTTTGCTAATAGAATGCTTTAGCTTTTGCTTGAGTTAAATAAAGTGGACGAAAGCTCATTATGTAGGTAACTAGACGTGTAGAAAAATATTATAGCAAATTGATTTTGAGTAGAAATGGAATAAAACGTTGTGTTAAAATTTTGCATTGCATTACGTATTTATTCCATATTATTAAAAATAAAATATCAATAAAACCAGAATAATATAATTTTTTAATTGATCAAGGGAATAATTTGAGTGTATGCAAAATACTGCTAGCTCATGTAAGAATGTACTGCAAACCAAAATGCTAATGGTGTCAAAACAAAAAGCTCATATGAATTTATTCGCGTGGTTCAAAAAATGAATAAATGATGTTGATAACAGTTTTGTGCAGTTTTGATTACTAGGAATAATTGGAATTGGACACAAGCAGCTGCGCTGATGCCTATTTGAAAGTATTATGATAAATGTTACAGATAAGTACATTAGTTAAGTTGACATATATAGTAAGATGATACTTTATAGAATATAAATGGCTTAGTATACTCTTATTGCAGCAACTGGTAATGCCCAGAAGAGAAAGCGCAAGGCTTTCTTGTAAAGGGTTGATGTAGGCCATAATAAGTGTGTAATCAGTGTAATGGTTAAACTTGCTTGAGCTATTCGTCAAGGTTTACAGATAATTTATTTGTTTGAATAAAACGCAAATAATGAAAGCATCGGAACATAAAAACAATGTTTGAATTTTATGTCTATCTAATTGTCGTCCACCTTACTCTAACCGTTTGCAATTTTTAAATTGGCATATACAAAGCATACTAAACATCGTACATTTGCATGGCCAGATTTCCTTTAAATTGTAGTGATTATGCCTGTTGATCCACTTATTTACCATGGCTCTCCACAAATATCTTATACTAATCAGGCCTTGATGCAGTCCGGTAATTAGCAACAGAACAACCGCAATGCTGACATGCACTAGTAAAGCAATTCCAATCATGGACTGCAGTACCAAGGCTTTTGCTGGTGGAAACGTATCCAGCGCATCCATTCTAGTACCTTGAAGCCTAAGCCTGTGCATATTCATTTCCTGTGCCAAGTCCCCTATCCTTCTCACCCAACCCATTTCATTCCACCGATCAAAAATAGTCTGTATGGGATAGCTCAAGTAGCCCCAGAATCTATATGTTTGTCTTGCAGGTACCGAAAACACTTTGGAAACATCCAAAATATGACAGCTGTACTGATTATTAATCAACATACGATGATTTCTTTTAAAGAACTGTATAAACCCATAAGCTCTTGGGCTTGTTGCTGTTATCATAACCTTTTTCTGAGCCATGTGTCGAACCACGTTGGGAAATGTGTGGTGCAGAAATACTTCGTCATCTAGCCAATTTACGGGATCCTGATCTCCAATAAACTTCTTTATCTTTCTAGCATATCGACCACCTTCAGCAGCTAGTAATAGCGGAAAGAGCGTCCTAACAGCTTGGTGTTTTCCGGTGACAAACACCCGAAAATAGTTGTCCACGTACCATTTTACATCATGATCTTCCTGCAGTCTCAAAGCTTCCGAGGAAATAAAGCTTTGATAGATTAGTGTGTAGTAGCTTATAGCTAGCATGTATATCCACACTTTCATTCGGCCATAATCTTCCTCAAAGTTGCTCAATCCTTGGGCAAACATCAGTTTGAGTAGGGCCAAACCTTTACCAATATTTCCACAAATGTAGCCGTATATAATACAAACGGTTACAAAGCATGCCCATATCTTTTCATCAACAATTGTAAGGAAACTGAGATCCATAGTGGTGAACTGCTGGTCATAGTAGCTAAAACAACAAGCCAGTTCATCCCAAACTTTGTTTGCAAAGAAGGGATACACGGCTCCACGTGTGGTAGCATATTCATTTGGCAAAATGGTACTCAGAGCTTCTCCAGAACGAAATCTTAGAAACCAGGTAGATTTTGGTATTTCCCAGAAAGGTATTTCGAACAAGGTCATAACGAACGAGATGTTGAATAAACCTTGGATTGGAGCAAAGCTCATTTCTTCAATCATTTGACATTCGTTAAGAGCTTGTAAAAAAATTTTTCGGCCACTGTGTGGATGACGAAATATTTTAAAACAACTGGCAAAATTTAGAATACTCAGTTGTAGAAGTTGAGTGTTAAAGTAAGCGGACCAATAGTAAACTTTACGGTGTCCACCGTCCATGTTGATACTTCGACTGAATTTGAGGTTGTTTTCAACGCTCCAGTCTGGTGGTGATCTTAGTTTCATATTGTTGTTACGACAGAAATAGCAGTATGCTCCATGCCAATATAACGCAGCACTGAAGAATATCAGATTTGCGTGGAATGGGCCATTAAAAGAATTTCCAAGCAAGTAGTCCTTGAAGTCTCTAATTGCCCGGCAATTAGGAGATGGTACTGAGATCAGAAATGGGACATGGTCAGAGGTTCCGAAACCAGAGCGATGTATGATTTGCGTAGTTTTTGAGAAGGATTTGCCAGTAAAAATTACAAAGAGAAGTTTTCCTGTCCGGTATCGACTGGTGAGTTTGAAATAACCAGATTTTATTGTGAATGATCCTCCTGACAGTCCAGTGACAAGCTTTAGTTTGACTGTTGAAACGTTTGAAATTATGTAGGTGTTTAGTGGCGGTGTGTGCTGAATATGTGTGGCATCGGATGAAAAGTGTAGCTGCTCATAGCGTTCTTGCTCATTGAAATTTGTAGTTGAAGTAACAATGTATATTAAGGAATCTTGTTTTAATGTAAAAGGAATATTAAGTTGCACAGCAGAAACTATGTGCGGAAATAGTAGTAAAAATGCAATTGCTGAATAAACGTACATGAGGTACATTGTAACGTACATGTTTAAGGCATAAAGGCTTAATGCCTAAAGACGAAGTTTCTATGTATAGATGATTCTCTGTGTTCTAGCTTTTGGCTTGCATGATCCAGAAGGCTCATACTTTTATTCCCAGTTTGTGCTTTCGTGTCATGGGCTGTTACATGTAAACTTGTAATGAGCTTTTGTCAATTTCTGGTTATAAATTGAATCCTTGAAATAATCGATTTGGCTCGTGCCATGAAATTAATAAAAACTAGTAGGGAAGTTTCAAAATTAGAAGCTCCAAAATATCTACTTCCAATTTTCTGCTAGTGTTATATTACTAATTACTAAGGTTTATTGGATTCAAACATTGTTGGTACTGCTGCCTTTTCAATGCAAGTCATTTTCTGATACAATGATGCAACATTGACTTATACGGACTGTATAGTATAAATTGTTTGTATTTTTTATTTAAATCTTTGCTTGTCATCTATATTGCTTTAATGTTTTTCAGAAAAGCCGATTTTCAATCTAGCTTTAAACTAGTAAGGTATATTTTTATTTTAGTAATATTTTTATGAAAAACCATAAGACAAAGTCTATATGACAAATATTATCCTTTTCGCATGGCAATTATGCACGAATATTTGTTAGTTTAAGTGGTGTAAAAATTATCTTGTTGCCAAAGCCTACATGGCAATTAAAATGAGGAAGCCAAGTAGTCAAAGTGGGAATTCTTTTGGAGCAGGTATCAGCTGGAATAGGAATTTCAAAAATATGCTTCAACCCTTGACGTGGGAATTGTTTGTAATACAAGAGAAACGAACGGAATATTACGTTTCCCACCGGGACGCACCGACATGCGAGAACGGGTAAATCCGTTTCACCGCTCAGCTGATTGAATAGGGGATACGGATAAACACGTTCTTCCGCTCGCAAAAGGTTTTTGACCAAACGGAATAATACGTTTTACCACTCAGCCAATCAGATTGCTAGAACGGAATTTTCCGTTTTCCCGCGTTAGAAAAAAGTACTCAATAAACGTATTATTTACGTCTTCCCAAAAGTAATCATATACATGCCAATATATGTATGCCGTGTTTTTCCAAATTGAGTAGCAGTCACAAACGTAGGACGCAATAAAGTTGCTGAAATTCTACAAAATAAATATAGGGTTCATACAAGCTGAATGCAATGTTCTAAAACAATACTTTGGACATGGAAATACGATTACAGTCTCAGAACATTTTACAAAAAATCTACTGCGTAAACCAAGTATGTATGAAAGTATGTGGTATATTATATTGTATTTTACCTTGCATCCTATTATATGCAAATGAATTATATTGATGGTGATTTATTGACTTAATTTTTATTTACCAATCGCATGTAAAAGTAAAAAATGTTTGGAATTAAAAACAGTAAAACCAAGCCTTTGCTATATTTAACCATACAAATTTATTTTTTATGACTACGTGTTATTTTTACGAAATAAGAATTACAAAAAAAGTTGTAATAAAATTATATTTAACAGCAAACCAAGCAATATATTTTCTGATGTACAGTTTTTGCAGTAAACCGGAAACCCGTTTACGTAATATCTGTGTTATATATCTTACTTTCAAATCATTACATTTTTAACGTCGTAGCCATAATATTGAACGAGGCTTTTTCACACACATCACACGCTACAAAATTAATTATTATTACATTGCTACCGAAGCAAGTCTGTGATACCAATGCAATATGTTTGATGTTAATAAGAGCTATTTACTAATACGAAAAATAATGCTTTTTAAAAATTGTTTTACTTTAGAAATAGAAAATTAGAAATAGAATTAGAAAATTTTGCGTTTATGATTTCCGCCTATATATTCTTTCAAGAAAAAAAACATGTCATATTTTTTTTTATTTTTGCAACAATGTTAATTTATAGATAATACTGAAATTCAAATATTCTCTGTCAGCTAATACATTTTAGCGGACCACGTTTCGGCAACACATGTTAAACATACATGTACGCTAGGGTACTTCTTGATTAGCATCATATAGACATTGCATCATATACCTACATTTTTATGGATTAATTTACCAAGATAAATTTATAATTGTAGTAAATTTCATATTGACTGTAATTTTTGTTTAACCACTCACCAAATCACATATTTTATTTGTTTTTATTACTTTTAAATTATACTAAAACTTCAGTAGTACCCATTAACTTTTTCATAAACTTTATACTCAAACAATTCAGCTAACAACTTGATTTTCATGCGATGCTGGTTTAAGAATGCAGTTATGATTTTGGTCCATTTTTTAAATGGTGAACCGGATAGTCTCGTAGTCAGCCCTTTATAACCTAACTTATTTTACCATTACAACTGTACATGCGTCTTTTAAAACAGACGATAAAATTGACAGGTTTTAACATTTTTAGGAAACGTGAAACAAAATTAACTACATTCTAATTTCATTTCATTAATGGGTAAGTACTTCTACCGTTTACAAAATAGGTTTATTGCTTTCCACCTTTGCAAACCTAAATAGAGCATACTTTAATTTTTACAACCAAATTCTCTCAAATTAAAAATTTGTTTTAGTACTAGTATTTATTTAACCTAGCAATAACTAGTACAAGTCCTTTATCTTATCTTCATGTTATAACTGGTAACTGTTAGATTGATCAAGGAAAAATGCATGCCGAAATTGCTTTTAGAATGAAGCAATTTAGCGTTACTGCACAGACAGAGTGTTTCAAAAAGTTTCCCAATTTTCATTCTAAAACGGGATAATTTTAATTTTTCTGCACTAATAAGTTTGGTCCATTATAAAATGGGTGAACCGGATATTCTCTTAGCTAACCAATGTTGGCTCCTTTGCTACACTTCGATTAATTATATTTAAGGTTTTAGAGGTGAATTTACAAATATAGTAGTTTTTGGCCTATTGTTTAACAATTTTGTTTGAAAACTAGTTACATTCTAGTTCTCTGGAATATTATACAGTTCCGTTGACTATACTAAGATACTTATTAATATACCTTGTTTGAAGAAAAGCTCAAGTAAATGAGATTCAAAATCTTATTCTCGGTCACTTGATACTTATCCAAAAGCTATTTCATTGCTGTAATAAACGCAGATAAACTATACTGTCATTCATTACGCATCAATAAGTTACACACTAGCAAATGTCGGCGTCAAACGCCGTAGCTCAAATATTCAACAATTAAAAATATAATCACAAATTCTAAAATTACACTTGCAGTTACACTTCGTCCTGCGCAAACTAAGTGGCAACACTTTCTGATTGTAATTGTAACTGTGCTACACTTACAGTTACAATATTGCAGTTGTGCGTACCGTCAATTTAAAAAAAAACTTCACCTACTGTAAAAAAGTTAATCGGTTCTTAAACGTAAACATTAAAAGTTATTGCTGTTGCCAGCTACAGTGGTCGTGTCAGGTAAGTCAACGGGGCGATAAAGGAAGAGTCCTTGATCCTACAATCGTAATCAAATTAAATGTAATAAAAAAATTGTAATACCTATTTTATATTAATTCTAATTTTTACATCACAAAGAAACCAGTCAAATTAAATTATAATGTTGATTTCTCACTCTTTGAATAGTTAATCCGTTGCAGTTTATCAGGTGCACACATGTATTCGGCTGTGAAACAAAGCAAACATATCGCCCAACGTCGATCCGGTCCTAAGATACATACATCCATCCTCTCGTAAGTCCTCCATTCATTTTTTCGTAATGAAACTGGAATAAAAGTTTACAAAATATAACAATCAAATTACCACATATCTTCAAGTCTAAATGTGTTTAAAATTTCAGATACCAAAAAGTGTTTTTATATCCAACAATTTAAGGGTACACAATTACCTTATTTCTTTATGATTCGTTTCTCACTACAATTTGGTACACAGTTAAATACAAACTGAATTTCGTTAGAAACGTTTAGAGCTGTGTTAAGTTAGTTGTAAAAATACGCATCCGGCAGCACAAACCCACCATACCACCACCCATGCCGCCGGATGACAGACGCAAGAATGAAGACCCAATTCCAAAAGGTAATATGGTAACCAACTAAAGCCAAACGGAGGTTAAGGTTAAAAATCATTATGAGGTATATGCTTCACTATAAGAACAAACCCTGCAGTGGAAAAGTACCAGACTTTTAGTTCTTTCTTTGTCTGGCGTCGCAGAATTGGTAATAAAGCCTAGTAGAACTGGCCAAGCATAAAGATGAAGGGATGTTGTGAAGTAATCCTCTATATACTTTATTGTGCAGGTTGTATTACAGTTTTATTTGTAAAGATTGTTGGCTCCATACGTCCCATTGTGTCTTTGGTTCATGGGCTTCTTTCTATAATGCAACAACAAAGCACAAAGCATAACGATTTCGGCTTTCTTTAAAATGAACTTACCTTGTTTTTGTTTGGATTTGATGTTTCACATTATATTGTTTTGTACAATATCGTAATCTACATACAACATAAATGCTACATTTTGCTTCTTTTCTACAAGTAGCGGTGCCCCATAAACAGCTATAAAATCGTAGAAATTTGTTTGCTCTGAAACAACCCTCAGAACAAAGAAGTATCGTGTATGTCAAGGCAATTCAAGATTTTAAGAAAACACGTACTCAACATTTTCTGGGTACCTATATCAACTAGCAAACACACACCTCGGTCCATGAAAGATTAGTATGACTTTTTTTAAACATACTGATAGATTATATTTGGTTCAGCGATTTTTATGAGAATTTGTATGCTAATCAGGTATGCATATAAAATTTGTCAAAAAACGTGTATCCAAAATATTTTATGTTGTATAGGTTTTTTTATCTGTGTTTTTTATTTTTTGAAAATGCACTTTTCATTAAATATAAAACGAAACAGTAAATGCATGTATTAACATATATATACCTACCGGTAGAATTCCTCATTTCCACTTAAGGATTGCATAGGTCAGAAAGTCAGAAATTGCTTACCTAATTCTGTTAAAAACAAGTCGCAATAAGATTACTAGAGATCATTCTTGTTTACATTCTAAGTGGTAAGAAGAATATGTAATAATTTTTCATACTGATTGCTTCTGAGCCAACAATGCAAAATGTCCTCCAACAACCGGGGTGGGGATTGCGGAATAGCACCCACCACTAGCCGTATTATACCAATCTGAAAACGGGTTACGACAACCTGTTTCTCGCAGATACTTATTAATGGCACTAAGTAAGTAAACCTTCAACTTTGGCTGGTAATCTCCAAAAGCTACAATGGAGAATACAAATGTATTTATTTTGATCACAAAATGATAGAAAAAGTTGTTTACATACCAGCAGCAGTCCACATTTCCCAATCTGATAAATATGTTTGAAACAAAGTTAAGCATTTAATCTTCAATTTACATTCAAAAATCGTACTGTTAATTACTTAGACAAGTTTAATCTCTCTTACCAGATTTGGTAACCTCTTGCAAATTAGTAACAGAGATTCCATACGTTTGACTTTGTTCTATGTAATAGGCTGCCTCGTTTTTGTAAATCTCTTCTGAGATAACTCCCAAATTTAAAAGCTTATCTTGAAATGCGTCATGTTTTAGTTGATAACTTCCCTCTTTTCCATACTCGTACTCTAAATGCTTGTCAACTTTGTTGAAGCTTTCATTTACCCAAGTATTGTAAAATTCCTGAACGGCAGAGTTGTAAAAATCAGCAAGTTTCTTTTCTCCATTTACTTTTGCCAGTTTAGCAAACGCTTTCATTGCCAATATTCCCTTAAGTGCTAAACCAGAATTCAACTCAGTTTGTCTAATAAATTTATCCGTAATTAGTTGCTTTGCTGGGCGCAAACAGTTTTTGTGAAGATAGTCAGCCCAGTCAATTAACAAGCTGTAACGTTTGGAAATGCATTTTTGTGACTCTTCAGAATTAAAAATTGGATGCAAACATAGATCAGCAACTAGAAGAATCATATTCGCAGTTTCTTCAATGGGCATATCAATTCTCTGGCTTTTATCTAGCTGAGCTACATTTGGGTAGCTTACACCAATGTCGCGCATTGCAAATTTCTGTGTCCAGAACCCACCATTTTCGTATTGAAACAAGGGTTCTAATAAATACTGAAGATATGTAACATTTAGATAATGCCACATAGGAACGGTAGAATGAATAACGTCGACAGTTTGAACACGTCCGTTATCTAGATAAAGCAAGGGCTCTTCAGGAGTACCCGAAAACTCGGTTGCTGCTACAGCTTGGCGCAATGATAGGGAGATAATGTCGGCGTAGCTAAAATATAACAAAGTATATATATTGGAAACATAAAGACACACAAAAAGGTGATTGATTAATATACAAAAATAGTATAGAATAGATTAGTCTTACTCTTGTCCACCAACTGCATAAGCATCATTAAGCAGTCGGTCATCCAATTCATTGGCAATTTCTTTTGCATGAATGATATCAGTATAAAAGAAGCTGATCATATCCAGCTCATCAGTAAAATACTGAGTCCATAGAGCATTTTGAGGTACCCCTGTAAATCAGTATAAACATAATCTTGTCTTTAGTAAAATGTTAGAAACTCATTGAAATAAAATGTTGTTAAATGCTACCATGTAAGTTAACAAGTTCTTGGCGGGCATGTCCTATTGCAAATTGCATTTCTCTTTGACAGAATGGACCAACTTCGTCAAGTTCATGAACAAACGCCAGAACCGGCTTTAAGATGAAAAATATCCATGAGAATGTTACTATTCTGGAAGCCTAGCATTGTATCAAACAAATGTACTGCTTACATAATTGCATCTAATACAACGGAATTCATTGCCCGCAGAATTATCTAGCTGTCCGGTTGTGCTAAACTGGTCTCGTAGGTCAACATGAGGACCAGATTGATGTTGTGCGCTATCAGAAGTACTAAAATAGACGGCTCCCCTTAAATTGGCAAAACATTTTACAATTTTGTAAAGAATACTTTTTAAGTTTTAGTAAGTAATTTTGTTCCCTTTGTTACCAAAGTGAGCTGCGTTGGTATTCTTGAAAAGGTTTCGGATTCACCAGCTCAAACTTCCACGTCTTCAGATTTGAGTGTTCATGCATCGAAAATTTTACTTCCTGATCAAGATCAGTGGTAACCCATTGTCCGGTAATATCAATATAAACCTGAACATTGTGCAGGGCACCATCAATCGACCTGGGCTTGATGAATACATAAGACATTGGGATTGACTGACGTTTGAGGTCGCCAAGTTCTACTGGCGACAAGAACGTCACTTGTAGCTCTACTGAACCAGTTTGAAATATGAACACTGTTTGTGTTGGTGTTATAAATGTAGCTTGTTGTTTGGCAGCCTGGTTGATTCCGTTTTGGTTTCCTGTCCAGCCCATAAATGTGTACGGTTTTCCATCCACTCTGGCTATGCCGGTCCAACCTGCATCAGCTCCGTTGCGAAAAGTTGGCCAATTTCCGTATCCGTTAAGAGTATTATATCTTTGCCAAACGTTGACGTATGGAGATCGAACGGCGAGACTAAAATCAAATTATTCAGATAAAATAGCAAGATAAAATAGCAAGCTGATAGAAATTTGAAATTATAACTGATAAACTTACGGAAAAGCTGGTGGCCGAATTGTGCTAGCGTATTTATGAACACCATACTCGTTTCCATTTGCTAAGGAGAACAAAAGTAGAAACGACGCTATAAACTTTATATGCATTTTGAAAACGATTCAGCGATCAAGTTACTGGTTTGGTGAACAGCTAAGATGTGTTTGAGTGTCTGTAAAGCGAGTTCTTTCTTTATATTTATGAGCGTAACAGCTCATGTACGCTGAAACTTTAAGTTGCAAAATGATAATGGTACAAGGTCGGGCTACTGATAACCCTTCTTTCTTACAATATTCTCTCTCAATATAATTTTTATGTAATCCAGATAACGCTGAACGATGTATTACAGACTTAAGATTGATGACACATTTTTCCATATCAGTATTATTCATGTTTCCAACTTTACAGCTCGTTACCTTGTAATCAGCAAATAAGAAGTTTTTCCAAAAATTGATTGCTTACAAGTTATAAAGTTGTCACATCCTAAGCCAAAAATAGTTTAGATATTGCTAGTTTAGTGAATGGACACACGATGAATAATTTTAGTGAACTGATTTAATTGGACTGGAAATCAAAGGTTGTTAACTGTGGTTTGTTGGGTATGCAGGTTATCTGGGTGCGCGTGGTGTATCAAAAGTAAAAATACAAAATGGGGTGTGCGGTTTAACATTAATATTGAAACAATCTTTAGAATTTTAAGTTTGCCTTCATGCTATTAACAATACTCATACTGTTAACAAATGAAGCAAGTAATTTACGAAGGCCAAAATAAATATGTCGCCAAAGTATGGCCTGTTTATAAAGACGATGATACAACAACAAGAATAAAATGGCACTATGACTTTTATTCATAAATTTTTAATTCGTTCAATATAGAAAGGATATGAAGATGAAAGCTCTGAGCTAGAATTTCAAAATTACAAAACATGTCTCCGTCATCATATGAATTAAAATACTATTAGTGGATATTGCCGTTATATGTGTCCAGGTTTTGTAACCCCGTCAATAACTGTCACGTCAATGGATTTGAAGATAACTGTAGGAAATCATGGAATGATTTCAGTTTTATTGCCGCATGATGGCTTGCTATGTTTTTGGTTAACAAAAGGTGCGATTATTTTTTGCGTTTTGTGTCATAAACTGTGCTTGTGTTTATGTAATCATTATACAATTGACATAATTGAACGACATAATTTTTAAATATTTACTGAACTTTTTAGTTGTATTCTGTAAATTTTAGTGTTTAACTCCTTAGCTTAATTTCAAACTTTAACTCAATCACACATGTAAAAAGCTAATAATTACAGAATCTATTTTACTTTTGTCAAGAAAGTTACAAAACAAAATTGCTCCTCCAAATTCATTTTTAATGTCTACAATTTTAAGAGCCATGTAGGTATTTGAAACTATGTATTGTTAATTGGCACATCATGTTGTGTTGGTATCACGAAATTCTTTTTTGAAATTACTGTAGTTTATGGCATACTAAAGCAGACGTTAAGTAGTTTTGTAATTCTATAACATTAACATAATGGCCACAATTATAACTTAACCGCATGATTATAGTCCGTAGAGCCGTCAATCTTCCCTTTGCTAGTTTTTAAAAATGTAGCCGCTTCTTATATGTACACCCAAAATACTATTAGACCACATACTGATTTTTAGCTTGCAAAGTTTTAATAAAAGTTTTCGTCTTTAAGTTGTGACAAGGTGGCAATTACACACTCGTCAAATAGAAAATACATTTTCATTCACATAATGAGATGAAATTCACTTTATGACAGACATGTCACGAAACAGTCAATCTGGAACTTAAAAAATAAATATGTACCTGTTTGCTAGCCAGTTCTAGCTAGGTTGTTGGTTCTATTAGTGCAACCTAAGCTTTGTCCAGAGAACAATGCCGTTCTCATCAGCAGATTCGCATACCGGAGCCCATTTGGGACTAAAACAAGTATTGCAAATTGGCTGCTTTTTCAAACTAATTCCATACGCATGGAATGGTAAAGTTGATCAATTGAAACCAGCATCTCAAGCAGGAAAAGTATTATTTCATGCACACAAATTCTCTTCGTATTTGTACACCACACATGCATGGACTCGGTTAATCCAATTTTATTTAAAAGGAGAGTTTTCTTTGCTAAGCTGTCTATGGGCTATTTCCAATGTGACAGCATTTGTTGGATTTTTAACACTGGATTGGTAAAAGGATGTGATGAACTTTGCTAACCGCTTGCTTAACAATACCTTGTTTGCTATTGCTGAGGCAGGAGAAACTCACGGTATTAAATCAAAATGAAATAACTTGTCAAAATGTTCCATTCTTCTAATTTAAAAAAAATTACAGCAGAAACAAAGGAAATGGCAACGAAGGATTTGAAAAGTATGCAAAAAATTGAATCACTGGACAAGAAAAACTTATCTTATCACATGCTATTCAATCTCCTGTTACTCTACACAAATCCAGAAGTGCATATTTTCATCGTGCAACAAAATCCTTGTGCTCCGAATTTCATTAGCTCGTGGTTCTTTCATTTTCAAAGCAGCCTGGATAACAGCGTACCATTATGGAAGAAAATTCCATTTTTGGTTTTCGAGTTTTACTCAACAAGCAAGTGGCGATACGTTTCTTGTTTTCAATGGAGCTTGATTTACATGACTCTGGCTGTTGTTTGGACAGAACTAAAGAAGTTGAAGAAAGTGGGTAAGTTGATACAAATTTGCAAAATATTTTTAAATCTAATCAGTTAAAGGAAATAAATATGCATGCCTTTCATATTTTAATAGTGTAAAAAGTCATTCCAAATACCAACAATGGACTCACATCATACACAAATGGCGAAAATGTCAACTCATCTTGACCATTGTAAATGATAGCTTCTGTTACTACCTCATTGTCTTTCCCATGGTTGACACAATGGTCGTAGCTGCTCTCATTTATGGAACCATTCGGTTGTGGCGGATTGATCCTCAGTCAAATATCATGTTTCCTTTATGCGCAATTCGATGTGGGTTTGAAGCTTTGACACCGCTAGGAATAGCAGGAGCTGTCAATAGCACCAGTGAATCGGTTTTAGCAGAATCGAAAGATGCAATTTTAATGAACCATTCCAAGTCAGCAAGAAATTGTGATAATGACCCACCGTTGCTGAGGAACACGAATAATAACAAAATTATTCATTCGCTTGCTGTAAGTACTAGACCTGCCAATTCAACAAAATTTAATGAGCGACGGACTCCAAAATTACTAGTTAAGTCTTGTAGAGCGTTAAGATGTAGTTCAGGCTCACTGTTTAGTTTCAAGAGTAGTATTTATTTGATGACCATTGACAATACTATACAGCGGACTGTAAATTTGCTGGTATCATTTCCTGAGCTTTAATATGCTGGAACATGGGCCACCCAAATTGGGTGCATAAACGGTTTTGCCCATACAGTTAAAAGTTTCGCGCGTTTTGTTGCTGATTGCGCTATAATTGCTCCAGCTTGGCACAATTATGTGTTTGCTTCAATGTTTAATGATATGATAATTAAAAAGCAAGTTGTGACATTGAAAAGGCGTTGCATGACATGAACATATTTTCTATTTAATTTACATTGTTACTATAATGTATATAATTATTTTTTTGTTTAATCGATTTTGTAATTGGCTTGGGGTACCTTTTTCATCATACAGAAGCAGAGATATAAATTAAGACATAATATTCCATGTCGCGATATATAATAACCTTGTAACTCCTACAGCACAATATCTTCAATTGAAACACATGACATTTTTTGCTAAAATGTAAAATTTTCTTTTTTATTGTAATTAACGACTTTTAAAAACCCATGAATTTGGGAACATTGTAATATTGCTCAGTTTTTGTAATTTGACAAATGGTGCACGAATGTGAGCTCGTGCTTGCGGGAGCTGAATATGGTTTTCTCTTCGGAGTTTTCCCATGCACCACCATCAGATTACGGTCGAGTTCATGAAGAAAATAAATAAAAATAAATAAAAAAATAAAATATGAATACATGCTGCATCAACAATGAATAAAAAGTAAACTGTGTTGAAAGATGTTGAATTTGAATGAGACGTTTGTGCTTTTTTAGGTTTCGACAAAGCCCTGCCCTAGTTTCCTTAAGATGTTGTGATTGATTTTGATTTCATTACGGACACTCACAAGAAAAAGGAGAAAAACGTGACTCGTGCGTCGGTCATTTACCATTCCTTCAGAATGACAGAGTCTCCGCTAGAATGTGAAATGAGGGGGTTAATTGAATGGGAAATGGACAAGGGGTCTGGAGGTTTGGGACCAATAATTATTATTTTCTGGGCTTGGTTTTGGTGGAATTTCTGGGCTTCAGGTTGGGGAAGATGTCTGGGCTTCGGAGGTGATTGTGGGATGTGATTTTGGAGCAGGTTAAGAGGATAAATGAATGAATTAACCTTACCGTTAAGATGGGAAACTATCGCAATGTACCGGACTGGTAGAAGGGTTGACGGACAAAGAGGCTCGTTAACCGGAAGGGGATTAAGTAGGCAATTTCGGATTTGGGTGCTCGGAAGGCACCAAAAATGGGAATAATTAATTGTCCACACACTGGACACGGTAACTAGGAAAAGGCTATTTAGTATTTTCAGTCCTTTTAACTTTCACTACAAAACTTTGTTGAGCTTGGAACGGTTAGTTAACTAAACAGAGGGATTCAATTAACTGATAGTGACCACAGTTACACTTGACAGAATTTCTCTTCTTTTTCTAATTGACAAAAAAACTCTCTCTCGACTGACTGACTGACTGAAAAGTGACGAGCCGCCGGCAGCTAGCTAGATGGGACTTGAGTGATGGTGGAGAAAAATTGGCATGGGATAGGAACTACTTGGCTAATGGCATTTTTGCATTTCATGGTGGGCATCCGGGGAAAAAATCTGAAGGATTTTTTTAAAGAGGTCGGGGGTGTTACGGGTCGCGGGGGAGACATGGACAGTTTGCAATTTGGTGGTCTGGGCTTTGACATATGAAACATAGTTTCTTTCCATCTCGTGTATAGATTTCTGATTTCTTTAAAATTAGGGGACATTGACGCTCCTGGTGGTCGGGGGACTTGCAAATTAGGCACTTGCATTGAATTTTGGGGGGGATGATTTCGGCGAAGTTGATTTCCATAAGTGAAGGGGGCACGGATCGTTTGCGAGGATTTAAAGAAGGTCGATTAGATGGACACGGGTTAGCATTTAAAGGTATAGGCTGTGGTTTAGGCTGGGGTCGTCGGCCAATTATGGAGTTTAAGGCAATGCGAAGTTGATCCACATTAAGAGGCGGGGGAGTTGTAGGTGGGGCTGGAAGGTTTGGCAGTGGGGCGGTAAAAGGCATGGTGGCATTCGGTCCTTCCAAGATCCGTTTAAGTTCGGTGGGGTTAAGATTCTGGGCTATGTCAGAGAAGTCCATGTTCATAAATTCCTCAAAAGATATGACACGTCGCTGAGGAGGATTCCGGGGTACTAGTTCCACTTCTTCTTCTTGACGGGGATGACGTGGGGGATTTTGTGGTGGGGGAGGTGGTCGGAGTTCCCAAGGGTCACGTTGGATTAAATGAACTTCTTGCGGGGGAATTGGAATAGGAGCGTTTCTTGCGTCACGCTGTCTTTCGGCCCAATCACGCAGCATTGGAACTTCCTCCTCCAATAGTGCGCGCTCCTCTTCCTCAGTTAGGTCCATATCGGACTCATTCCCGGAATCCATCTGAAAGGAGATTTGCATGTTAGTAGCTGTCAGGGAGGGGTGGAAGAGTCTTAAGTTTCGGGAATTGGCAATAAACGTGTTATCTTTTTGTCTTCGGGAAGATCTTAGGTCGGTTATTTCGAAGGAGATAGGACTAGTCTGTCGTATTACTTTGTAGGGACCTCGCCATTTGGGTTGAAACTTTTGGACTTTACCGGGTGTAGTTTCTAACTTTGCATGGACTACCAGGTCGCCAGGGTTAAATTTTTTGTACGGATGTTTGGAGTTATACACGATGGCTTGCTTGGATTGGAATTCTTGCGTGTTCGAGATAGCTTTGTCGGCAGCAAGCTGGGCTGCCTTGGATCTAGTTACGGGTGTGTTAGGAACTACAGATAGCAATGTGGTTGGGAATTTGTTGTCGACAGGGAGACGGGGTTCACGGCCATGGACAAGGAAGTAAGGGGAAAATTTAGTGACCGAATGAGTAGACGAATTGTGGGCAAAAACGGCTGGTTGTAGTTGCGTTTCCCAGTCACCACTACAGTCATGAAGGAGTTTGGCAAGGGTTCGCTTAATTGTATCGTTGTTTTTCTCGCAAAGCCCGTTTACATTTGGGGAATATGGAGGCGTGAAATCAAGCTGAATATTATTTTTTGAGCAAAAATCCTTAAACTCATGGGATTCAAACTGGGAACCTTGGTCTGCTAGAATTATATTGGGCATACCGTGACGAAATAAAATGTACTTTGTAATACTTTGTATAGCATGAGAAGCAGTAGCTCTTGGAATAGGTACTGCTTCTACAAAACGGGTTAAGTGGTCAGAAATGGTTAGTACATAGCATTTGCCAGAGTGAGAACGCGGAAAGGGTCCAATGAAGTCAATAGCAATTTTTGCAAATGGGTGCTCTGGGGGTGCAGCGGGACAAAGAGGTGCTGAGGGGAGATGATTTCGACGGTGGAATAGTTGGCATGTTTGACATCGCTCAATGTATTGTCGAGTATATTGATACATTGACGGCCACCAAAATCGGGTACGTACTCTGGACCACGTTTTAAAAAGACCAAAGTGGCCTCCTGTGGGATCGTTGTGAATGGATTCAAGGACTTTTTCCCTTAACGAAGAGGGTACGCAAAGGGTCCAAAGAGGGAGGTCGGGTTCAGAGGTGGCTTTGTACAAGAGATCATCAAAAATTCTGTAGTCAGGGTGAAATTTGGAGGTTTGTGGGTTATCTATCAGGGATTTTATAATTGGGAGAAATTTGGGGTCCTGTCTTTGTGCCTCTCTGATTTCAGGGAAATCATCAGTGGCACGTGAGGTGGATATATTAAAAAGCAAGTAATCCGTTAGGCCGGGGCTGTCATCTGGGACGGGATTACGGGAAAGAGCGTCGGCGTGACCATGTGATTTTCCGCTATTGTACTTTACGGTAAAGTTATATGGTTGCAAGGACAGAGCCCATCGAGCAAGTCTACCGTTTGGATTTTTTAGATTGAGAAGGTGACAAAGGGAACAATGGTCTGTTATAACAGTAAAATGCTGACCATAGAGATAAGGGCGGAACTTTTGAATAGCATACACAACGCCAAGACATTCTAATTCAGTTATGGCGTAATTCTTCTCACATTTATTCAGAGTGCGGGAGGCGTATGCGACAGGGCGACGAGATTGCGAACAGGGATCAATCTGCATGAGTACCGCACCCAAACCTATTTTAGAAGCGTCTGTGTGCACTTCCGTAGGGAGCGATGGGTTGAAATGGGCAAGGATTGGTGGGCTGGATAGAAGGTCTTTAAGGGTCTCGAATGATTTGGCTTCTGCATCGTCCCAAACATATTTTATGTCTTTTTTGGTGAGTTGAATTAATGGGTATGCAATTTTTGAAAAGTTGGGTACAAAGCGGCGATAGAAGGAGCAGAGTGATAAAAACGATTTCACGGACTTTGGTTTTTGTGGAACAGAAAATTCCTGGACTGCTTTAATCTTTTCTGGGTTCACCTCTATACCGTCTTTGCTGATGATGTGACCAAGAAAACGTAATTTCTTTTGAGCAAAACGACATTTAGAGGGCTTAAGCGTAAGATGGGCAGCTTCTAAAGCTTTAAGAACTTGCTCTAGGGTTTGGTTATGTTCTTCAAAAGTTCTACCTAAGACAAGTATATCATCAAGATACACTAGGACCATGGACCACTTTAGGTGGGCAAGGACTGAGTCCATCAGGCGTTGGAATGTAGAAGGGGCATTGGATAGACCAAATGGTAAACGGGTGAATTCAAATGAACCGTCAGGAGTCACGAAGGCTGTTTTTTCTTGGGATGGGGGGTGCATTGGGACTTGGTAATAGCCAGACATAAGGTCAAGAATAGAAGCAAACTCAATCCCAGCTAAACGATCTAAGGCATCGTCCATTCTGGGGAGAGGGTAAACGTCTGGCTTGGTTATTTTATTCAATCGACGATAGTCAACACAAAATCGCCAACTGCCATCTGGTTTTTTAACTAGAACAACTGGTGATGCAAAGGGGGAATTTGAGGGGACAACAACACCTAGGTCGAGTAGTTTCTGGACTTCGTTTCTTAGTTCCTCTCTTTCATGGTGAGAAACGCGGTATGGTGGCTGTCGAACAGGGGTGTTATCACTCGTATCAATCGTGTGACTGACCAACGGGGTACAACCTAGCTCTTCAGGTTGAAATGCAAAGACATGGCGAAATTTAGAAAGTAGACGTTTTAATTCAAAAATCTGTTGTTGAGATAAGTGGTCAGGGAAATCGAGGGAATCAATGTCGGGGTTAATATTTATTTCTTGGTGGGATTGGACTGTGTTGATCTGAAAAGAGCTTGGGTTAATGATTGGGGTTGTGGTTGGGGGATGAGCGTTGCTGGGGGGAGGGCTGCTAAGGTTAAGCGGGGGAGGAGTTTTGATAACGGGCCTGGTGGCATGACTAGAGATTTTGGTGGGGAACTTTGAACTTCGAACGCATCTTGAAATGAGGGGGTTAATTGAATGGGAAATGGACAAGGGGTCTGGAGGTTTGGGACCAATAATTATTATTTTCTGGGCTTGGTTTTGGTGGAATTTCTGGGCTTCAGGTTGGGGAAGATGTCTGGGCTTCGGAGGTGATTGTGGGATGTGATTTTGGAGCAGGTTAAGAGGATAAATGAATGAATTAACCTTACCGTTAAGATGGGAAACTATCGCAATGTACCGGACTGGTAGAAGGGTTGACGGACAAAGAGGCTCGTTAACCGGAAGGGGATTAAGTAGGCAATTTCGGATTTGGGTGCTCGGAAGGCACCAAAAATGGGAATAATTAATTGTCCACACACTGGACACGGTAACTAGGAAAAGGCTATTTAGTATTTTCAGTCCTTTTAACTTTCACTACAAAACTTTGTTGAGCTTGGAACGGTTAGTTAACTAAACAGAGGGATTCAATTAACTGATAGTGACCACAGTTACACTTGACAGAATTTCTCTTCTTTTTCTAATTGACAAAAAAACTCTCTCTCGACTGACTGACTGACTGAAAAGTGACGAGCCGCCGGCAGCTAGCTAGATGGGACTTGAGTGATGGTGGAGAAAAATTGGCATGGGATAGGAACTACTTGGCTAATGGCATTTTTGCATTTCAAATGGGAAAGCTTGCCTTACTTGTTTTAATAGGAATTGTAAATAAAATAAATAAATAAACAAAAAGCAATTTTGTGAAGGGAAGCTAGCCCAGCTGCAGCAAAGGATGAAGTTTTATTACACCAGTAAAACAAAGGTGTTTTTATTTTTATGACACACCAGTTGACCGCTTTATGCACATTTGTATTGAAAGTCATAAAATGCTTTTGTGTCCTCTTATTTGATTGCAAATGCCCATAATTTTTTATATGGTTATATTCGTAGTAACTCCAGCAATCTACTTATTCATACCAAACAAAATAGAATTTACAATAAACAGTTTTGTAAATTGATGGTTTTTAAAATATTGGATTCCGCTGATGTGCATCTGACCTAAATACTAGTTTACATGCAATGGTCAATCCGCTCTAAAAACTCAAGAGTTTACATATCGTTCTGAAAGATTCTTTCACCATTTGTCTTTTTCTCTTGGCTTGACCAACACCATTTTTAGTTTTCAGCTTTACTCGAAGTCGAAGTTATGTAAAATTCGATTTGTCATTGTTTTTCATAAACTCGATAATTCTATTAAAAATCGTACAAGCACTAGAGCATGGAGCATCATTTTAGCCCTGCTAACAAAGTTGTAACAATGTCTACCGACACTTTACTGCGTGAACTTAGAATAGCCGAAAAGTTGACGACGGGTCTATTTCAGAATTTAGTAGAAGAAAGTGCAGAAAAAATTGAAAATCTAGAGTTCCAGTTAACGGAACTTAAAAGCGTAATCATGTACCAACAGCAAGAGATAGAGTGGGTGAAACAATTTGCTAGATTGAAATCTGGAGCTAGTCCAGTTGCAGTAAACAATGAATCACAGTCGATTTCTAAATCAGCAAATTGTTCTGGTAAAATACAGGATTCTAATAAGCTCAATGAATCACTGAGCACGATAAAGAATCACCTTCAAGTTCTTTTTGCTTGGCTATCCAGTTACAAGCTTAAAGCTAAACTGTTTCGTAGAAACGAAATTAATAGCTTAAATAACATTGTGAATTCTGTTGATTCAATAGTGCAGTGTATTTTGCTTGCTGATAAAGATGAAAAAGAAATGTCTACTGCATAAAAATTATCTACACAGACAAATTATCCTACATCTGTTTGTAACATTAAAACCGTGATAACAAAAAAAACGACATAACAATTTGCTGGTTAGTGATAAGCGGGGATTGTAGACAAACATATTATAGCAAAATTTAAAGAGCAAAAACACACATTATGGAATATTAATATTTCTCGGCTAAGTGAGCAATTCTATCTAAAATACAAAGGACGGAGTATATCCCTTATCTCCAAGTATTTTTCTCTCAGTACAGCAGATGTGATATACTGGAAAGCGAAGCAAGCGGAAACAGTTTATTACTGCGTGATAATCTGCATCCTAGCATTTCATTTTTTTGGGTTCATGGTCTTGCAGTTCCAGCCATCCATAAAAGGAAAAAACGTCAATAAAACGTGTACTAAACTTTTTCATAAGCTGATTCAGTGAGCTCA
Organism: Entomobrya proxima; assembly: GCA_029691765.1. Lineage (NCBI taxonomy): Eukaryota > Metazoa > Arthropoda > Collembola > Entomobryomorpha > Entomobryidae > Entomobrya > Entomobrya proxima. The sequence continues at coordinate 35,573,624 of CM056169.1, read as the reverse complement.
AGAGAAAAAGTTTTTATGAGCTGGCTTGCTGGCTGGGATTTGTCATCATCATCAACTCAGAATTTGTACAATGAGATCATGCAGTGTATTTTACTTGTTATGTTTTTGTGCTGTACTGAGTAAAGTTTACTGAAGTGTGCATGTTTTGTGTAGTTACACGTATATTATATTCATGCGTGTATCATAAGATTTAGCGTAGTGACAAATACTTTTTTTTACTATGTATTCATTTTTGTGTGAGTAGGCGTTTCATTATTCTGCGAACTCGAGTGCATTCTTATTTTGTCTTGTATGCCAGTAGGGAGCAACAAGTTGAATGTAGTACTTTATCAGCATCCTTCCAGACAAAAACAGAAATCTGACAGTTCTGTTCTTGCTGTGAGCTACTTGTCCTTGCCTGTGCGGGTGAACGACTGTTTTTGTGAAACATTTTCTTTCGTGGTCGGGCAGTACAGAGAACAGCAACAAGTTTTATGACCCTCTAGAAATTTGGAAAAGGTATAAACAAAACAAAAGAAACCTTGTTTTTGTAGCTCAGGCAGGTGTGTTGACGTTGAGTGACCGCAGTATCAAATATTTTAAGATATTTCGTTGAGGTGAAGAAACACTTACTTGTTCTACTTGAGCTTGCTTGAGTGTTTGATTAGTTTGTTTTAAATTGTGGTGTAATAATAAATATAAAAATGCAAGTGTATTTGGCAAAAGACAAAAAGTTGTACATGACCCGACTCAGGAGGACGGGTAATTTGTCTACGAAACGATACCGCATTCACAAGGTTACACCAATGGAAAATCTTGAACAACCCGAGTCTATCAACCAGAACATGGTAATTTATGTTATATACCTACTTACATTTTATTCTTAAAGTGAATTATTTTTGCGAAAACCTTTATATTTTCGCTGCAAATAAATATTTAGAATTTTTATGCAAGAATACTGTTCTTTGTTTTAGGATGATGTCCTAGAGTCAGAAATTGAGACACAAAAGTCAGACCTTGAAACACAGCAGCAGGATCTGGCTACAAAAATGCGTATTCTGGCCATCAAAACACTTGCTGAAAGATGACTCATTCCACCAATATTCACTCAGCTTGACCAGCATCAAAGCAATAAAGTTGTAGTTTTCATTGTAATTTTTATGTAATATGTGATTACACAGGCAAGGTTACGCCCGTTTTATAAACGCAGTTACAGATAGGGTTATCTCGTTTGAACATTTTAGATAAGTAAGTAGTTCACGCAGTGATATTTTGTAAATAGTAAAATCTTTTAATTTTGTATTCTATTCTAATTTGTGTTTGTTTAAATGAGCCAACCTTTAGCAAACCTATTTGTTCGTTACAAAGACACTTAGACGAAAATCACTACACGTAATGTTTTACAACATAAAATATGTTAGCAAGGCTGTTCCACCCACAAACAAAGCATTGTTACTTAAACTGCAGTTTAACATATTAATGTAAAAACCTTTTTATTTTAGCATTATTCACAAACTTTTATGCTTAATTTTAGAAAAAATATCATAGAAATAGAAAAGAAATTCAAGCAAGCAAGAAGAGAAAAAAAAGCAAGAACACAGCTTACGTAACTATTATCAAAGTATTAGGTAATTAGAAATTGTTGCTCAAATGTGTAACAGCGTAGTTTTAAAATTTGTAACGCAATTTTAACATGTTATGAGTTTGAGAGAGATTATGAGATTTTAACTTGAGTTTTATTGTTATATTACAATTTTAAAAAGAGAAATTGTGACATTTTAACATAGTTCCTATATTTATTCAGTTTGCATTTAATTGCGGTTTAATTGAAAGTCTGAAAACAGCCAGAGCCACCAGAGCTGATTTACAATGCGTTAAAATGCATAGTATAGTAACCGTGTATGCTTGTAATTTCCTAAATATAATATCTAATTTAGGCAATAAAAGCAAGATGCATTTATAATTGATTGATACCTCATACATTGTTGCCTGGTCTCCTGTTGTCTCTATTTAACCCAAAGTTAACTTTTCTAACGTTTTAGATACCTTCGAACCGTTTTAATTCTCATGACACCTATCTGGAAGTCTGATGTTCATACCACAAAATTTTAAACTTTATCTACATCTTTTTAGTCAGTACATTTCTACCCGTTTTATGTTCATGAGTAACTTCATGGGTTTGTTTGTGTAAGACCTGAATTGAATTTTAAATTGAAATTTCGACTGCATATTATTATTATTGCTTAGGTAAAATGATATGAACAATGTGCAGTGTGCACTTCGTTTTTTCTGAAACGCAAAACAGCCGAGTTATACTGCAATGAAGCATTTTGACTTGATGGGTCTAGTGGGCAAGTTATGACTCAGGCATGGGTTGGCCAATATTGGTGAAATTTTGCGTAGACAATCTCCAATACACTGTGGTAAATAAACCAATTTCGGCATTTTGATTTTTTTTACTTTTTGTACATATTAGAAAAATACAGCACAGTTTCAGCTTAAATACGAAGGGTACCCCATATCCCGGGTCCTTGAAGTAATTGTAATACTTCTAAAAAATGAAATCTCGAGTAACCAAAATCGGGTAAGTAAACACAGTCTATTAGAGATTGTCTATGCAAAATCTTACCAATTTTGGTCAACCCATGCCTGAGTCATAACTTACCTACTAGACCCAGACCCAACATCTCAAAATGATTGATTGCTGTATAACTCGGCAATTTTGCGTTTCCAGAAAAAATGAAGTATACATTGCACATTGTTCAAGTTCATATCATTTTACCTAGGCAATAATAATACATAATATGCAGTCCAAATTTCAATTTAAAACTTCAATTCAGGTTTACGCAAGCAACCCATGAAGTTACTTATGAACATGAAACGGGTATCAATGTGCTGACTAAAAAGATGTAGATAAAGTTGAAATTTTTTTGGCATGAACAACCGAGTTTCAAAGAGGTCCATGTCCATATCAATTTATTTAATACCAGAGTTGCGACTATTCATTCATCATTGTTTTGTATACAGTACGCATTGAGTGATTGAATACAGTAGCAGCAATGCTGTTTGTACAGCTAAAATGCCAATACCGTCTTGGCTATAGGCTATACACCCTACTACAGTTGTTTATCATCATCTGTTGCTTCACATTTGCCAAATTCAACACTTAGAACTCTGTTTAGATTTTTAACTAAAAGTTTAAACATTTTCCAGTTTTAATCACTGCTTAAACCTGTTTAATTTGCTTCATTGCTTCAAGTTGGCAGTTAAAATGGGTCTGTCAAAAGCCCTATCATCCCTTCAAGATCTGGTGTCAGGTTTGGAGGAAAAAGCGAAAAGTTTGGAGCAGCGCTGCTCCCTTTTGGAGGGACAAAATCAACTGCTGACTGAAGAGCTGCTTAAGGCTCGTCATCAAAATCACCAACTAATCAAGCTTCCTTACGAATTTAACAAGAGGTTGGATAAGTTGGACAGGAGACTGGAGTTGAAGCAGCAAGTTGCTGGCAGCAACAACAAGCTGGAAATGTTGAAGAGATTGTTGGAAAAAGTGCCATGCAAGTGTTTCCTGAAGAGGTACAATTCTTGCAAATTTTACTACGAGTTTAAAGTCTAAAACTGGTATAAAATAGGTTAAAGTTTAATGTAAATTTATTACAGATTAAGAATCCACAAGATCTTAAAAGCTGTTATGAAGCTTGTCAGGAGTTTCGTCCATTGTTGGAGGAGAAAAGGACTACTTTCCTATTTCCGGATGTAAGAACAGTTAACAGTATCAATTAACGCTTAATTTTAGTTAATTTCTAGAACTAAACACTAATCATCTTTTAATATTTTCAGGTGGTTAGGATTTTGGCAGCTAAAGTACCCGGTTTTGGCGTGACTAACAAGTATAGTCTCTGCAATCCATTACTGCAATGTCGTCTTGTCTGTCGCCACTGGAAGCTTGGAGTGGACCAATTCCTGGAGCAGGAGTCCCCATCATTCTGTCCCATTTCAGAAGCCAACTGCTTACTACCCGCATTCCAATTTACTTACTCCAAGTTTTCCCGTGGCTCAAATCAATCAGTTCTGGAGACCATGACCAATTCCAACAAGAATCCTATCCTGAGTCGTTACCTGTTCTACAGTGACAACTTCAAGAATCGCACCTGGCCCGAAGAAAGGGATGAGTTCCAAAAGGCTTTTTCTGCGTTTTTGAACAAATTTGGCAAAAACGTTTGGACTTTTAAAGTCAAGTTTGGAAGGAGGATTTTGGACAAGAACACTGGTTATGGGTACATTCCTCTGTTAAGTCATTTAAAAGAAATGCCAAATCTTAAGGAATTGTACCTCTGTAAGCCGTTACGTGACTGGTGGGATACTAATTATTGTTACACTGAAGATAGTGACGATGATGAAGATCGCTGGGCTAATTGGGAAAGTTCTGATAGCAGACTGGAGAATTTTGGCTGGGTCCTAGCCAAAAATCCGTTTCCAAACATTCCGACATTGAAAACTGTGACGTTTGAAGACTGTCCATCCGGTTTGATTGACATTGTTTTAGAAGCCAATCTACAAATTGAAAACTTGAAGATACTTTTGGACAAGGACAACGAAGAGGAATACCAAGTGGAGTATTTAAACCTGGATCATTTAAAGCAGGCTCATTTGTGTTTTCACCACTATGGTGCATTCCTTGGAGATTGGCCAGTGCTAATCAAGTTGACAGTGGATGCTCCAAGCTTGAATGATTGGAGTAATCTTTTAAATAATAACTTAAGGGATTATGATTGCCTGAAGGAGTTGGAATTACGACTGATTGGACCGTGTGAAAACGATGAAGATCTGAGGCTTGACTTGCCAAAGTTGAAAACGCTCAGGTTACATCTTTCCAGCTATTTTGAGTCTATTGACTTTATACTGCCGTTGGTGAGTTTGGAAAATTTGGAAGTGGATTTTGATTACATGAGTCAGACACGAGAGGAGTGGAATGGGCGATTGAGCAAACATTTTAAACCGGTGGAGGAAATTGCAGAAATTATTAAGATTCATGGATACGTTGGGGATTTGAAAAACTCGAATGTTTGGCGGGTGCTTCCTAAGTTGAAGAACGTGAAAGCAAGAACTGATTGGGATAATGAGAGTAAGGGAAGACTTCCGGTGAAGAATCCAAAATGGAATTGCTGTACTCAGGATGAAATTGAAGATTAGATTTTTACTTGAAAAGCTCTAGTTATATGAAAATATGTATATATTTTGTCAACAGTCAACATATAAAATGTTCCAATCGTTACAATGAAACTGTTTTTCGTTAATCTTGGATAATCCAAGTTCATCATTGCGAGAATTTACGACAACAATATATTCCATGCGATCAACAGGTAGCAGTGGTATGACTTTGGCTGTATTCCATTACCCCTGATTTGTCCACGTCCTTTGTAACTGTTTCCATGCAATATATGTGATTTTTGTCAACACTCTGTGAAATGTTTAATAAAAAGACAATAAATATTTTAAAAAGTTTATAAATAGTACGAGTATTTGAATAAGAATAATCACCATGTAGAACTAACAAGTACCTATTTAGAACTACTACTTTACAAAGCTAAAGCACTATATTCAATTAGAGTAAAGGTACGTTTTCAAGCGTATTTCAAGCAATTATGTTCATTGTTCTGTGTTGCAAGTAACAATTTTGAATTATCAAGCACTAGAAAGTCATACCATAAATATATTGGATGATAATAAGTAAAAGGGATGATGTGTGGAAGTTTAAATTATGAGTAAAGAAACTCAAGTTGTAATAATAGAAGAATTATAAAATTACAACAGTGGCGAGAAAAGCGTACTAACACAGCTTCCATAGATTATTAAGAAAGAGATTCGTTTGACATGTTTAAGTTCATAGAACATTACATATAATAACGATTTCATTTAAATTTGAAGTAATTAAAATCACATTCTTTTTTATATTTAAATTTGATCCTTAACTTGAGATGGTCTAACTTTTATAATGTGAAGTTTTGTACGTATACTTTGTCTTATCAATAGTTTTAGGTTTTGAACTTTTGCAAACAAGTTTTGAAAATAGTTTACAATGATTTGAAAACTATTTTGAAATGACGGAATTCTAAATTTTGTTTGAAATGCTTTTACAAATACAAATACTGCGATTGTATCTATTAATAATAATCCAACTAGTGGAGCAAGAACTCGCTTGAAATCAATCATATCATGTATTAGTGGTTCATATGAAGGACGATACGTTTCTCGATCCATGTTAGCAGTGGCATATTGAGCCATGTCGTTCCACTAGTTCATCAAACCAGCCTCATGGACTCGACTAACCGTTTGCAACATCCAAGGACTGTTTGCAGTGTAAATCAAAAGGAACCATGGCCTTTCTTCCACTTTTTCAAGAACATACAAGCACTCAAATTCAATCTGCTCTTGCTGACGTATTATTCTAGCCCAATTTCTTATACGTGGATAATGCCAGTAATCCCATTTTGAATGATGCCACCAGGCAAGTTTTTTGTTCAAATAGGATTGCATTTTTGTTAAATCTGCAGTCGAATTGGCGCTTCCGTAACCACTTTTCCAGAGTTCAATCATGGTTTGATACGGCTTTATTTCTTCCTTAACAGCCACTAATCCAGTAATTTCCGTTTCATACAAATTCCAAACATACAGTATACCTACTAGGAACACAAGTTGTAGCATATGTTTCCAAGTTGACCCAGTTGTTGGTTTTTTATCAAGCACCAAGAACCAGAGCTTGACAAATGCGTAAAATCTTTTGTGTCCGTTAAGCAATGCATAAAAGAAAACACAAAGACTCCAGCAGCTTACTAGAAATTGCCAAGCTGAAAACGTAATTGGCGCTAACCAAACCCAGTAATCAATTGCGTTATTCCCACCTTTCTCATAAGCACAATAGTAATATCGATTGCCAGAATAGTATTGCAAATACAAACTCACAGTGTGGTCTTTAATGTGTGAGTATTTTATACAATCCTGCCAAAAAATATTTTCCTTGATACTGCTTGATGTTTTGTCTTCCTAAAATGAAACGTTGTGAACTTTGCTTAATTCTGCTGCGATCATTTGTTTTGCAAAACAATGCAAAGCATCCTTCAGACGCTTGTACTCTCGCTTAGAAAAAATCCGGTCGCATAAAAACTTTTTGGAAACTGTCTCGTCATAAAATCCGTCTTGTACCCATGCTATATAAGCAAAGATTATGCTGTTGTGTCCATTCCAGAAGAGCTGTTTGTGGATGTCTCTAATTATCAGTATTTTGCTGTCAAGCAAACTCCATTGCATTAGATTCCTCTCACTTTTTTCGAAACAGTACTCATATGCAGAGCAGATTATAAATGCGCCAGGTGACGAATTGTTGCAATACTTTATAACAAATTTTAATGCAGAAAATAGTGGTAAAACATACATACTGCTTATTTCATCTGCATGTTCTTCATCGGAGCATGGATCAAGTAAGACAAATTAGCGTATACTGACTCATTAATATTCTTGCAAATGTGACGTACGCTCCTATGGATAATGTCTTTACGTAAGTGTATGCAGTTGTGGTACGTGTAATTATAATATATTGCTTCTGTTGTTGAAACCGGAACAAAATAAAATCAAGTGATCGATAGTATTCCTTTGAAAATATTTGAACCTGAACTCCATGCTGTTGGAGTGCTGTGAGGTTATGTACTAAATCTGGTACATCATAAGCGATAACTAGAAAAATGTTGGGAGTGTAGCAAATAGTGTCAAGTAAATTGTTAAGTGCACCTGAATCACTGTGTGATTCACATTCAAAACGGTGCAGAAACAAAACGCACACGCTGAGTTGTAGAAATATTGTAAAACTTGTCATCTCTTTGGGAAATAAAAGTTGTTGTTTTACAGAGATTCCGAAATATTACAAAGTATTAGTTTTAATATGTTACAAAACTCAACAATTTAACAGTAAATATTGAGGCTTTAGAATTTATTGTTTTTCGCGAATATTTCTCAAAGTTCTAGTGGTCCTTAGCTAATTATTAAACCCACCCGATCACAAGGTATGCTAGATATGGATAAAACCAGTTCTAATATTAAATATACTATTCTATATGCCTTGGATAAAACTTTTTTTAAAATCGATATATCTTGGTGAAAGCACAAAAATACAACTTAGTGGTAAACAACATGACTTGTAGCAAGCATACATGCCGATGAGATACACGTGCAACTGAAGTAAAATGTATGAACAAATAGCTATATCGTTGTCATAGAAATAAAAAGAGGAGAAACAACACCCGGAAATGCTAAAAATACCTGTTCGTCTATACTAAGAATATTCCTCAGCTTTGTCTAATTATTTTACACTTTGCACTATTTTAAGTTTCTATTTCTTATTTAACCGTATGTTCGTTATCAATTTAAAAACTATTTTATTTTGACCCGTTCTTTTCTACAAACACTCTTTTCATTTGGAAGTGTAAAAGTAATCTGATATAAATAGTATGCATTTATAAATATTGAATTGACATATCAAACGAGATGGTCATGGCAAAACAGAAACAGAGGTTCATCTTTTCATTTAAGGCAAACTGATTGCTGATGGTAAAAGGCTGACTGAGACTGGTACAACAAATAATACAACAAAATACTGAATAAACATCCATAAAACATTTCAAATGCTTGCTGCTAGAAACGCATAAAGCTTCTAAAGCTGGTTTAGAACCCTTAAGGCTTGTAGTTGAAAAGTTAAGGCTGGAAGCGAAAGCTGCGAAAGAGAAGTGAAAGCTTGAAGTCCTTTTTGCATTATAGTAACAATCATTAAAGTGTAGGGCGTTTTTATACTGCCACGCAATTCTGTCATTTTTGTGAAACGTTAGTAACTTTTCTACCTAAACTATTAATTGTGTTCCAAAACAGTGTGTACGTATATAAGTACGTTACAGATTTAAAGGATTATAACTTGATTTACGGCTAATTGGACCATCTGAAAATGATGAAGATCTGAGACTTGATTTGCCAAAGATGAAAACGCTGAGGTTGCATCTTTCCAGCTATTTTGAGTCTATTGAATTTATACTGCCGTTGGTGTGTCTGGAGAATTGGAAGTGGATTTTGATTACATGAGTCAGACCCGAAACGAATGGCAAGGGCGATTAAGCAAACGTTTTAAACCGGTGGAGGAAATTGGAGAAATTATTAAGATGCATGGATATGTTGGAGATTTGAAAAATTCAAATATTTGGCGAATGCTCCTAACAATTGCAAGTTGTAATTGTAATTGTAAGTGTAATTGTAAGTTGAAGAACGTGAAAACAAGAACTGATTGGGATAGCGAGAGTAAGGGAAGACTTCCGGTGAAGAATCCGAAATGGTATGTTTCCAGTCGGGATAAAATTGAGAGTTAAAGTTGCCACGTGTAAAATGGTTAAGTTATTGGATGGTTACTAGGATCTTGCAAGATCTAATATTAATTTAGTATGATTGGTTTACATCCCAGTGTCAAGAATTTCTTTAGAAATGTAATTTGCATTATGTATATATTTTAAAAAAATGTTAAATTAGCTTTGTATTTCATTTTCTGTTTGGATTTTGATAAATAAGTCTAAGGATGAAATTCGTTTAGTTAAGTGTATTTACATTTTGGAAAATACAATTTTTTTTAATGAATTTGAAAAATTAGTATATAACGTCATTTACATTTTTTAAACAAAACAAGTACAATGCTTATGACAAAATACTTCATTACCGACATTTAACTTATTTGCAAGGTTCGACACTACAACTCTGGAATAAAAAATAAATGTAATATTAACTGCATTGCGAGTACTTTGACCTCGATTTTTTAAAAACATACCAAAGCCTTTACCACGCATTCATACAAATCGCTCCAGTCGTAACAATGAAGCTGTTTCTCGTTTATCTTGTCAACTTAATATTGAAAAAAGATACAGATTTTGATAACTTTGAATTTGTACTGGTATGCTTACTGCTCTAGTTACCTTCATTGTGGCACACTTTCCAGATATTTTCGGCGTTGGATAACCAAGCATATCATCTTTGTAATTTAATCCAATATGCGATCAACCGTGGTTGCATTTCCTGTCTCCTTTGTATCCTTATTAGTAATAACGTTATTCCTAATGAGCATGCAGGACTTAAAGCAAAATATTTTCGGGGTCCAATCATTTAACTATATATAAACATGCGTTAGAGGATCTTGACAAATAATAATGGTTACTCTGACAATACTACATTACCTTGGATTAATACTCCTCCACGTTCTTTGAAACAATTTCTTCACAATATTGAGGATTTTCCTTAACATTGTGTGAAAAAATACTTTCGCACGCTTTGAAGTCAGGCCAGCGGTCTTCAGACTTCAGACTGTTTTTTTGGAATTCAAAACGGGATTCCGAAAGAAACTACTAATGGCCTGCAAAGACACTAATTTGAAAGCACTCTATGCTGAGGTAAACTAAACTGAAAAGATTTCTTACATTAAACTGGAATGTATTCCTACGACGATTGGGTAAGTTTTTAACATCTAAATTTAAATCCACCCGTGTGTCCTAGTTTTAGCAGCTCCCTAATTATTTCATTAAAGTCACAACCGTTGTCCCATTTAGGCCGATTAGGTATAAAAAATCTTTTTATGGTTATATGTAGGAAAGCATCCGAAATTTCCGAATCTGAAATTCCAATTTCAGAAAAATCCTGGTAAATTTAGTACATAGCTGTGAATGCTCACTATAACTAAACCTGCATAGTTATATAGTGTGCGCCTGGTTCGGAATATAATACCAAACAATACAAAATTGGTTACTTGCCAAATCATTTCTTAGAAACGTACATACAATCGCGTCTAATAAAACAAAGAAGACAATGGAACAACCAATACAAAGACAAAGGTCATTTACTATCTAAATCATTTACAGTTACAGTTGAAGCTACTAGTCCTTTTCAGCAGTAGGCATGTAGTATGAATGAATGAAATGGTAAAACAAATTAGACTCTAACTTCGTCTGTTTTGGTGATGATTTTTTCAATTATAATGTTATAATTACTGTAGTATGGATAACCGGGCAACTTATTTGTTACTTTTAGAATGCTGCAAAAATAGAATTGAATTGCGATAAACATACTAGTTCAAAATTTATCTCCAAAAGTAATACCTAATTATAAACGATTTGCAAAAAAACAACATTGCCTTTACTCTCTATCCTTTACCGTTTCAAATTTTAAAATATAATACTGGATTAGATTTTGCCTTTCTTTTATTATTCGTTGTTCCCTGAAGAGGATTTGTGTGAACAAATCGAAACGTTGGAATAAACTTAATTGTTACTAAAATTCACTCGTTGTAGCCCAAAATACTATTTTCACATTTAACATTGCCTTTGCTTTTAATCGATTCCTCAATATTTATGAACTTTAATACAGCCAGAGGCACAAATAATCAGGCTTGGGTAATCAGCCCATTTTGGTCAAGTGATTAGTGATTGTGATTAAATGTAGACGGTATTTTCAAAAGGTGACTAGTGATTGGTGATTAATACCAATCCCAATCCTGGTAATTAGGTGATTAAAATCAATCCCAATCACTAGTGATTAGGTGATTAAATGTTAAACGAAAATGCAAGTTGAACTAGGAAATGAGATTGAGTCGTTTAAAGATTTCTCATTTCGATAAAGTAATGTAGAAACAAGCAAATACAATTTAAACGATGTATAATAAGTAAAGCGACAAAAATTGTTTCAATTTTAAAAAGTCACACTGATCATTTACACAGAAACATGATATATCAGTGATGCACTAGACCTTGAGGAATTACAGAAACAATTATCTCGGCCAAATCTCTTTATTTTTGGCTCACACGTGCATTCGACGTTAGGTGGCGCCATCTATCAAATTTCCGGGTACCAAAGTATTTACACTTAATCGAAAGCCAAACGCTCCAGAGAATTTGTATGATTAATTGAATGCACATGTTATACTCAGAATTCATTTCTCTACAAAATGTGATAAAAAGTTTACCTCTACTGCTTCTTAGTAAGTATAGATAACCTCTTGCAAAGTTTTAGCTTCAAAACCGAAGTACTAGAAACCCTGGTTATTATTAAACCACCAATCATCGACAAGAAGGTTTGGTACCCTGTTTCTGAAAGCTTAGAAAATGAGTTTTTATTATTGCTAGGACACATGGAACTGTAGTACATTTACAGTAAATATGAACAGTAAAAACATTTGGCTACAATGGTGATACCAAAATTTGGTTCGAAACGAGATTCCAGAAAAATGTAAAAAAGTCGGTACGAATGTAATTTTCACACATTAGTAAAATCAATAGCAAGTGATAGCTCATCTGAAACTGAAAGCCCATTTGTCAGTGAATATTACTGGAACTATTGATCTCAGAAAAGGCGTATTGGTATGAATTGAGGAGCAGTTTAAAAAAGTCATACCTTAAAACCCCGGAAAACTGCTTATAAATTTGACTGTACATAACTGCAAATTTATACAAACTGATAGGTCAAAAAAGCCTGGCGTATTTTTTTCAATAAACTACGAAGCTTACTGCGTCTAACGACAGTTAAATAAAAACATAGAAGTTTCATTGTGGGTTTTAACAAGAACTTCAATTTTGTCGCTTTACTTATTATACATCCTTTATTAACAGTATATCACAATTAATTATTATACCAGTGTAGCACAAATCACAACTAATCACAACCCCCATAAGCGTGCCTAAATTCAACGTAATAGAAAAGCAGCTTCATGGAGTGATTAAGTGGTGATTAAGAGGTGATTAAAGGCTGCTGGTTTAGGGATTAGTGATTGTGATTAAATGCAAAAAATCTGAAGTGGGATTGGTGATTAAGTGATTAATTTAATCACCAATCCCGGATTAAGAATTGGTGATTCTAATCCGTGATTACCCAAGCCTGCAAATAATAATGTGTGATATAATAATTTGAAAAGCAAACTCATATTCTAACGCAATTTCACATTTCAACTCGTCCTTTCTACCGGCCTTATCTTATAAAAGTATTTTGTACTCAACTGAAAAACATAAAATTGTCGAAAAATCATACAGACCTGTAAAATTTAACAACACATTTAACATTTTCTCAGGTTCAGCCTTAGATAAAATATTATTAGTGGTATTATCAAATTGTGTTCAATGTATTGTGGCTAATGGTCAGCAAGAATTTAAAAGATTGTTTACCCAAGTACCTAATAAAACTTTGATTTAAATTCAACGTTGCCAGCGTACGTTTGTGTGTATATGTCTATGAAAATCCTCAACCATTTAAGCTGGTTTTTACACCATGTGCATAACCTTTGTGTATTTTTATCTGAAGGAAAACAATGATTTAAAGAAACATAAGATATCTTGGGAAGAAACAAAAGCAACGTGTTCTAACGTATATTTGTAGCGCAGCTTTGTATATGAACGTGCATTACTGTGAGTCATAGTCATTATCAATAAAAGGTAAGGGTACTACGTTTATGTGTTCACGTGGAATCTTATCTCATATTTTCCCAGGCAGTCTTGTCTAAGATTGAGATTCCTAGACAAAACATTCCTTGACTATCTTATAAATGAGAAAACCTGATTAAAACATCAAATAGGTTTGTGGCTACAGAAATAACTTAGACATGACATGACAATGTGATCTACAAACCACCCTTTATGTAATAATCCCACCATTCAAAGTCTAACGGAAAGGATAAAATAGGTAAAGTTACTGTTTACGTGATAATTGATACCATATTTAACCAAGTTGTCCATTACTACCAAAAAGCGTAGCAATAGCTTATTCACAGCTTAGCACCCATGGTAGAAACACCTCAGTAACCACTTCTACCACCTATTTTAAATTTGTCAGAGTTTATTTAAAGTAAAAAAAACAGTTCCCACTTTAAACACTAAAAACTAGCCATTTAATTGATGCTAGCTTATAAAAATCGAAATTGCGATTAACATTGACACCAAGTCCAAGTAAAATCAACAATGGAGTATTTTGTTACTGGAGCAGCACATCGTGCATCTGAGGATGAACAAATTCTTTCTCAGATATTTTCAGTTGAGGTAAAACTTAGTAAATTAAATTAATAACAAATACATTAAATTCAATTTAATTTTAAAACACGATTTGATATTAGTATATTACCTTTCCGAGGGTTTGTCAGGTTTGTTTGTGATCTATAAAATTATGTATATACAATTGGCTGTAAATTTTGTTTTGCAGGTGTGGACAAACATTTTCAAGAAATGTGATCCTGCTGTTCTTACTGACTTGGCCAACAAATTTCCTTGTATCAGAAACAGGATGCTGCATTATCAAACCAACTACCTCTTTCCGCTAGTTTGGAACATTCTTCAAAAATATTATGTTCAAATTCTAGAACAACATTTTCTAGAAGAACAAAAACTTTTGGAATTAACCCAAGAAATGCAAGCATTTGGTAGTTTGAATCCAGCAAGTGGACGACCAACAGAAAGCTTCGGTGCAAGGTCGCTATACATAGACAAAAATGTCATTCATGAAACTCTAAAATTACGTTTGGTTTGCAAGAGCTGGAATATTGGTGTACAAACATGCTATTTAAAAAACTTGGAGAATTTTCATGGTCATGACGATTATAGGTTTAAATGGATGGAGAACCAGTTTAATAATTTAGATGATATTATAAAATTTGAGAACGCGTTCATGCAACAACGCAATGCAGGCTCACCTAACCTTTTAACGAGATCCATTGTGATTGGCTCATTGAACTCAGAGATTAGTATTCATAACATTCTGGAGTTTATTGGAAATAATGTTTGGTATTGTAAAATTGAAGTTGCTAACATGGGGGATAACGATTGCCAGACATATTTTATGCTTAAGCAAGCTCTAGATCAAATGCCGAACTTGAAAACTTTGGATATTACTTATGACTGTAGAAGTTGGACTAGATCAATGAGACAATTGATGGAAATAGTACAGAGTCGACCATTACAAAAGCTTGGTAGTTTGGAAAGTCTTACAACAACGTTTCTCCCATTTCCAATTTTCAACGAGCTTTTAAGGCGTAACTGTGAAATAAAAAGTTTGAGCGTAGAAAGGCAGCCTGAATGTGCAGGTTATGACATTCTGGCTAAACCTATGTTGGATTTGAAAGTGTTATCTTGGCAGATATATACGGTGTATGATCTGTTCGATTTTGAAAGATTGTGCAATATTTGCAAGATAGTTCGGTTAGATTTGCATGTAAATAATAGTTTCCTGACACGTCGTACATTGAATGATTTGCTTCACTATAAGTTAAAACATGCCATGGTCAGGCTGACAGGTATTGATTACTATTAACCCGTATTGACATACAATTTCTTTCAATAAAAAATCAATCACCTTGTTGTCGTAGCATTTTAGCACAATAGTCAATAGCAGAAATTGGCAAATGATTTTGTGCTAAATTAAATTTGTTGTAATTTACTGTACCCGTAGGTATACCTCAGATCTAAGACATTTTACTAAATAACGATTAATATGTTTCAAAACTGGTATAAATATGTAAATAACAAGCAATCACATAAAAAATTCCCGTTGTAGTGCTATTCATATCTGAAGAATGTCAAGGCATATCAGCAATATCACTATATACAATGAAACGTTCAATTACGACAATGTTTCCTTACGGTTGTTGTTATTTAGAATTATTTTTAATTTGGTTAGAAAGCGTAGAAAGTGTAAATAAAATTTAAAAGTCAATAATAAATCAATAAACACAAACACAGTTGTACATAAAAACCTTTCAGATAAGCATATAATGTTTATTTGCTACGGTTGCGAACGAATAAAACATCGTTTTAGTTTATTTAACACCAAGCAACCATACAAACCATTCAATACATTAAAGTGGGAATTAGCTTCGTTATATTGTTCTTCTAAATTAAAGTCACTTACACCTTTCAAGGAAATAATTGTTTCTTGTAACAAAAATACTGTACCATGTTTCCGTTTAATTTACTTGTACTACTCTTAGCTTGAAACAAAACAGATTTGTTGTTACAGATAATCCTAAAAACGACATGATCAAAATTAAAGCTAACTTCTATATTATTACTTATGTTTGCTATATAAATTCTAGCATGTCTATATTTAGTATTTACAAACTCATTTAATCTAAGTTGGCATTTCTATAACAATTTCAATATTTCCTCAGGTTCCTTGGTCTCAAAAGCAATGTCGTATGCTGTTTTTCCAGCCAAATTTTTATGTTTTTTATCAATTCCGGCAACAACCAAAACCTCAATAATATTTGACAGCTTATTCATGGATAATGGCATACTGGTTTTTTGAGCGAAAACATAATGATATTTCAAAGCGAACTGTAGTGCATTGTTTCCCCAGTAACTAAGCTGATTAACGTCACATCCTAAACTCACAAAATACTTAAGATGACTCATCATGCCTTCTCGAGCACAAACGTGTACAACACTCCAACCATAGTTGTCTCTTACTGACAAATCTGCTCCTTGATTGATCAAATGTTTCACCAGCTGCAAGTTTCTTCTCTTCAGCAGTGCACAAAATAACGGAGTTCTTCCAAATGCGTCAACAGCATTAATATCAACGCTTGCCGTTTTGCCACTTAAAATCTTAGATTTCATTCCACATGCAAGAAGCAAATCCAAAGTTTTTATTTCTAGGCTACTTATCCATTCAACAGCATAGTGTAATGGAGTTGATAAATAATATTTGTCAGGCCAATTACTCATGCAGGCTTTCTGGAGCTGCCTTGTTCACTAAGCCATCTTGAGTACTGCCAAAACCGTTTAAAGGACGAATGGTTGCCGTAGTTAGGCACTGTTTAGCAAGAATGCTAATTACCTGGTGAAATACATTACACGTTTTTGTTTGTGCTGCAAAATGCAGTAGTGTTCTTCCTTCTGAATCCACAGCAAAGATGTTTGCACCTTTAGATACAAGTAACCTGACCATTTCTACTTGACCAAACCATGTAGCAAACCATACAGGTGTTACGTTGTCTATATTGCCCCTTTTGAGAAGAGATGGATCGAACGAAAGAACCAAATCTGCTACAGTCGACCCTAACTATAGTGGCGCTGGTTATACTGGCAGCCTGTCAATAGTGGCTGTATGACATGTCGCCCGGATTTTATTAATGTAAAGTATATGCAAAAAGGTTGGCTTATAGTGGCTGGTTTATAGTGGCCACAGCGCTATATTGGCGTGATTTTTAGAGCACTGAGAGGCTAAAACATGCTTAATAGTGGCCATTCTACAGAAATTGTTCAATTGTGTACACATTTTCAACGCCAGTCGCGATATGAATTATGCACAGCAATACGTAAACGAGAACGTGTGCCATTGTTTTTATACTATGATGAATATCAGCTTGTTTTCTTTTTGGAATTTTGGTTTTTTTAACTGCTGTCAGCTACGGATTTTAGCTAAGTTTGTTCTTTAATTGACAATAAAGCGACTAAGGCAAATTTACTTTCAAATCCTTGATCAGCTGAAGCAGTTTGTTACTTGCTCCTCCGGTGACGATAGTTTGCTTTCAGATCTTGAAAACAAAGATTTGCTGTCAACAAAGCAACTCTAATTCTGAGGGAGGTTTCGATATTCAATTAAGTTACAGTTATTATAGTTAAAACTGTAAGGATTCTTGTCATGAAAAAAGTCAAGCTTGTATTATGATAATGTATTATGTCGCAATTAGTTCATACTGTCATATGTCACTATACTTTATACTGGTCACGGCCACTATAAGCTATACTGTCCTAAGCCACTATACGCTTTAGTGTCCATACTCTATACTGGCCATATATTCTGTCGCCCGAGACCGGCCACTATAGTGAGGGTGGACTGTAGTCCTAAAAAACCTCGATTAACTGCTGTATAAAGAAGGCTTTGTAAAGGTAACTTGTGTCGTTTACAAATCTTAGAGCCTAAACCAGTTTCAATGTCGCCACTACAATTTAAACTTGAAATACAGTTCAAAATTCTTCTCACTGTTCTTTCCGTATTATGATCGCCGTTTTCACTTATGATTAGAGAAAAAAACCTTTTACATTTTACAGGATTCAAAAACCAATTTTGGGATTTTTTATCAACAAAAAGAAAATCGCAAAGCTCCAAAAAATCGTCATATACCATGTACTCTGCGGCAGAGAAAAGTACTGTTCGTCCCTTAGCATCAACAACATGAATGTTTGTACCATTTTCTACTAAAAACTTTATTGCCTTCAAATGAATATCTTCTGTGAGTAAAAGCATATTGTTTTCTGTATATAGACATGGAACAAAATCTTCTGTTTGCATGGAACGCATTTTTGACAGAATTGCTTGAGCAATGTCAAGTTTTTTTTCCACTAATTCGTCCTCATCCAAGTAAGTAAATTTAAAGCAGTGGCGGAGAAACTTACGAGCATTTTGGGGAAGAGAAATTCTTTCCAAAAAGTATTCTACAATTTCAAAATCAGCACGTTTGATAGCAAAGAACATGGCAGTTGACAGGATCTTATTAGATTTCCGTAGTTTTAGTAAATTAACATTAAGAACGTTCAGGTAGAACTGTAAAAGTTCGTGAACACTGGTTTTATTGCAATATTTTGTTGCAGTAATTAAACAATTAATTAGAGGTTTTGTGTTAAGCTTCCCACATTTTTTAGATGTACCCTTACAACGAAAATGTAAGGATAGCGAATTAAGATCCGGATTAAAATTTTTGGTAGCCTGCATGAAAAGTTGAAGAAGGCCATCGTATCCAAACAACAGGCAAGTGTCCAATGTATCAAAAAAGATTTCGGCAAATGGTGAAGTGCTTGCATTAAAGAAAAATGGCATCTTTTTGTAATTGTCGTTTAACATGGAATTTAAGAAATATGGAACGACGTCGAGGCGGAAGCTACGGCAACCATGAAACTGGTAAAAGTGTTCATTAAGAGAAAAAACTTCATTAAAAACCAACTGCTGTAAATTTAACGGAGTATCGCCAGTTGTTCTGAAATTTTCATGTTTTCTGATTATTGTCATGGTAAAATACTCTGCCACCATGTATTCAGCAATGGTTCGGTGAATGAATGAAAAAGTGTTCTTATGCTGGCTTACTTCTAAAAGACCTGGTGAGAAAATCTGATGGACATCAAGAGTATCAAAATGAGCGGCATGTTTGGATAGTAATTTTGCAAGATTCGGTACAATAAGCTGGAGAGCTTGCCATGCATAAAAACTTCGAAGAAAACACGCAGTATCGCACATTATGTTAGCCAAGTCTTTTTGATACATACACGTAAAGTTGCATTTAGTTTGACCAAGCTGTCGTGTAATATATTTGGCATAAATTTCTGTAAGAGAGTTATTAAAATTTTCATTCAGTATCACGGTAGTTTTTCTATTTATATCCGCAATTATTGCAGCTTCATCGGTGTAAACTTCAGCTAAAAATCGACACATTAAAGGCACTCCTGTTATATTTTTGTCTGTTTCACTTAGCGAGTCCCGAAAATTCCTCAGACAAAAATCGGCATATTCCTGGAGCTTTTCTGTATCACTGGAAGCGTTTCCTTTAGCCCAGTGTGCTATGAGGTAATTGCATTGTGTTTCTTTGTTGAAAGGTTGGATGTCGTAAGCAATCATTTCCAGCGCTTGTTCAAGTTTAGCACGCACTACTGGTCGGGCTGTTACGTAAATATTGACATGTGGTTTTGAGTCGCATAGTTTACGAAGAAACGCAATTATTATATTCATTTGTGATTCCTGCACTTCATCTAGTCCATCAAAAAACAGCTCGAACTTGGGCTTCTTAGTGATATTCAGTTCGTGTAAGATTCGATAAGAAAGTGTTGAGGTAGAAATGATTTTTAGTATCATTGAAATTGGATCATCCAGTAATTGCTGTTCCAAGTTCAAGTTTTGCAATTGAATGAAAGCAGTAACTCTATCTGAAGCGATTTGAGTCATGTATCTTGCCATATTTGCCAAAAGAAGGGATTTTCCCATACCAGGTGAATCACAAATACCCACCCCATTATTGACGTTATCTGCAATGGTCATCTCAACAAACATATTTTCGGATATATGTTGATGGCTATACTGACCATTAGAATTAACTTGGTGCTTCATGTGCTGATGCAATACACATGAACCACCTGACGTTGCTTCAAGCACGAAATTTTGAGTGACAGGTTCATATCTTATCAGATGTATTGGAGCGTCAACCATGTCGCCAAGTCTTTTCCAGTCAGTTTCGCTATCCAACAGGACAAACCTGGATGTAATTTTATTTTTTAAAAGCTGATTCGTTGATAATTCAATTCCGTGGAACTGAACTAAACTTCTAAGTGGTGAACGTTTAATTTGTTTGAAAACAAATATATCAGGACATGATACTTTAAAAACATCTGGGTTTATCGCAAGCCGACGAGAAAGAAGTCTAGGAATGTACAATGCAGGTTGTTTGGGAATCCCGTGCCGAATCAGTTGTATGATCTCACAGTTCTCATGAATTTCTATGAAATCTTCTAGAGAGATATTTGTTTGCATCCATAATTCTATGGCCTGTAATTGTTGTGTTTCCAAGATATCCTGTAGCTCATGCACTTCTCCAAGAAACTTAATCCGTAATCTGCTAATTATATTAATTGGCAATTGGAGAAGAATTTTGTTTGCGCCTGTTTGTCTTGTTGTTGATAGGGCACGTATCAGCTTGAAATAAGCGTTTGTTCTTGTTTGCAAAATTTTGTACAAGAGGTTTGCTTTGTCATGTTTCGTTTTTTCAGCTTGCTATGGAAAATACGAATGGTCGATATAATATTTTCAACATTTACAAGAAATTGCTAAATTACTGACTTACTATCCCTTCGATCTCAATATCGGCCAACAAGTTATTTGCTTTCAGCTCCGAGAGAAGACAAACATTGCAATCAGTTAGTGACAGCAATGATGGTAAATTTTTTGTAATAAGCTCTGCTTGCCATTTTTCCATTTTTGTATCTACAAACAAAACACCAGTTGTAATTTACCATTTAAGTCCTGTGTAGCTATAATTCAATGTAAAATTGCGTTCAAAAATTTGTATAAATTGAGGAATTGACAGATTGAATTAATAAAGCACAGCAAGAATTCACAAGGTATTTACTCGACTTCACAAAGATAACTGCACATACTTATAAGCTCAGGAATGGTGCTAAAACGATATGTAATTTATCGAAATTTTGTGAATATCCATCAAAGTCTAGATTTCTCTGATCATTCAAATTTAAAAATGGACACCCACTGGTAAGTCACGGATTCCACGTCAAATGGACTAATCCCCACATTGACTAATCCATAAAACCGATTGACTAACTAGCAGGCAACCACATTGACTAATCGCTGAGACCTATTGACTAAACCTTAGTTCAAATTGACTAAACCAAAAATATACATAATATAACTGCTGCTGCTAATAACATAAAACAACTTAATAATTTATATACGTCAAATTATTACGTAGCTGACTGAAGCTAGTATTTATGTTGTTATGTGTGTCTGTCTGTCTGCAGATTGTCAGAATAACACTAAATTTGGCATAGTGATTCATTAAGTCATGAGACAGAACCTTATTAGCTAGACTGGTCATCATCCCCCGGGTGTATCTTTATTGACTTTGAGCCAGACGTGTAATTCTCTTGGAGAAATAGAGTCAGAGAATCAGAAAAACATATATCTATATTACTCAGCTACGTATTTGAAACTATCCTTAATCGATATATTTATTAACTTGTCACCTTGAAGCAAGTAATTAGTTTCGTTTGGTACTTCCGTCTGTCTGTGAATGCTCTAGAAGTCGCATTTTTTAAACTTTTTTCAAAAATCCTTTTGCATAATATTCAGGGTTCCAGGCATCCTCGCTCAAATGAGTTCGAAGATGAATCCGAAAGGTAAACTATAAGACCAAAGGTCACGAAGATTTCAATTTTTTTCAAAGGGCCACAAGCATGTGGCACATGAATATTGATTAAAATACATGATTGTTTAGCCGTTAAAGCCAAAAAAAATTTCAAGACATCAAAATTTTTAAAGCTATACCTGTAACATGCACGGCATATGGCATCAAAAGAAGCAGAATTTCAATAGTGTAATTTTGGCTACACATGTTGATCTCAATGGTCGCAAGTTTCTTGTATTCCTGTTTGTCAGATGTATTCTTAGTCTTTAGTGAAGAATTTTTTGAAAATTTTTTCTTGTACGTTTCCTTGTTTCCAAAGGAACTTGGGTATTCAGTGGTGCAATTTTAAAATGTGTGATGCACGTGCAGAGGTTCAGAAATGACTGTGTCAAGAAATTTTGTAAATTCACGGAGCAAGCTTCTTCGGCGAAAGCTCGGTTAGATGCATGCAGTAAGCAAAAACGTATTTTGCATTTCCTTTAAAATTCATGATATTTAAGTTTAGTCAATGTGTACTATGGGCTTAGTCAATACGAACTTTTGAATACGTTTGAGGTAAACATTGACTAATTTAAAATTAGTCAATTTGGTTATTAGTCCATTTGACGGCATACCAAGTCACGTCAGTAGCTGATATAACAGATAACAGAAGATATCATGTTTGTCCATACAATTTGCTTATCATATTATTTGTTTTAACATGCATTTGTGATGTCATCCCGAACACAATAATTACAATTATATCGATGTCTCAGAGTTTAAATCTGATCATAGAGTTCAAAATGGTATTTCAAGTAATGTGGTAGTATTGAGGATGAAGTGAGCACGTGTTAAAATGAAATCATATTAAAGCATTTACCTGGTACGATATAACAAGTATATATTGCATGCAGATGAGTTAAAATTTAAATGAGTTCAATTGACCATATTTGTCAAAAAGTAAAGGAACTTGAAAGAAAATGTTCAGGGTGTCATGAATACTTTTTGCTTGTTGTAGGTCGGCATATTCAACTGTTATGCTAATCCATTTGCTTTTTAAATCCACCTATTGTTCTTTTGACTATGTCACTTAAAGATTATGGTATTTATACTGGAAGGTCGATATAATACAATCTACCATGCAGGTAGATTGTATTATAACGTAACGTAACGTATCATAACGTATGACTATGACGCAATATGTTTTAGCTTTCGAATAAAATTCATTTCATTTTTCGAAATGTATAACTTGTAAGTAATTAATCATTAGTTTCCCATTTAATTTTTTACTTGTACAAGTACAGTACATAACATGCTAAACATTTAACCTGGCTTAGACCCCAAAGATAAAGTTGACGGACACACGGACACACTACTCCTTAATAAGCTTCCCTACTGAAGCAGCGAACTAATAAATGAGATTAAAAGCTGGATTTTTTAAAAGTCAGTTCTTTTATTAATTGTAATTGCAACGAACATTTATTATACAAAATTAACGGTCAACTCAAGTGCTAAATACTTGTAATATCATGAAAGAGATAATACGAAAAATATATTAAGTGGATAACCTTAAAATGAACGTGGAAAAACTAGAAAGAAAGCCAAAAAGGAGTTTTTTCATATTATTCAATCATTAATAAAATTTAGCAATTGGAAACTTCATTGTACTATTACTATTCTAATGAAACTCTAAAATAACATTTATCCAAATAATGCAGAGAACATATCTACCTAGGTACAGAGAACTAAATATAATATTACGAATGCCAATGGGTTGTTCATTTTTCCTTCCTAATCTTCACTTCATCTCGGGTGCAGCAATACCATTTTGGATTCCTAGCACGATACTTCCCCTCGCGCTTCTTATTCCAGTCGGTTCGTGCTTTAACCTGCTTCAGTTTCGGAAGTAATTGCCAAACATTGGATTTTTTCAACTTCTTGACATAACCCTGCACCTTAACAATTTCCACAATTTCCTTCAACGGTTTGAATTCATCCTCACTGTCTGTCTCACTCATGTTAATAAAATCTACCTCCAAATGCTCCAAACTTATCAGCGGCAATATAAAGTCAATTGAGTGAAAATACCCAGAAAGTCGTAACTTTAAAGACTTCAAGTTTGGCAACTCAAGAAGCAAATCCTCCGGAGATTCGCATAATGCACACAAACGCAAATCCAACTCCGTTAGGGTATCCTCTGCAAATTGGTTAAACAGAGAGTCCCAATCGCGAACATTAGGAGCATCCAGTGTCAACTTAGTTAACGGCCAATCATTTCCCAGCTCCACGTTTTTATTAGGCAAGTTTATCAAACAAACCTCGTGTAAGTTAGGTAGCTTCAGGTGGCACAGTTCAAGTTCCTCTTGGCCTAGTATTTTCAATTGTTCAACTTGAGGGTTAGCAGCTAAAACGCTTTCAATCAACGCTGGTAGACAATCCTCCAAAATAATCCTTTTTACTACTGGCAAGTTGGGAAATGGATTTTCCATTATTATCCGTTCCAATTGTTCCATTCGATTTTTGTAAAGTAAGTAGCCTCTGTTATCACCTGTCCTTCTGCCATCAACCAATGGTTTGCAAAGGTACAACTCCTTCAAATTCGGCATTAGTTCAAGGTAATGTAACTGCGTAGGGTACCCATAAGCTGACTCCCAGTCCACATCTTTTCTTGCGAAAATCATCTTAAAGCTCCAAATGTCCTCCCCAAAAGTTTCCAATTTTTGAGTAAAGTCAGTTCGGAAATGCGTCTTGTGAATGGATTGCGTGCCTTCGGGAAAGTTTTCATTGTAAACCACAGATCGACTTGGTCCAGGACCAGTGGTAGGATAATGAGGATACTGTAGGCCAGATAATGATCCCAAATAGCTGGAGAACTTAAAGTGGAAGGAGGGAACAATAAAGCCGGTTTCCGGAATGGGATCGAATGATGGGGACTCCTGCTCTAGAAAGTGGTCCACTCCTTGTTTCCAACCGCGACACACCTGACGACATTTTAGTAACTGATTTGAGCCAAATCCTGGCACATTGGAGACCAACACTTTAGCTACCTAAACAATTTCATAAAAAACACCAAAAATTATTAATTAAAAAGCTATTAAACCTGAAGTTTGCAACATTTAGATAGTCGCATTGTGACGTGTGACGAATCACTTACATCTTGGAACAGAAAAGTGGTCCTCTGGTCTTCCAGCAATGGACGAAACTCCTTACAGGTTTTGTACAAGCTTTTGAGGTCCTGTGGATCCGAAATGGACTCAAAGATCATCTCCCAAACCTGCAATAAAACATATCAGCTAGTTATTCTGGGAACTCGGTTCTTGAAATTAATTGTTAAATAAGATTTTAAAATTAATATACAAACTTTAAGTTTAAATTAAGTTTACAAACCTCCTCCGGAAAGACTACCAAGGCATTCTGGCCCTCTCCTTCAATCTCCTGACTTCCAGGTTGACATCTTTTCAATTTCTCCTCAGTTTTCAGGCACCTTTTCACCAGATCCTGGTTCTCATTCCGAGCCTGTACCAGTAGGTTGAGAAGCAGTTGATTTTGCGCTTCGAGAGAGGCAATTCGTGCCTTAGAGTTTTCCTCCTTCTGCTCCAAGTCGGACACCAGCTCCTGAAACACACCCAAGGCCTGTGACAACGCCATGCTCTCTAAATTTAAAATACTTGATAATTTTTACTACCAAAAATTACGAAACACCGAGACTAATTTTCGGTCAGATCTGTGCACGAACTCATGAATGAAGAATGAAGTGCCGAAGTGAAATGGGAACGAATGAACGAAACTCAGATGGGTTTGCAAGCTTTGAAGCTGAATCGCACGAACATGTTCGTTCATGTTCGAGCTTCGAAGTTGAACTTCATGCACAATTCTTGCAATGAGTCAGTCGGGTTTTAGGATGATATTTGACACCCTCAACGTCTTTTTCGACGCCTTGGAAATGAAGTCAGTCAGAAGTCAGTTTCCAAGTTTCAATGTTTTTTTTTCCACGTTCATATTTCAAAACTTTAGCTGTACTGTTGATTTTGTATGTAAATAGGTTTTTGCAATTAATAAAAGAGAACTGAGTCAGCTAAAGAAAATCCCCTTTAATCTCAGCCATTCTATTTCGGCCATAACTTCGCATTTCGTTTAAGTAAAATAGTTTTACAGCTTTAAAAATGGAAACTTCTTTTTAGTACTTCAATTTAAGATATGCAATATACTCATAAATTTACTGGAAACTGGAAAAAGTTTAATACAACTTTTCTAAAATAAGGAATGCTGTAATGTTGAATGGTGAATAATATCCCAAATTTTGGAAGATAACTGCGCAGAAACCGCAGCTACGCTATTCATTTTCCCAAAGCAAGAACTTCTCGCAGAAAAGTACCAGCACCTATGTTTCACTCCAACTTTTCCTTTCTAAGTTAGGAATTCAAACTTATAAACACTATATTAGTGCAAAAAATTTACCATCCATTAAAATCATTTGGTCTATAAAGTTAATTAGAAGTTAGTGATAAGGGCTCTGGGGAGAAGTTAGAAAGAAAAATGAATTTTAGAAAACACTGGAATATCAAAAAATTGAAGTGTTTTTGAATGATGTTTGCTTTTTCAATAGCTGGAATACGCTACCTGAACTGTAGAAGTTCAAGTAGCGTATTCACTATTAAAACATTAAAAGGATGATAATGAAGGTTTCCTAACAGTTTAATACAAAGAATATGAAACCATTTATAATTTGTTCAATTTAAAAAATTAAAATTGCTCTTAAAACTGCATTTTCGTACTCACAATACAAAATTATATGCTTCGCATACTGCACTAATACGCAGGCCCTTATTCTTAGCGTTGTTTTTCTGTATTACTTAAAATACTCAGAGCTCATATAAACTACAGCTTTAGATACAATTAATTTAAAAAATTGTTAGCATTTATAAAACCGTAGAAACAAATACTTTATGAACCCATGAAGCTGTAATAACGGGAATGTAAACTAACCATTTATTTGGTTTCTGAACATATCTTCTCAACTTATTCCCAGCTATGATATTTATACTTACGTTGGAATTTGGACACATATTAAAGTTTTTCCAACATTTTTCAGATGTAACGAACATGAATTTTATATTCTGAGACAATTCTACTATTTAGAATTTTCCGAACAACGAATGGTAAAACCAATTGTACAATTCAGTTTTATTTTCATTTTCAATCATACAGACACAAAAATTAATTTTTGCTTTTTTGATGACTTTACAGATTTGGCTTAACAAATGTCTTACGGTTAATTGAAAAAGTCATTTCCAATCTTTCGTCACTTGCAATTGTATTACGACTAATACTAATAAAAGCCAGTCGGTTATACAGACAAACGTTGAGATTTTATAAATATTGTAATGTGCTATCAATCATTGAGTAATCAATCAACGCTGTTGTGGTTTTCCCCGAATCAGGCACTTGTCCTAGCTCGTTCGGTGCACGGATCAATGTTTAAAAATGTCTACTTTCCCTAAATGCCTGCTAATTAATCCCTATCCCCGTTACACAACTATGCTGCTGGCTGGCTAATCGACCGAATGTGTCCGTATTTCCACGAATGAATACTTTAATCAACCACAACAAAACGCCGGAGAATCTTTAATTTAGCAGACAAAGGAGCTTTATTTATTTCCCGAAATTGGAATCACATTAATTTTACGAACAATAATTATTAGACTGAAAATCGACAAAAATTATCTCAATCTTTCACTAAGTAACGAGTCTAGTGAAGAATGAGTAATAGAATAGACAGAGAGAACGAGAACCAAGAAAAGTGCACGATCATCCCTTTGCCACCGTGCCGGACTGCATGGCTTCCGCTCACACCGTTCCAAGACTGCGTGGTCATTGCGAGGGAGATGACCGTTACTACTTTTTACATGGGGAAACTAAGATTTATAACAAAGATACTTTTTCTTATGACTATCCTTTCCGAGCCAAGCTTTCCTCTTCCATGAGTCCGTAACATTTCCGGCCCAAATCCAAATCACCAAGTATTTGTCCGGTAGGACAAACTTTCCCCACGGCTCTTTCCGTTCCACTTTCTTCGCAGGTCCGTCTTTAGCCGGGCGCGTCTTCGTGACCACTGCTTTGCTCCACTCATTTCTTGACTTTGGGTCATCCACAACGATGACAATGTCACGATTAGGCTCCGTCCTCACGTTCCATATGTTCCAACGTAGCAAATCCGGTGGCTCCTCCTTACTCCACCGATCCCAAAACTTTCTCGCGACCTGCTGGACTTTCTCCCGCACTTTCCCGAACTTTTCACGGTCACTTGCTACATCACCAAAATACTCCGAAGATAACTTTGAAGTATGGCTCCTTGGTTCATCCTTTTCCACGCGCAAGCGTCCGTCCTCATTCCTAAACGCTTTCACCTCCTTGTTCTTCCGCAAAGTATCTTCCACAGCACTTTCTTCCTGTGCTGCTCTTATCAACTGCTTCTCAGCCGCCATCAAATGCTCGGTTTTCAATGGAGACACCCTTTCTTCTCTGTTCCATTTACATGGCGGTGATTTCCAATACGCAGTCCTTTTCGCTTTCCCGTGCACCTCTTTTTCTTCCAACTCGGAAATTGTCGTCTCTACAGCTCCATTTCCAACTTCCTCAGTTTCTCAGCTTGCTGCCACTTCGATCACTCCAGCCTCTCTATCTGATTTCCTTGGATACTGCTCACTATCCAATCTCCGGAAATCCGGCCCCCGTATCCCACTACTTTCGCAGCTCAGATCTGCATCTCCATGCAACCGGGTTCCTTCGTCGGCTACATTTTTATCAGTTGGAATCCACCTTCTCTCCTCCGGTGCAGCCAATTTCCGCTGCTGGGTAGTCACCTCACCATTTTCCATTTCCAGAGCTGTTTCTTTGGACAGCAACTGCTTCACACTTTCCGCTTCTTCGAAATCATCCAGCTGAGGAGATTCCACAATGAGACGATCCACCGAATTATCCAGCACCATACCACTCAGCTGACAGGCAGATCCCACAGCGTTAGCGTCCACAAACTTGTCCTGCAGGTACCCACGAAAGGCTGTCCTCCTTCCTACTGGCTTATCCTCTTCTTGCAGTTTTGCCGTCTCCAGTTGAAGGGCAAATTTCTCCTCCAACTGCTTCTTGTTCCTCTTGAACTTGCGTTCCAGGCGTTCCTGGTCACGCTCCAACTTGGCCACAGCTTCGTCACGCTTCTTTCCGGCGGGCCTCCACTGCTCTTCGTTAATCAATCCCTGGAGTTCGTCCAGGTCATCTTCAAATTGATGCTGCAATTTCAGCAGCTGCATCCTCATCTCCAGATCCAATTTATTGGTGGCAAACACCATCCTCCTCGATCCTGACACGCAGGTCTTGGGCACAGAAGTCACCGACGATTTCGAACTCCTCAATGACATTTTTAATCACTTCCGGTCACATTCCACAGTTTCGGCACAATGTTGTGGTTTTCCCCGAATCAGGCACTTGTCCTAGCTCGTTCGGTGCACGGATCAATGTTTAAAAATGTCTACTTTCCCTAAATGCCTGCTAATTAATCCCTATCCCCGTTACACGACTATGCTGCTGGCTGGCTAATCGACCGAATGTGTCCGTATTTCCACGAATGAATACTTTAATCAACCACAACAAAACGCCGGAGAATCTTTAATTTAGCAGACAAAGGAGCTTTATTTATTTCCCGAAATTGGAATCACATTAATTTTACGAACAATAATTATTAGACTGAAAATTACGACAAAAATTATCTCAATCTTTCACTAAGTAACGAGTCTAGTGAAGAATGAGTAATAGAATAGACAGAGAGAACGAGAACCAAGAAAAGTGCACGATCATCCCTTTGCCACCGTACCGGACTGCATGGCTCCCGCTCACACCGTTCCAAGACTGCGTGGTCATTGCGAGGGAGATGACCGTTACTACTTTTTACATGGGGAAACTAAGATTTATAACAAAGATACTTTTTCTTATGACTATCCTTTCCGAGCCAAGCTTTCCTCTTCCATGAGTCCGTAACAAACGCTGAAAAGAAGGTGAACTAACCTTGAACTCTTTAATAAAAATCATTATATGTTTAACCTGTTTACAAATTTGTGAACTCTCAAATGATCATATGTAGATCCGGGAACACACTAAAGCTTATAGGATGTCAAATATACGCATTTTAATTTAGGTCATAATCAATATTTGGCGTAATCTTTGGTGCATGTAACCCAAATATTTATTTTGTGTCAGACATAAAGATAACTCCATCCTTAATATAGAAATATGCCACAATAAATTGGTGAAATATATAAAGCGTTATATACGGACTGGTAATATTGTATGGAAGCGAAGGCAAATTTAATCTTAAAAGCAGTGTTTAGGACATCAAGCTGCCCTGACACGATATTTCCCTTCATTCTAAATGTGTCAATGACTTAATATGTTTATCTTTTGTCACATTCTGATGTGATTTAGATCACAGTGAATTTGTTAGCGACAGTCATGCCATGGATACTCTGTAAATTGTAGGCATTCTGTAATCCTCGATCAGTATATAATATGAGCACCAGGATCGTGCTACATTATTTTGTTTTGATTGCTCCGGTAACCTGCTAGTGACTAACCAAAAGCCTAAGTAAAATGACACCGAATGTCGCTGTGTGTTTCTTAGTAATGCTGGGAGTTGTTTCGAAGTCACTGTCGTTACCGGTGGGAAAAATGACACAGGTAATAGCGTAGTATATCCGTTGTCATGTTTATATACTTGTATTTGGTTCATTGCATTATTACAGAACTAAATGAATCCCGAATTTGGTTTGTTACTACGTAAAACGTTTGTTGCAGTTACGTTTGTTGAAGGAAAATCGTACTTTGCTGAGGCAGAACCAATGCGAGTAAAGTAGTTATTTTTCTTTGTTATTTAATTAGCAGTCATATTTAGGAAATTAATGTTTCAAACCTTTTTCTAGTCATAGAGGGATGCCGATGAATACTGTAAATCAATGGGAATGGGGTTGGCTTCGTTCACTACTGCTGCACAACATAATGCAGTAAGACTCGCCTATGACGAACAAAATTTCAACGGAGGTCTTTCAAGATATTCCTTTCTATTCATTTCAGTTTAACATTACTATTTACAAAAACTCATGTTATGGCTACAGAATTTTGGACATCTGCTACAACTATATTAGGATTAAAACAATTCGGTTGGTATCATGGTTCCGGCCTACAACCTGGAAACTTTTTAGATTTTGATGGTGTGGATTTTTACTTCCTTATAAACGTAAATGGTTTGACAATTAAAATAGATTCCGGAAGAGAAGGGAAAGTGTACGGAAAAAGTACAGGTAAAGAGTATGGAACGTTATGTGAAACATCAAAATGATCTAACAATAAAAAATGTAGCTTGTATAGGAACTACATAAGTTTTGTGGCAATAATATATTGAAATTAGAAATAAAAACCTGTTTGAAATACAATTGCGTAAAACCGCACTCATTTTTTGTAGTGATTGTAGACTCTCATTTAATTTTTCCAGCACTCTCGTCATATGTACTGGAATGCATGCTTAGAACTTTCTGCTCATCTCCGCTTTCAAACATGCATCTCCAAAAATAGCCAAACCGGAATACCCTTGCTTATATTCATAAGATTATGATCTATAAGTATCTTGAAAAAATTCTGATTCTAAATAAACATGTGTATTTTAAAGTGCGAAATTAAATCTATACACATTTTGTTATTCGTAAGAATATAGATTTTTAATCTTGCTTGCATTGAGTATGTGATTGGACCAGAGAAACAAACAGCAATTATCTTCATCAAGAGCAAGCGATATAGCGATATACGTGATGTTGCAGATGTTTCATTGGCGCCAAAGCAAAATTCAATACTTTGAAACGTGATTTTAGAAAATTATAGTTTTTGCTTGCGTATGTATATATACTAGTTTCTTTATATTGATACATAATATTCTTAATATAGAAAGGACATTTCGCATTCCCCTTGTTAGGCTGGGCCACCCCTTTTTATTGTCTGATCTGAGAGAGATGGTAATTACCATCTCTCTCCGTTCATCCGTATTTTTTAATAAATTGATTTTGAAAAATGTAAAAAATGGTACTGCACGGTGGTAAAAAGCATTTTATCTGGAGGCACCATAGGAAAGTTAGGCGATTTCCATATAATCTCACTATAGTCTTTTGCCCTAAGTGTTTGTCTGAAAGTCTTTTGTACTCAGCGCAAAAGAGTATAGTGAAACTTTATTGAAATCGCCTAATTTGTCCTTTTGTGCCGCCAGATAAAGTTCAATTTACCACCGTGCAGTACCATTTTTTCCCATTTTTCAAAATCAATTGATTAAAAAATACGGATGAACACCATCGAGATTAAGGCTTTAAAAATATCTTCAAAGCCTCTAGTTTATGATGCATATTCTGTTTTTCCATAAATCAGCGGACTTCGGGGTGAAAATGGGGTTTGAAATAGGTACACTTCCCCATTTACCCCCATGTTAAGGAATTTATTGAAACCGCTATAAAATCGGCCCCTGTTAACCGATTTCAGTGATTAACTTTTTGTAGTCGATCCACCTTTACCATCTCTCTCAGATCAGACAATAAAAAGGGGTGGCCCAGCCTAACAAGGGGAATGCGAAATGTCCTTTCTTGGTACTTCTTTCAAATCACGAAATCACCTTTTGCTGCCGATGCTTTGATATAATATTATGATGTATGATTTTTCACATTCATTCTATCAACAGGTTTTGTAATGCAAACATATCATTAAGCGTGTTATTCAAACTCTAAATGGTATTTGAAGAGGAACCTTGTTCAGTATATCAAACCAAACTGGAGTTGTATCACATCTATGCAAAAAAGTCAAAAAATTTTATCAATTGTACACATGCATATCGTATGGTTCTGAATATGGTATCTTATGTTTTGCTATTATACAATACAAATTTGCTGACACAAATCGATAAGCGATGAATTCACTTTTTCGTTGATGTAGCGTGCATGTTATGTTAACGCATTAAGCGGGGCCCTGATTGCATTGTGTTACCATCACAAACATTCGTTTACAATGTTGCGTGCATTGTAATGGGAAGAATGTATATTTGTAGTCGGGATTTACTATTATTTTAGTTAACATGGCATAGACTATGTGGCAAGTTTATTCAGTTACGTCTGGCTTTAAAGTCAAAATGGGTGAAGTAGCTATTGTAATTTTGCGTTGGAAAATTTTAAATTTTTTCATGGTTACAACATTTTTACCTTAAATCTTAAATAGTAAAACCGCATCCGCAATTCGTTCAGTCAATGCAAAGTAGAACTGCATTATAAAGTCTTCATTGATATATACCAGAGGATTGTATCTTACTCTAAGCGCAGACAATGCTAAGCTTCTTTTGAACAAAATTTTTGCATCTTTAGTTCTAAGAAGGAGCCAGTATTTATGCGTGGTCTTTTTCTGCCTATCTACCAGCGTCTTGGATGATGTCAC
Organism: Entomobrya proxima; assembly: GCA_029691765.1. Classification (NCBI taxonomy): domain Eukaryota; kingdom Metazoa; phylum Arthropoda; class Collembola; order Entomobryomorpha; family Entomobryidae; genus Entomobrya; species Entomobrya proxima. The sequence continues at coordinate 35,540,215 of CM056169.1, read as the reverse complement.
GTTGTGAACATATTCGGGTAACACAAAGAACAACCATACTAACCCAATAATAGAAGCCAGCATGGCAGATACACGAATTGTTATTGAAAGTTTGTTAAATCCAACAACATTAAGCCAGACAGCAAACACAATATACCAAAAAGTAAAATTGAACAGTATATAAAACACAGTGTACATAATTGGTTCAAACACTCGAAATAAAACAAATACTGACGTGTACAATTTTAAGCTTGTCTTTGAACTGCTAATAAAGTTTTTACAGATATGAAGTGAATTGTAAATTGTCAAGAGAAGCCAAGCCCTGAACAAAGGCACGCTCATAGAAAAGGTAGGGGAGATATGAGCAGTGCGGTGGAATCCAACTGACTAGGTGAGTTGGCAATTCTCCTTTGTGAAGGAATGTACTCAGGTAGAATGGTATAGGGAATTCAGGTATAGGATTATTGTTGTTGTTGTGAAGCAAAGAGGAAGGTAGCAAGTTGGTAAATTAGCTGCGGTGAATAATCATCAGTTAATTGATTACGTACTTAATTGTTGTACTATATTGTTGTAATGACAAGTAAAACGTATACATGAGCTCTGTGCATAAACTATACTATGCAGACAAGTAATAAATAAACTATTTCATGTTATTTCCCTGAACTATCCGTGTTGTGCTGAGAGTGCATTGATTTGGGGGTGTGAATGATTGACAATTGATTGGGAGATTAAATAGCCTTGCAAGTCAGTACATATCGTTTCCAACAGTGATACGAGCTTGTCCGTTGAACGGGTTAAATGAGTTTTGGTGTGGGAACAGAGTGAACCGGAAGGAAGTCGATCTACCGTTACCAAGGGCTCTGGAGTAACCATCGGAAAAGTAATGATGCTCATTATGTTTGGACTATGATAAATAATGCGTGTGCCGTTTATTAGGTCACCATTCAAAGCATAAAGGGATCATTTCCATAGAGCCACCTTTTCCCTTCCGCATCCGAACCGATTATAGGTACCTACTACAATCTGGACTGGAAAGGTTATCCAAGTAGTAGTGACCCTAGTAACCCCACATACAGAACTGTGACATGGCGAACCTTCCATTTAAACCTTTGTTAAAGGTCACAGGAACCGGGACGTGTCACTGAAGGAATCATTACATATTTTTAGTGGTGGCACTTGTAAGTTTTGGTGTGAAAGTGAAGGCTAGCGAGTTCTGTTAGAGCAGCCACCTCCACTCCACACAATTAGTACATTGTAGTGCCATCACATCACAACAAAAGGGAGCATAAAATAAAGGGCTTACTGTTTTCGTGAGAACAGTTACCCGGGTAGTGCATATCATCATAATATTGTGCACATCGGTGTTTTATGAGCTTACAAGCCTCGTGTGGGCAGTTACTCATAAAACACTGAAAAATTATCGGGTTTTCTAGTCTCGTGCAGGCAGATACCCGATAGTGCACAGGAAAAGGGGCTTGCTAGTCTCGTGAAGGCAGCTACCCTTTGGTGCTTATAGTGAAGGGCTTGATGACCTCGTGAGGTCAACTACCCAAACCGGAACATACACACTACCTAAATAAAGGCACAGAGGCTCATATAATAATATTTTGCACATAGTAGTCAAAAGTTGATGTAGTATAATCGGAAAAAATTGTAAAAGAAGCCTAGCATCGGGTTGATGGGTCATGTTATGGCCGCGCCCTGTTAACTAGCTAATTACTACATTAACTAAATTTGTGAAGGGGTTTAAGGCAGAAAAGCATTAGCATTAGCAACATAGCATATAAAAGCGCATTAATTGGCTAAAATCATAGAATTGGCTGAAAATAGAATGGCTTTTATTAATGATGAATGAGTGAAATGCTGTGCAGTGCTAAGTGTTGATGTAATTAACTGTTTAACCCTAACCCAATTAACTATCTACTCTATTGAATGCAACAACCAATCACAAAAGTAAGCAAATTTGATGACAATTGAACCTGTGAAGAAAAATTAATAACAATTTAGTGGAAAAGTGTTATTGTTGGGAAGTGGAATAACTACCTATAGATTGTTGGTGATCTACTACCTAAGGGTATGAAGACTGCGGTTACGTATGCGTAAGTGCTTGAGAAGAGTGAAGAATAATTAACTGCTGGAATCAATGAGTAAGCGAGAACTCAAAGACTTGAATGTTGGAAACATCAGAGAGAGTCGTTTGAGAACCAACAGCACTAGAAGTAATCCGGATAAAAATCCAAGGGATGAACTCAACAGCAGCGGAAGTACAGAAACAACTGAAAAAGTAGAAGAGCAGCTTAATAATAGTAACAACACCGACAGCACCCGCGCACCTACAGTCACAGAGTCAGACACCGACACAAGGTCAGACAAAGATTTATTTGAAGACTGCGAGTTCGAGTCACCAGAACAGAGATCGAGTAAGCAACAGAATACATCGTCAGATTCCGAGGTGGAAAACGAATTTAGACGATTACAACATTTATTCTGGACCCCATCCCCAACAAGGAACAACACAGCAACCATGTCGTTTACACAGCAGCAACTAGACCAGATTGATATGATGATAGAAGCAAAATACAAAAATGAGCTTCTAAGGTTGGAAAATGAAAATTTGAAGTTAAAAAACGAGTTAGCGACGAAGACAGCAGTCGACCCAAAGACGTTATTGGATGGTCTGAAAAACATCAGAATTTCAGCTGTGACCAGTAACATCCCAAAACCAATCTACAATCCAAAGAAAATAACGGCCGAGGCATTTTTCGACGAATGTGAGAAGTACTTTGCAAGTTTGGGACATGCAGACAAAAAGGATTACATGTCCTTAATCAAGCAATTACTAAATCCAACTCAGAAAGGATGGTACGAGAATCAAGGCCATTCTGCTAAGGATTGGGACGATTTCAAAAAGAAATTTCAGGCAAGATTTGATGGCGAGATTGAGCAGACTATCCGTTTCGAAGAATTAGCCTCAAGAAAACAAGGGCAAAATGAACCCACCGAGACTTTTATCTATGATATGATGCGGTTGTCAAAATATTGTTTTAAGAAACCTGAAGGAGAACACGTGGAATATATTCAAAGAGCTCTACACCACAGTTTGCGTGGAATCCTAGGGGCTGCTAAGTTCAAAACGATTCCCGATCTGATTACCGCTTGCCAGAATGCGTCTGGAATACTTCAAGCAGGGGATCAGGAAGTTCCTCCGATGACGGAACACCAAACACCAAAGAGAAACCAGGGAGGATCGAGAGGACGAGGCAACCGTGGCGATAGAGGATTCAACCGTAGTCGTGGTAACTCTTACAGTGATTCCAATCAAGATGGGAACTCCTCAGAAGAATCACAGTCCAACTTCAGAGGTAGAGGCAACAACCGTGGACAAAATCGTCGAGGTCGAGGTTCCGGATACAGAAATCGAGGCGGACACAATAGTACGACTCAAGCGATCAACAACAGCCAGGGTCGTCCACAAATCCACCTAGCAATCAAATCATTTGCCAAAAATGTGGAGGTCAGAACCACAAAGCCTTTGAATGCAATAGTAAGGTCGGAAGAGCAATGTGCTATTGGGATGGAAATGCATGGGTCATGGAGTCAACCAACCGTGAAGAAGATTCAACAGATTTAAACTCCGACGGGAGAGACTGACACCGCAATCAGTACTCTCCCCATCTAGTTACTGCGGAACCAAACAACGACAGCACGTTAAACTAGATACGCCTTACATCCATGCCAGGGTGAAGACGTATTTTATCATCATCAAATTTGACTTACCAATCAAGACCGAAATGTTTGACCAAATTATACCAGAAAGTATGAAAGGATTTTATGATTGCCGAGTGACCAAAGAGATCCAGAGGAACAACGATGACCAAAGAATAAAGAATGAAAGAAAAGTACCGACAAGCTTTCCTACTGTAGTGCACACAGCTGGAAAGATGCATACATGCAAAATTGCAACAGCAATCAAGATGTCAATAATACTTACGGTTGGACTCCCGATTAGAAACTTACACAATGATGGCTTGCTAGAGGTAATCGACTACTCCAAGAGAAAGACGGACGCGTCAAGAGTTGGCGTAGACGATTGCGTGTGCAATGTCATCGACGTTTTTGACGGACCAATTGTGTTTGCAAGAATGTTATTTGCAAAATCGAAGAGACTGATCGACGAACAGGTCAAAGACGAAGAATATAAAGCAATCATCGACACAATAAAGTTACCGGAGAAGCAGACGGAGATGGAAGAGAAAGGCTATAAAATGCAGAAGATTTTATATGACAGCAGGATCGATCCAGACGAAGAAAATATAATAGGAGTTGTAAACACCATGGGGAAAGGTGAACATGACTCAGAGAAGCCCGTGGACGCAGCAGAGCTGGCTGAGGGTTTTTGCCTTAACTCTATCCGTCGTGCGAAAGATCAAATCAGACGAAAATCCGGAAACAAGAGAAAAGTTGAGAAGAAGGAAGCGGTCAAACACGTAAAAGCTAAAACGGTCATGCAAAAGCCAGGGAAGAGACAAGTGGAGTTATATTTACCAGTGATACCGCAATCACTGAGTAAAGCAACCAACACCACCTTAAAGAAAATCAAAGATCGAACTTACTGGGATCGAAGATTACACGACTTTATTGGTCCTTATCGCTTTTGAGAACAGAAGGACGAAGTCACATTTGACATCTTAACCATCCCAGATACCAAGTCGATCGGAGTAAAACATGTCTCGGAGATCAAGAAGTTGATTCCGCGTTCAGAAATGATGGCTGAAGATTTAAAATCACCTGAATGCCAAAGTCCCGTAGAAAAGAACAGTCGCAGAGTGAAGCGTCGTGTTAACTACAGGACACTTGCAAACTACAACTATTTGAGCAAGAAAGAAGATTAAATTTCCCCCTACGTATTTGTAAATAGTAGCGCTAAGGATAGCAGAATATCCTAATTAATTAGATAATTAGGTGTACACATCGAAAATATAAAGTGAAAAGTGCATAGTTAATTTTGGATGTTAAGCTCTGACAGAGGGCTTATGCCACAATATAAAATCAAACATGCACCAGTCATAGTTATGGCATAGGCCAAAAAAGGGTAATGCTCATAATATGGCTTTCTAGTCCTGACACAGGGCAGATACCATGGTAAAGCATAAACAAAATTCCGGAAAATATATAAATACGGATTGCAAGTCATGTTATGGCGGCACCGTAGTAATAGATTTCTGGTCTCGCGGAGGCCAAACCATATAGAATATCATAATAGTCATGGTCCCGTTATCTCTGATAGCATTTCAAGTCCTGTTAGGGCGGAAGCTTTCAAGAAATATGCTTACGTATTACAAGTCTCGTGTAGGCGGTAACGTAACATATTATTTATATTATAGATGGCGGACGACAAGACTGAAGTCACGTGGAGAGACAAATTAAGATACTGTAGACAGAAGTACGGGAGCTCCAGAATAAGACCTTTTGAGCGGACGTGTAGTGGGATTCTGAAGGATGGTAGCACCGGAGTGGTGTATCAGTATCCAGAGTTTCGTGAAGATGCGATTCGCAGAAACCGTCACCCCCATTACGTCAGAGAGCACCCATTTAAATCCAAAATCGAGAAGTGGAAGATTCCTGATGCGTTTTTAGAGCCACCAGAGCACCCTGCGGTACCCAGAGATGTTCTAAAGGCTTATAAGTTTGTGAAGACAACGACCATGTTTGATACGCTGATGATGGACATTGCGAGAAGTATGTACATCTTTGTGGACTTGGAGTTTTCCCTCGACTTTGGCTATCAAAGCACGTATCCTGGGCTAATTCAGATATCAACCAAGCGGGATACTTATTTAATCGATACACTAACATTGTGGGGACAGCTAAAGAGACTAAAGCCAGTATTTGAGTCAGAGAAATGTATCAAGATATTCCATGCGATGCATAATGATGTATTGACACTAGAGCGGATTTTGGGAATTTATCCTGTGGCAGTTTGGGACATTCAGATTGTACACGAAATATTATCAGGCAAAGCTGGAGCTGGATTCGAAGAGTTGGTGTCGGAATATCTTGGTGAGCAATACGTAAAGCCCGATATAAAAATGTTACAAGGAGCAGATTGGTGTAAAAGACCATTACACGACGATTTACTTGAGTACGCTCGTCGCGATACGCATTACGGGTTAAGCATCTGGGAGAACCAAAAGCGAAAATTACGGATCGCAAGTCCTGACTTGGGCGGCACCGTGCAATTGGTTCAGAACAGAGTTAAGCAACTTCTCTTGAACACCGGGAGAAAGTTTGGATGCCCACCAATCGAGTCCGTAATGAAAGTTAAGCGAGAAGAATGCAACGTAGCTGTATTTTATGAGCTATTTGAGTGGCGGAAAGAAGTTGCCATCACCCAGGATATTCGCCCCAACAAGGTAGTATCGGATGACATTCTGAATAAGATCGCTGAAAGAAAGACACTGCCAGACACTTGGAATGACGAAGATAGAGTTTATTTTTGGAATAAATTTGCAACGTCTAGTGACATAGACATTATTCAGAAGATTCTGAGTAAGTACAACGTGGCTCACTGTCAGGAAAAGCTGGAAACTCCCCCAATCACACCAGTAGAGAAAACTAGTACTGTAACGACTGAGAAGGATGATGATGACGAAGATTGGTCCTTGGAGATCACGATTGAGAACCCTGACTTACTGGAGAGTGTCAGTGACGGAGAGGAAACCAATGCACCAACCAGTATGCAGAAGGATGACTTTTCTCAGGATAATATGGTGGTGACTCCAATGGATATCGATAACGATTTTGTAGAAAATGAGAATAGGATAGTTTGTAATAATTTGTTAATTACTGTTAGCGAAGAAAGTAGAAATGTAAGTTTAGAGTCCAGTGTAGAAAGCCAAGAGGAGATTGAGTTAGTACTACATGCTGAAGACGATTTAGATTTAGAGTCGGTTGATAATAGCATGAAAGCATATTGTACAAAATGTTGGCTTAAGGGACACAAATATAAGGATTGTACAGTAGATAAGGCTAAAGAGCGTGAAAAGATTTGGCAGAGGCACAAAGAAATTAAAGAAAAATTTCCTGAGTACTTTCACGGTAGGCGAAAATCTAAGAATAAAAGGTCAGCCCAAAGCAAATTTAGTGAACGAGAGTTAAAGCGTCAGTGGAAGGACCCCAATCAGGAAGCGGAGGTGTCCCAACCCGGGGCGCTTTCGGGTGGCAATGTCAAGAGAAGCCAAGCCCTGAACAAAGGCACGCTCATAGAAAAGGTAGGGGAGATATGAGCAGTGCGGTGGAATCCAACTGACTAGGTGAGTTGGCAATTCTCCTTTGTGAAGGAATGTACTCAGGTAGAATGGTATAGGGAATTCAGGTATAGGATTATTGTTGTTGTTGTGAAGCAAAGAGGAAGGTAGCAAGTTGGTAAATTAGCTGCGGTGAATAATCATCAGTTAATTGATTACGTACTTAATTGTTGTACTATATTGTTGTAATGACAAGTAAAACGTATACATGAGCTCTGTGCATAAACTATACTATGCAGACAAGTAATAAATAAACTATTTCATGTTATTTCCCTGAACTATCCGTGTTGTGCTGAGAGTGCATTGATTTGGGGGTGTGAATGATTGACAATTGATTGGGAGATTAAATAGCCTTGCAAGTCAGTGCATATCGTTTCCAACAGTGATACGAGCTTGTCCGTTGAACGGGTTAAATGAGTTTTGGTGTGGGAACAGAGTGAACCGGAAGGAAGTCGATCTACCGTTACCAAGGGCTCTGGAGTAACCATCGGAAAAGTAATGATGCTCATTATGTTTGGACTATGATAAATAATGCGTGTGCAGTTTATTAGGTCACCATTCAAAGCATAAAGGGATCATTTCCATAGAGCCACCTTTTCCCTTCCGCATCCGAACCGATTATAGGTACCTACTACAATCTGGACTGGAAAGGTTATCCAAGTAGTAGTGACCCTAGTAACCCCACATACAGAACTGTGACAAAATTGACTCCGATAGTACACTAAGAAACGTAAGCATTACTAGAACACCTCGAAAACCTTCACAAATTGCTGGTGTAATTATAATTGTTCTTAAAATAATGCTACTAACAACTTGAAAGTTACTTCGATAATATGGTGGGTCTAAAACATACTGTTCAAGAAAGTAGTAAAATACATCTAAACGATGAACTATAGAAAATATCACTACAAGGACGGGGAAAAGGGGGTGGAGCATTGACGTTAGCAAAATACAGTATGGGATTATGCTTTGAGAGACGTAATTTTTAAAAGTGAGATGACGTGCTACCAGTTCAAGATTCAGCATTTCATTATACCTGTTATAATACTCTTCCCAGTTTTGGGATAATTTATAAAGTACTATTGCCCCTGAAAGGTCTAGTGCACCAGTTCCAATGAGTCCCATAATTTGAAATAGCTTAAAGTCCTTTCGTGGTGTAATTAGAGTAAACAGAACTAGTCCACATGCAGAGCAAATTCCTTCAGCAAATGCTAAAGCCATTATAGCAATCCAAGGAAGACCCTTCTTCTGAAATTTTAGACATCCTTCCACACCTGTGTAGTTGAAATTCCATTGAAATGGGAAGTTCGGCAAGTAGAAAAATAGCTTGCTTTGAAGTTTGAAAGCGAGTATATGTGTAGAAGTTATCATGATTGCATGTATTGCTACTTTTAACACTGATAAAAAAGTTAATTCCGTTAGCATGCAACGCCTGTTCAAACCTTTTTTATGACTGATTCTCAAAAATGTGTGTTCAGCATTGCCTACTAAGAAATTTAGTTGGTTGCTTTCGTCATTTTTAGCAAATGTATATTAATTAAAGAAATTTCGTATCTAACAAATTTAACATGGGGGTCTAGGACCCCATTTATATTGACAGTTACCACACGGACATTTGTCTTAGTCAAATTTTTATACCGGACAGTTATCTCATTTGGACAGTTATCTTATTATTGCATTTTTTTTCCATTTTGAGCGTTTTTATGAATGAGGACAGTTATCTCAAGACAAAAATTTATATTCTACCAATTGTCTATTATGCAACAATTTCTTAATGACTTGTTTAATTCTAATGAAATTAAATTTTTTTGCGCTTCGTAATAATTCTACGGGCGTCCTACGTGTTAGATACAGTAAAACTTCCTCTTTCTTTCATCAACTTTTTTATATTGATGTATTCTACTTATTAAGTCCAATCCTGTCTATCAAGACTACTTATCTAATTGAGTTCTATCGTTATCACAAATATGTTTGACGGCGATGATGAGCATGGAACAATTTTAGCTGCATGGGAAGCTGTATAAAGATTGGTTCTGTAGTAGCATCTCGTGATCTTGTTATCGTGATAAAGCTAAACTGTGGTCGATGCATAGTATATGGGTAAGTTTTTCTTAACTCATTTGAAAATATAAATGTTGCAGATCATCAAACAATTACCTACTGTATTTACGACCAATTGTTTGACAGCAATTTTAAAAGACCATTAAAATATTTGAAACTGTATGCCTAGATTCATATTCTTATTTTAAACGGTTATTTTGGTATGCCGTTTACTCATGTATGAGCTTTTAGAGAAAATATGCATATTTAAAACTTATACTCAAAATTCATCTGAATTCAAAGGTCAGGTTAGACTATCTATGTACGTTTAGTGCAAACTTTAAGTCTGCATCATCAGTATGGGCAAATCAAGTAGGTACATATAAAAATGGTCCATACCAGTAAGAGCTTTAGAAAAAATACGGTATTTTGAAATCACATTATTAGCAAATTTTTATGGTAGGTCTTTTTAAGTCCAGATATCCAGCCCCTCAGAAATGGTAGACATGAGATGAGAGATGACTGTGAAGTAATACGTCAAAAGAAATTCTAAACGTGCTCATGTAGAAACCAAGTTCCAATGAGAATAGCAGGTTTTATTATACTGTACTGGCTGCCAAGCGCATAAGTACTTTTTCTAAATCTCCGTGGACCTGTATGGACCTTTTGGTACCTCACTTGTACATATTTATTGCACCATCACCAAACGTATGGTCAATACCAAACGTATAAGGGAACAATCCAAAAAATGCAAAGACACAGTTTGTAATATTATCAGAATCGCAAAAACAAATTTAACTGTTTTGGAAAAACCTTAGTCAATGAAGAAATGTTCTTAGAATAATCAATTTGGAGAATATAAATTTTTGTCTTGAGATAACTGTCCTCATTCACAAAAACGCTCAAAATGGAAAAAATTGCAATAATAAGATAACTGTCCAAATGAGATAACTGTCCGGTATAAAAAATTGGCTAAGACAAATGTCCGTGTGATAACTGTCAACATAAATGGGGTCCGTATCCCTTAACATGGAAACTTGATACACATTAGATAAAGAATGTTTAAAAACAAGATCAAATTTCTCGATTGAAAAGTTTATGTTTCATGGGCTATTTAATCTAGTAGCGTTGCTTTGATTATTAAAACCTGACACAACTCATGATTTCAGGAAACATAAAATCGTAAAGACATCATGTTATTATCTGGAAATTAGGGTTTAAAAAACACGGCACATTTGGCAACAAGTAAAAACAAGCGAATTATAATAATTGTGGTTGCTGTTGAATTATGTATATTCATCCAGCAGTTTATAATTTTTTAGACAAACAGGTTATGAATTCTAATTCTTCACTTGATTTGATGGCTACAATTAGTCGAAATCATTTTCAGGAAGTAAGACTGATTTTTGAACAAATTAAAAAGAGTATTAGAGAAAGACAAATTATTAGAGATTAAAATATTTCAATGAATAACGAAATAATTTGAAAACTTAAACAAACAGCAACATGCAGAAAATTTGCTTTTGAACATACGTTTTTGGTAGTATATGCATATAATGTTCGTCAGTTTATTACAAGTGATTTGATAGTTTTATTTACATGTATAACGTAAATTGCATGAACTGTTTAGTCTTCCCATTTCACGTTTGCTTGCTACAGGCTGTAGCCCACAGCTTTACCATTTGCTAGCAAAACCAATTCCAAATTCGCATTCGGGACAATTCCAAAGCAAATTTGCAAAATGAATAGTTAGCCTGCGGCTACATTTAAAAATTGTCTTCCATACAGTACAATAATGTTACCTGATACTGTAGCATAATGGTTTTACACGATTTTTTACAAGGATTTGATAAACTTGGTGATATATTAAAAGTGGCATTAATTTTAATTTGATTGTTAAATAAACAAAACGTTTCTTATGTTTAGGATCCCTGCTCCTCCTCGACCTCCGCAGATCCGCCATCGGGCTTTAGCGCGATAGCCCACCCCAACTTAGGCTGAACAGTTGTGCCATCCTCCTTAACTTCTGTGCCAACATGTCCAGCAAACATGACGGTTTTATGCAATTTCCCATTGTCATCAACTAAAACATCCACCTCGACAATTGCAGGTGGAATATCCTGAGTATCAAGCCTGACCCATTTCGTTTGTACAACTGTAAATGGTTTCCGTGCGTAGTTCTTGAGATTGGCTTCTGTTATAAGAAATACAATATAAAATATTAAATACGATAAAATATAATTAAATTTTATATATGCAAAAGAGCCTCAATTATTTACCAAGCCAATTCCCATCCTTATCAAACACGCAAAATGCTGTTATCCAGCCAGAAATGTAACTGGGTCCAGATCCACCAGGTTCATGGTGTGAAATCATTTGCCAAAAGTTCACATCAACTTTCCCTTGCTTTGCATCAACAAACTGTGACAGAATCGGCTCCAGCATATCATACCATTTACCCAGATTGTAACCTTTCAACTTTGATAATCTTTCATGCACATTCTTCCAATCGTCTACCGTGCCTTCTAGAGTGATTGATGGTATTCCGCACATGATACTGAATTTGTAGTTAAAATACTTTTTCATCGATGCCATAAATATCACTCCTATGGTGACCAGATCGTTGTCGGTAGTAGTTGAGAAACCGGGTAAGATCCACTTTTTCACCTCGGGGTCAACCAAATTCCTGTCAATCTCTTTGCTCATCAATTTCACCAGTGTGTCGTACGGCAAGTTTCTGAGGATTCCGTCCACTGTCACCTCCAATTGCTTCTTTCCTTCAAAGTTGACAAACTTTCTCCGGAACTCCTCTGCATGCTTGTTGATGTAAAATGAAAACTGAGTCATAATTGCTCCCCAGACATCCTCAGGTCTAATGACCAAGTTGTAGTGATAGTTGTACGCGTCCAAGACTGTTCTGACAAATCCATTTTGTTGAAAGTACACATTCTCAGGAAAGTTTGACATTTGAAGAATTTCTGTGCATTGATTTCGATGGTATTGTGGTAGTCCCTTAAATCTTTCAGTTAAGGAAACCTTGTTAGGCTGAGATAGTAAATCATGCTTCTCCGGCGTTTTGTCAGAAACGCGAAAAGTTGTGGACGTTTTGAAATCCATTATGAAAGCGGGGTAAAGTAGTTTTTCCGCTTTGAATAACTATTATCAATTAAAATAAATTATTACGAGGGTTTATATTTTTATTTTTGAATCAGCCTTGTCCCTGATTCTTATTTTTATATACATAATCTAGTAAGAATATTAAAGAAAATAATTATATATACCTCTGCAACAACAACAACTCCAAAACTGCTTGTCGTCTCCGAATACTGATAGTGAAGCTCAATGACAATGCAATCGAATTATTCGAAATAAATCACATTTTCTAAAGTCACACATTCAAGAAGTGTGAACAGAAACGAAATAAGCACTGCCTTACCAAACAAATTGCAAACGGGTTTTTATATTTGTGAAAGAAAAATTTATCGTAAAATGAAATAAAATTACACTAAAATGACTAACTGACACTAAAATAGAAATGCTTAAAGTTGAAAACATTTCTGTACCAGCTCTGTCTCTTCTTGTAAAGTTGCTTTAACTTTAAACAAATCCTAATTCTTCTTAGAAATAAACACTTTATCCTTTGGCTAACGTTAGAGCAACGTCGTTGTTTGCACTAACGCTTGCATTTGTGCAACTGAAATAAAAATGCTCCTAAATATTGCAATGTCTGGGTTACTTCACAGGGCAAAAAAGCGTAGAAAATGAAGGAAAGAAAAATATCCGCATTGCATTTATCAACAATGTAATGTTTACGCTAACTACGCCTATGCAAGCTTGCAGCAGTAAACTTTCTTCCTTGTTAATTTTCAATCAAAATGGTCTAGTAGGTTGTATACACTAAAATGTGTGTACATTTACATACTGATGCATTCGCCCACTCCGCTAGACGATCCATTTAAACTTGATGTGCATGCCTTAGAAATGGAAGATACTCCCGTTTGTTTGACTTTCATACGTGTGCCTGTCAACTCGGTTGCATAAGCCACACATCCGCACAAGCATTTACTCAACCTGAAAAATAATCTTATAGTCCCGGGAAATTTTCTAGAGAGATGTAAAGATTCTATTCTATAATGCAATTGATTTGGACATACCTATGCTGCTCATCATATAACAATGTTGACATTTTTAAACTTATTTAAGATAAACAAAAAATTTTGGGTTTACTACTTTAAACCGACCATGCTGCTTTTGCCTGCTTTCGTGCGTCTTAGAAACAAACAGGATTGCTGGACCAAATCAAACCACCTATAATTTTATGAACATATGAAACCACAAACCTGTAATAGGCTTTAGGACAGGATCTTCTTCTAATATTAAAAACACGTAAGTAAAACACAACTCGACAAAACTCAGGCGTGCTCATTTTGAATGTGAATTTTATCTGCATATTTATATTTGTGCAACGCCAGTATCCCATTTGAAAAATCTATTTATGCAGTGATCATGTAACCTTGAAATGCAAAATCATCAAATGCGGTCATACCCTGGCGATTTATACCAATTCATTATATTGAGCTTTTTACATCTTAATTAATATTTCAATTAATTTTAGTACATGTGGTGCTCATGTTATTTTATTGATAATTTAAATTTTTAAGATAATTAACTAAAAATGAATAGCCTAAAATACATTTTACTGGAGAAGTCAATTTGTTTTGAGATATGGTGTTTGAACGTATATGTGTGTATACGTATTATTCGCTATGTAAATAATGTTTGTCAAGTCACTACACATGATCTGATAGTTTTATTTACATGTATAAAGTAAATTGCATGGACTGCTTAGTCTTTGCATTCCACGTTTGCTTGCTACAGCTTTATCATTACCTTGCAAAATCAATTCCAAATTCGCATTCGTGACAGGCACTTTAACAACCCACAATTCCAAGCAAATATACAAAATCATTTTGCCAAAATGAATAATTAACCTTCGGCTACGTTAAAAAACTTCTTTAATACAATACAGTAATCCTGCCTGATGCAGGCTTGGGTAATCACCCCATTTTTGTCAAGTGATTAGTGATTGTGATTAAAGGAAGACGCTTTTTCAAAAGGTGATTAGTGATTGGTGATTAAAATCAATCCCAATCACTGGTGATTAGGTGATTAAATAGTAAACGAAAATGCGAGTTGGATTAGGATTAGAGTTTTAGTTTTATAAAGATTTCCCATTTCGACAAAGTAATGTAGAAACAAGCAAATACAATTTAATTATACAATATATCACAACTAAGTATTTCATGAGTATATCACGATTAATTATTATACCAGTGTATCACAACTAATCACAACCCCCATAAGCGTACCTAAATTAAAGGCAATAGAAAAGCAGCTTCATGGAGGTAGTACTTCAGTGATTAAGTAGTGATTAAGAGGGGATTAAAGGCTGCTAGTTTAGGGAATCGTGATTGTGATTAAATGCAAAAAAATTAAGTGGGATTGGTGATTCTAATCCGTGATTACCCAAGCCTGTATATTAGCATCATAGTTTTGCACGATTTATTTACAAGGATTTGGCAAACTTGGTAAAATATTAATGGCGACATTCGATTCGAAATTTCAATTCGATTGTTTGAACAAAATGCAGCATGTTTAAGATCTCTGTTCCCCCTCGGTCCCCTCAGATTCGCCATCGGGCTTTAGCGCGATAGCCCACCCCAACGTAGGCTGAACAGTTGTGCCATCCTCTTTGACTTCTACGGCAACATGTCCAGCAATCATGACGGTCTTATGCAATATCCCGTTGTCATTAACTAAAACATCTACCTCAACAACTGCAGGTGGAATGTCAAATCTCTCAACTCTGACCCATTTCTTTTGCACAACCTTTAATGGTTCCTTTGAGCCGTGTAATTTTTCAAGATTGGCTTCTGTTAAAATGAACAAAATAAAATATTAAATGAATATGAGCAACTTCAAGCTGAAAAATAGCTGCATTATTTACCCCGCCAATTCCCATCCTTATCAAACACGCAAAATGCTGTTATCCAGCCAGAAATGTAACTGGGTCCAGATCCACCAGCTTCATGGTGTGCAATCATTTGCCAAAAGTTCACATCAACTTTACCTTGCTTTGCATTAACAAACTCTGACAGAATCGGGTTCAACATTTTATACCATTTACCCAGTTTGTAATTCTTCAACTTTGCTAACCTTCCATGCACATCCTTCCAATCGTTTATTGTGCCTTCTAGAGTGATTGATGGTATTACGCATCTGAGATTGAATTTGTAATCAAAATACTTTTTCATTGATGCCATAAATACCACTCCGATGGTGACCAGATCGTTGTCGGTAGTAGTTGAGAAGCTGGGCAAGATCCATTTTTTCACCTCCGGGTCTACCAAATTTTTGTCAATCTCTTTGCTCATCAATTTTACTAATGTGTCGTATGGTGCATTTCTGAGGGAACCGTCCGCCGCCACCTCCAGCAGCTTCCTTCCTTCAAAGTTTACAAACTTTCCCCGGAACTTCTTCGCATGCTTGTTAATGTAAAATGAAAACTGAGTCATAATTGCTCCCCAGACATCCTCCGGTCTAATTATTAAGTTGTAGTGATTGTTGTATGCGTCCAAGACTGCGTTAATAAATCCATTTTGTGTAAAGTACACATTTTCAGGAAAGTTTGACATTTGAAGAATCTCTGTGCATTGATTTCTCTGGTATTCTGGTAGCACCTTAATTTCTTCCTTCAAGGGAACATTCCTAGGCTCAGCGTGCCACCTATGTTTCTCTGGCGTTTTATCAGAAACGCTAAAGGTTGTGGACGTTTTGAAATCCATATTGAAAATAGAATCTGAAAGAATAAGCAAGTAAATTGTTGGCATCAAGAGCAATAACTGAAAACTAGAAACTTGTTTGATATTAAGGAGGGTTAAATGGATCAAAAACTGTTTTGGTATTACAGAACTTTTTCACAATTCACCTGTTGCTACCGCTGTCAGCGTCGTGTTTCCGCTGTGAATTACTATTATCAATTTGAATAAATTATTAAGAGGTTTCCTTTTTTTATTTTTGAATGAGCCTTGCCTTAGATTGTCATTTTTATGTGTATTTAATCTAATAAGAATTATAGCAAATAATTATATACCTTTG
Source organism: Entomobrya proxima (assembly GCA_029691765.1). NCBI lineage: Eukaryota > Metazoa > Arthropoda > Collembola > Entomobryomorpha > Entomobryidae > Entomobrya > Entomobrya proxima. The sequence continues at coordinate 35,523,731 of CM056169.1, read as the reverse complement.
CAACAACCAAAAGTCCAAAACGGCATTGTCGTATCCGGATAAAAATAGTAAAGACTATGACAATGCAATGAAAGTATTTGAGATAAGTTGCACATTCAAGAATTGTCAGCAGAAACCAGAGTTTTATATCTGTAAAAAATAAGTTACCGTAAAATAATATAAAGGTGCAATTAGATGACTAACTGAAACTTTGATAGAAACTTTTGCTTGTTGAAAATATTTCTGTATCAGCTCTGTCTCTACTTGTAAAGTTGCTTTAAAATTAGAAGTTTTTTCAGAAATAAACACTTCATTTTTTTGTTAACGTTAGTGCAATGTCGTTTTTTACTAAAGCTTGCATTTGTACAACTGAAATATAAATGCTCTTAAAGCTTGCTTTAGTTTATGTAGCTTGCAATGTATTGGATACTTTGGATATGACAGGGCATAGAAAGACGTAGAAATTGACGATAAAGAAATTAGCCACATTTCAGTTATCAACAAAGTAATGTTTACGCTAACTACGCCTACGGAAGCTTGTAGCAATAAACTTTCTTTATTGTTAATTTTCAATCCAAATCAGTCTAGTAGGTTGTATGCACTAAAATGTATGTTCGTTTACATACTGATGCATTCGATCCATTCAAACTTCATGTGCATAGAAATGGAAGATACTCCGGCTTGCTTGACTTTGATACGTGCCTGTCAACTCGGTTACATAAGCCACACATCTGCACAACCAAAACCATTTACTCAACCTGAAAAATGATTTTATATTCCCGGAAAAATCTCTAGAAAGACGTAAAATTTCTACTCTATCATGTAATCGATTTGGAAATGTGCTGCTCATCATATAACAGTGCTGACATTTGTAAACGCATTTAAAATAAACAAAAAATGTTAGGTTAACTGGTTAACACTTTCAACCGACCAGGACCAGGGTGTTTCTAATCGCATACTTCTGTCTTGGAAATTAACAAATAAGAGTGCTGAGCAAAATCAAAAGATCTCCTCTTTTATGAACATATAAAGCCACAAACTTGTAATAGGCTTTAGGACAGGATCTTTTCTAATATTAAAAACACATAACATACGTAACACACAACTCCACAAATATTCAGGCGTATTTATTTTGAATGTGAATTTTATCTGCGTATTTATATTTGTGCAACACAGAGGTATCCCATAGAAAATCTATTCATGCAGTGATCATGTGTCCTTGAAACTCAGTCATCAAACAAATTCGGTCATACCCTGGCCATTCACACCGCTTCATTATATTGAGCTTCTTACTTAATCTACATAGTTGATGTATACTGCAACTGCAACCTTTCATGGTGTAACTTTTTGTACACAATTAACTGTGCAGATTTATAAAATTTAGATTTGGTGAAATTTCCTGCAAAACTAAAGGGTGTCCGATCAGTAAAGCCACCAAATTCACGTCCGTGAAAATTTATTCAAAACATCCACGGAGAATAACTTAACTACCGATTGGTTTATACAATCTTGCATATTTACTGCAAAAATACCACAAGCTATATTGAGTATATGTTAATGGTAAGTATAAGCAATTAACTTTCTTTTAAGTCCATATTTCAAAAAACTGAGAAATACGATCCTGTAGTTTTGCATCTGCTTTAATTTGGCATATCAAGTAGACAGTTTGGATAAAGCAGACGGAAACAGCATTCGGTCACTTTTGGCACGTTGGATTCTGACAAGGTTGGTATACTTGTCCATACATTTTTCCAAATATCTCCACCATGGAACGGAATTTTTTCTTGCGGTTTATTTTTTTGAAACAAGCATTAAAAAGATTAGGATGGCCCTCCCGGCGATTTTCCTGATTTTGAAGGACACAAAAATAATACTCAAAAAACTTTTAAAAACCTAGTATTCCTCAAATTCCATAAAATGGTCACTTTCGGTCATCAATTTTTCAGTGATATCGTCACCCTGGAACCAAAATATTACTGTTTTTGAAATCACAATTCAAAAGGGTACATATACACCAGTTTTGACGAAAATCGGAAAAGGTGCCCCAAAAAAGGTAAAAACACCAAAACTCCTTCTCTGTTAGCTTTCAGATTACTAATAAATAGGATTACAGTTGCAGACTCATCCGGCTTTTAGTCCCGGTATTGTACATATTAGATTCTAAATACGAATGTTAAATGAATAATTTATTGCTGGCTGGATTTGGTATATGGTGTATGTGTGGCAGTGGTACGCAACTTTCAATGTCACGACTTGCGCTCATGCAACTATGATAGTTATCAATTTGTTAACAAATTCATGGAACGCATATTTATTATTTAAATTTGACATTTCCGGTGTCATAAATACCGTCATTCCGCTTGACAATGATCACTTAAAAACCTTTGCAGCCCGTACTTAGAAAGACCGATTATTTTATGCAGCAACAGTTACGGAATATTTTTTGATGGCTGAGTTTGCACGAATGGTTTGATAAGCTTAAGCCTTTTGTCAAGATATCGTGCAAGTGTCAAGTCAAATTTTATGGAACAAGTCAGAAGATTAATAGGTCGCTGCTTAAGCAGACTACCGATTTCGATGTCCGTTTGACTGCCTGTCAGCCTGTCCGTAAAACTTTATTCAGAGCTACATTCGAAATAAAATTTGAGATTGAGCGATTGGTTAAAAGTGCGCAATGTTTACTACTCAGAATTCAATACAAAACCAGGGCAAAATAAGACTTCTTCCTGAAGGTTCCTGAACTTGTGCTAAAATTTGAAGTGAGCATCTATTAATGGCTTACTGTTGGTTACACAACCCAAGGTTTGAACAAGATATAGGTTCAAGGAACTCACTTCAAAGTTACAAAATGTTCAAACTCCACTGTCAATTACATTCATTTTTGACAGCCTGACATTCGTTTTGCATGTGGAGGTTCAATACAGGTACTTGTGAACGTATACGTTGAAGTTGCATAACTAATTACAGCACTTCAGGTTTACGAACAGTAAGAGTTTACTTCTGCGTTCATAATGCATTTAATAAAAATCAACCAATACCGTAAACTGCGATAATATATCATGCTGTCCAACTCTGCAAACATAACTTTAAAGTATTGTATTTATAAAGATAATAAGCTGATAATCTACCAGCATCCTGCGATAAGCTATCCCAGTGCACGTGCAGTTATTATGCAAACATTTAACAATTTCGTAAAATGGACATCTTGCACTTGCACTTGACTTTGATGGCAATATAAATGCAACCGTTCCAACCTTATAACTATTTATTCCGCAAAACGTTAGGGCGGTGGGTTGTGATACCTTTGCTAAAAAAGGCTTACAAAAACTAGATTGGTTTGAAAATGTTTTTTAAACTACGTCAAGTGTTTAACACGCTGTGCAAAACACAACTACTTTGTTACAGCAACAGCTTATTGCATCCAGTTGATACAACTGAATCAAAAAAGGATGTCAGGTGGGTTATACTTTCTTATAAAGACAACTCTACTTATTAATTTGATTAAAGTTGTCTGTTTGTTGGTCTTGAACGTGAAGTTATATGTAGGAGTGACTAATTGCGTTCTATTTAATTGTCTTACAAATTTATTAAGTAATAAATAAAAATGTATTTTTTTTTTGTTTTCAAGTACTCCGGAGAAAGATTTGGAACCTGTCAAACCCAAGCAGCAGGTAGAAAGCTGCATTTTTTAAATAGTAGGATATAACTAACACGATTTTAATTTTCCATTATGCTTGTGTGTTTAGAATGGACCTATACGAATTGCCTGGCCAAACAAGTGGGACAAAAGCGTGGGAATTTCTTTCAATCTTAAGCCCTTGTATGATATTTTGGAACACAAGGACGTCCGTGATTGCCCTGTTGTTATATGTTCCGTTAATGGAAACACAAGAAAAGGAAAGTCTTTCCTTTTAAACCAAGGAGTGAAATATTTAAAATATCAACAAGAGAAACCAAAAAATACGAATGTAAATAAATACAATCTATTAATTTGAATGATTGCGAAATAATTACCAATTAATAAGTAATATTTATGTTTAGGGCCAGTCCTGGATTCATCAGGAGTTGTACCCATTCTTTGAATGGTCGCCTTATATGTCATCCGTAACAGAGGGTATCTGTATTTGGCCAGAACCTTTGTTTTGTTACGACAGCCATGGCAAAAAGAAACTTTGCGTGATTTTGATGGACATACAAGGCTTGAGCGGAAGGATGAACCAATTGAACGAAGAGTATAAGATGTATGCATTTTCCAGTTTGATTTCATCACTGTTTATTTTCTTCAACAGTAGTGAAGGCAGACATTGCTTGGAAAGCTTGAATGAGTTTTGCGAATTCACCAAGGTTATAGCAAATGATGAAAGGTACTTTAAATGAATTTTGTTGTTTTCTAGTGATTCTGCGAATAATGATATTGTTTAGTAATGTAAACAAATATGACCCAGCGTGATACTGACACTCAAGGCCTCAAACTTGACCCAATGTGACACCGACTCCGATTTCTGACGAAACATGACCTTGACCCTCAAATTTGGCACAACGTGCTTTTGACTGTCAAACCTGATCCAGCGTGACACACTCAAATTTGACCCAAATTGGACATTTTGTTATTAAATCTTGACCTTATCAGTTTTTTTCCAAACAAATAAACTCTTATCCAGATAATAGCTTATAAACGATACAAAATTACAAAACAAACAAAGAGTCAGTATATCTAGGTAACACGACCTCTGTCATAATTCTTTATTGGTGGTTTTAGTATTCTTCAATGCAGTTCATATTACTAAACTCGTTTTGTTTTTATGCAATTTAGGCCTGAGACACATAGTTTGCCATATACGTTCGGTACTTTACTAATTCGTCTTATCGATTTTGCTTGGCCTGAGTTTCCATTGGATCAAGGTTGCTGCTTTTACGATAAAGATAATACAGCTAAGCGGTTGCCAGCCACGGACTTGTACGATGTCTATTTCAGAACTGATACTGATGACGAAACATTTAAAAAGAAACGAGAACAGTTACTACGTTTATTTGACAACATTACAATTGCAACAACACCCCCATTTGGTGTCGACATGCCTAAAACTTTGCATCCTCCAAAGTCAAATGAAGGAGAAAAGTGGGAACCTAGGTTTCAAGAGGGTACAACAAAATTTGTAGAAAACGTGTTTTCCTATAAATTTCTGGAAAACAAAACGAAAAAGCATCTTGGAAGAGAAATTTTGGGAGCCAACCTGATTCCAATAATTCAACGCTGGGAAGAAAGAATTAGCATGCCAAACTATAGCATAACGGACGAACCAAAAATAGCTAGGCAGGCTGAACTGTATTTTCGTAAACTTATTACAAAATGTGTAAAACATTACAATTCAGAATTCAATGCGTATAAGATTAATCCTGTCGGCGATGACTTTATAAGTTTTCATAAAAAGACCAAAAAACAACTTTATGAAGACTTTTGGACTGTTGACTGTCATTTTCGCGAATACACGGGGACATACTGGATGCAATTGGAAAATCAGGTAGATGAGCGGCTGCTTTCTGAGTGGAAAGATATCAAGGCTAAACGAGATGAAAATGTTTTGAATAGCAAAGTTTTGGCTGGTGTGACAGCTAGCGTTGCATATGCTGCAAAAGCATTAGTGGCCACCGCAGAACCAATAACAACAACCTACATGCTTTTGGGAGTTACATGTATAGTATGTGCTGGTGCAGGAATTTTTATTTTAAAAGAGAGGTGGAACGAAAAACAAGAAACGGAATACATAGAGACCATTTCAACCCGCATTCGAAACCAGAAAAGAGAAAATTGACAAGTCTTTGTGTACTCAAATATATTGTAGTTAAAATCTTAAATTTAATAAACCATATTATAGCGTAATTACACTTAAATTAAAACTTCCAATATTTAAAAGGCTAATATAACCAGTAACACAACCTTAAACGTTTTTTTTGCATATTTATGCTTACGTTTTCATCAAGTCTGATTCAGCATGATTGTTGCTTACAACACTTCTGGTTAATCTTACCATTTCATATGTCCAACATGTTTCAAAAGCATCTAATTCTAATTACATATTAAGTAGTTGAAACTATAATGGCCATACAGGAAAGCTCTAGTAGGCAATTCTAATCCTGATTTATTATTCTCACATTTTATTCATTATATTCAATTCTGACAATTTTATAAAACTTATTTTATCCTTTACGAATAAAAACCTTCGCTTTTAGGCTTTCCCTAGATCCAAGTCGCCACTTTACTGTTGTTTTCACTCTGTGCAAAAGTGGCATCATTTCCCATATATTCCTTTTTACTTCCAAACTATTTTTCTTTGTACCACTGCGATACTCCGGCACACAATTTAAAAAACACATTTGATTTAAATTGTTCACTTTCAAACCAATTTCGCACACAGTAAGTTTACGCACAAAAGGGAAAAAGTGGAGAAAATCATAAGAACTAATTTCTTTTGAGTTACTGATTTCCAGACAGGTAAGATTAATTGATGAGATAAGACCAGGAGTGAGTTTTGCTATTTGTTCCGCAGAACAATTCATTGGCTCCTCCGAAAATTCCAGTCCTAGTGTGGTCAGAGTAGGCAAGCGATGCGTTAGTAAAATCAAAGATAATAGCTCAGTTTCACCTCCGTCCACCCTAATCCGAAGTGTTTTCAAAAAGAGTGTGTTGCTCTTGAAAATATTGTCAATTACGTATGAAAAATTTGCTTGTTTATAGTCAAACCCTGTTATAAACATAAACACCCTTTCACTCGATCCAATATCTCTCAATTTCAATTTTCTCTCAATTTGTTTCCGCTTCTCAATTTTTTCAGCGGTGTTGTATGACGATCTATCTTTTAATTCTATTAAGTTTGGCCATAAATCTATTGAAGCATTTTCGTCAATGCTTAAATCCTTGGCAACAGTTGATATCATTTGTTTTGAGTATTGCTTTTGTAAAGCAATAAATCCATTTGAAGGAAACGATGAATCCAAGTTCAAGCTTCTCAAACAGTCATGTAGAGGAATTTCGGTGTATGTACTACCTTCCTTTTCAACACTCCAGTCCTCTGCAATGTTCCTGGTTGAAAGACTTTGCAAATGTTTGCAAAATTCCAAAATCCCAACAATGATTCTATTCAGCCTATTAGGATGTAATTCCACTTTTCTTTTGTCACCTGACAAATTAAGAGTGTGGATATGTTTTCCAAAAGTTTCAAAAAATTCAAGTAACTCTGCTTCCAACAATTGATGATTATCTTGATCAACTTTCTTTAGTTTCTTCATAATAATATCCACACGTTTGCTAATAAAAGGGTTGTTTGACTGAACACGGCGCATTTCTCGCAACGTTTGCTTGTGATCTTCAGACAGCGGAAAGCTTATTTTGAAAGTTATGTCCACTCTATGGTTTTGGAAAAGACATGATATATCTGAGACTGGATTGAGCAGTTTGCACTCTTCAAGGTTGCCTTGTAAGCAGTGATCGATTGCACTTTTCCAATCTTTGCAAATTTCTCGACAAGTTAAAATGCCGTTTTTGTTCAGAAATGGCAAAACCAGGTATAAGATCTAAACATAAGAAGTATAAACATTTATAGCTATAAAGTATTGTTCATTTTCATGTATATTGTATAACTACAATTTCCTTACCTTTTCGCATGTAGTTTTTGATTGGAAGCAATTTTTGACTTTTTCGTTTGAAAGAGCATTTCTCAAAATTACTAGCTTTTCCTTTAGTAACTGTCGTTTCAACATCTTCTGTCGATTTGCCTCTCTCTTTGCCTCCTGCAAAACTATTTCACGCTTCTCATCCCAGCTTAGTTTTTGCTCATATCCTCTTCTGGTGTAAACCCGCATTTTGTGATAATTTATATCCTCCAAAATCTCCAACCTCGGCATTATTTCCCAAATTCGGGATTTATACATTGGTAAAACTTCGTTAGACTTTATGTCCATGTGAGAGAGATACACCAAATCCACAAAATTCTCCTCACTAATTTTGATTTTTGTTTGAGGCGTAGGACCATCGTTGGTGTGTTCTACACGCAATTTCCGAACAAGAGGAAAGCACATTAGAAAGTTTAATACAACACACTTGTCAACGTAATTGAAAAATATTGTTAAATCTGTAATTCCAGGACAGTAAGCCAGATTTTCAGGCAGCTCAATTACATCACTGTCAAGAATGCCACGTAAAAATGTATCAAATTCCACCCTAAGTATTTCCAGTTTTGGAAAACTGTGAAGCACTTTCATCAACATTTCCAATTTATCCTTTCTTCTTTCCAAACAAATACTGAATCTGCGCAAATTGGGAGCATCCAATTGTACTAAGCTTTCGTATAATTCCTCTCTGTTTCTCATTTGATGAATTGAAAGCTCGCAAAGATTGTTCCAATTTAGAGTCTGGTACAAAGTTGAGTTCCAAAGACAAACACTCAAATATTTTAGCTGAGAACTGTATTGTCTCATAAGATTATCTTGATAAGGAACAATATTCCAATGATTTGCAAAACTGACTAAAGATGTCAAACTGGGATGATCTGGTGGCATAACGTTCAAAAGCTCAGTGTTTTCTGGAAGTGGTTCAGTATCTCTGTTGCACGTGTCAAATAAATAGACACTTCTTAGATTCGGACATCCTCGCAAAATGTCGAGAAAGCTGGAGTAGTAATTGGATGCAGATTTTTCGTAAGATCTTTGAGTGTCATAGTTGAGTTTGGTGTGCCAAATGTAACTTCCAAATTTGTAGAATAACTCATCCAGGTGTTCAGGTGGCCCTTCAATAACATTGATAATGACTGTTCGGCTAATAAAAGGATTTTGTGTGTGATGCTCCAGGAAAACTTCGGGATTGTCATCTTCATCGTCACCTTCAATTTCGACTTTGTACACAAACTTGGTGTCTTTATCGTAATCATTATGGTTGTAATCAAAATGATGATCAGAATCGCCCAGCAGAGACCGGCCCAAGTTTTGTAGATAGATGTTGACTCCATTTAGCCAATTTTTGCAAACTTGTCGACAAGTAAGAACTTCATGTTCGGAAAGAAAGCTTTGGAGAAATGGTAAAACCTAGACAAACAAATGGTTTTTATATCTCAATATTTAAAACAAAATTTCAATTTAATTCTTACCTTTTCTAAATAAAGCAAGTGTTTTGAGCGGCGAATAGCCCTTTCAAACAGAGCGCAGCTTTTGGCGGAATTTTGGCAACTTTCTACATCCAATTGATTAAGGATAATGCACCACACCTAAATAATGATATAATTGAATGTTATATTACTATTTTGTTTAATGCTGTGCTGATTATCTTAGCATTGATTAAGTTCTTGAATAACTTACCTCTTCAGGAAATATTTGCAATAAATTTGCACCATCATTTTCATGGTGAGCAGTAATTGCTTTTTTAGTTTTGAGTAGTTCCTGTCTGTGAAATTGTTTTCTGCCTTTTACATATTGTTTAACATTTTCTTTAATAAAATTCAAACGAATTTCCAAAGCTGGATTGTTTTGATCACTAGGTTCAAGACCATAATCAGGATTGCTTAGACTTTCACTGTCACTCAGATCACTATCGTCACTAAAATTGCTTCTCATTATGTCACAAGAACTATTGCGAATAAACACAAACTAGAAATATTAAATTGCAGATTATTAAATATTTCTACTTGGTTTACTGAATTTTGCACTTGAAATCTTTGCCAGCACAACAGGTGGAATATAACCAAAAGAGGTCGAGATTACCGCGGAGAGCCAGATGTGTGAGACAGAAGAAGGGGTGCTACGGTACGTGTGGAACGGTGAATGAGCAAGTTTATATCTTTTATACGGATGAAAAACTGATGCATAAGAATATTTTGCTTTTACAGCCAAGATTCCGTTGGGTACAAAATAGCAATAACAAGTAATTATCTAGCATTTTTCTATCTGTAGAAAAAAATCAATTCATGTAGTGACAACTTAAACGTGAAATTTTTCATTTTTCAGAAATAATTATAGGTTTGCGTTTTAATGAATTCATAATATTATGCATGCAACAATACCAAACATGTAAGTTCATTTTTGCTGAAACCCAATGAATGAAATTGATTTGATTTTAATAAAGTATTTCGGTTTCACTACCATTTACAATTACATAATCTCACTATACCACATTTTGTAAGGCATAAAACATAACCCTTTCCTTTCATCTCTGGCATCACTATTCTGTAACAAAATCTAATGCAGCAGCCATATGAAACCTGTTTTATTGCTTTCTTTTCATAGATAATTGTTTTTGCTGATGTGATGTTTTTGGTGTTGTTGAACTATAGCGTGATATGAAAACTTAGCATCAGCAACCCAGACTGGCTAACTGATCTGATGTGGAGCAAATAAGTCAGAAAATATTATGCTGTGATATGCTTGCTTAGTATTAAAGGTTGATAAGCAACAAGAAAGTATGCATACTAGATCCTTTACACGTTGGCATGTCATAGTAATGATTCTCGTTTCTGTTGGTCTTCTTTGCTGCTTTGATCGTGCTTGATTTTGGATGGTTTCTTCTGAAGCGAAATATTTTGCCCTCTAATTTACTATGAAATTGATATTTTACAAAATGTCACTTCAATTGTAACACCTGCTCACTGCTGAGTTAAAATGTAAGAAGCAATAAGCAAGTACAAAAAAATGCATGAATCACGTCTTCACAGCAATGTTAACAAATGCCCATTTCTCCGAATCAATACCTACATCATAAACCTTGGTCACAAGAATGTTCCAGAGGTTTTGCTTCACGCTTACAGTATTTACTTTGTGGACCATGAAAAAACCCTATATTTCCCGAGTCTTTACGAATGCTTACGAACATAATATAACAATAAACCTTTAGTAAATAAATGTAATTAGGTTGCGCGGATGAAATAACAAACTCGAAGCTATATGGTGTTTATTTAATTGGATACAATTTTCGAGAAATCGTTCGGACGTACATACGCAAACAACTTTCACAAGGTATCGCTCTGCGCTACTTTATAATCATTCTTCATTTCATTTGTATCAGCAACTAACCAAGAAAAGCCACGTCGTACATCAAACAGTTGTTATAAGCTCTACAAGCAATCTATTACACCACAACATTGCATTAGTTCAGTCATAAGTGAACATTATAAAATACTATTTATTAAGTATCGCTCAAGATACTTGATAATATTGTGCTCCGGCCGTCCGTCCGTCCGCCCGTATGCAATTTACTCAGTAACGGCTAAACCGATTGCAACCAAACTTGGTGTACAGATAGAACATGACCTCAGCCACAACCCTACTGAATTTCAGGTCAATAGGTCAACTTTAGGTCAGAGGTCACAGCGATTTCACAACTTTTTATAATAGAACCTATGGCATGCGACACATGATTTTAGGTCAGTTTTTGACCAGCATTACGAATTCACAACTAGTTTGTTAAAATTCGTGCATTAAGGGCCTGATTCAGGACCTTAACTGCCAGATACAGCAGTTTTACAGCGTACATGCTGTGCGACACATAATTTTACAGCGAAACTTGGTGTACAGACACAATAGCACCTTAGTCACAACCCTATTGAACTTGAGGTCAATAGGTCAACTCTAGGTCAGAGGTCACAGCTATATCACAACTTTTTATAATAGAACCTATAGCATGCGACACATGATTTTAGGTGAGTTTTTGACAAGCATAACAGATTAACAACCAGTTTGTTACAATTCGTGCTTTAAGGGCCTGATTAAGGACCTTAATTGCCAAATACAGCAATTTTACAGCATATATCCTGTGCGAAATATAATTTTAGGTCAGTTTTTGACCAGCATTAAACCAGGTTGTTAAAATTTAGATTTTATGGCCTTGCTATACTTAACTATGTGCTCTTTGAGCTTTATTAAGTATTGCCTTTGCAATACTTAAAAAGATTGTGTTCCGGCCGTTGGGCCGTCCGGCCGTCCGAGAGTATGCGTTTTTCTCGGAGATGGCTGGACCGATTTCCGCCAAACTTTGCAGAAAGATAGAATATGACCTGAGGATGAACACTAGTGATTTTGACCTGGATAGGTCAACTCTAGGTCAGAGGTCACAGCGATTTCGAAACTTTTTATAAAGGGACCTATGGTGTGTGACACATGATTATACATCCATTTTTGACCAAACTAACGAATCCGCTGTTCGTTTGTTAAAATTCAAATCCAAATGGCCTTAAATTAGGACCTTAAAGTTCGAATTTGCAAAAATACGGAATCAATGCTGCGCGACACATGATTTTAGGTCAGTTTTTGACCAGGATTGCAAATATGAGATCCATTTGTTAAAATTCTAGTTTAAAGGGCTTTAAATTAGGACCTTAATGTCCGAAATTGCAGAATTAATAGATCTATACTGTGCGACACATGGGTTTTATGTCAGTTTTTTTATCAGGATTGCAAATATGAGATCCGTTTTTTAAAATTCGAATCCGAAGGGCCTGACTCAGGTCTTTAAAGCTCAATCCGCTTATAAATGACACAGAATGCTACCTAAAGTTGTCTTTAAAGTTCTGTGACTGTCTTTAAAGTTATTTAAGATTGCTGATAGCCCCCTATATACCCGTGGCAATACTTATTTTTAGTTTTGTAAAGTTTATTAATTTTACGTGTCAACAACGGTATATTAGACGTTAACCATGGTGATTGTGGGGATTGATAAACGACAATTTTTCTTTTTATTATTACTGATCGTAGCCGTTGTTATGGGTGAATTACTTTATTTGGGTGTTTTAAACACTAGCCGTACTAGTAGTAAGCCGTATTCCGCCCTGTTTAACACCCGTGTTACACCTACCAAGTTGTCAATTAAAGTTTCAAACAAGATCACTATTGGCACAATTTGTTGTCGTGGGAATGACAGTTTTAATTCAAGCACGCAGTTTCAACAAGCTCTGGTCTTGATTAAATCCGTGTTGATATCGGCAATACGATTCAATATTTCCGTCCTGGATTTCCATATCTTTTTGGATCATTTAGAGGAAGACAAGGCGTTATTTAGAGCTCAACTGCAACAATTAACTACTCCTCTGCAAAGCGGATTGCAAGCTACTTTCACATTTTATGATGCCGTTAACCAGGTCCCTTCAAAATACCTGCGCGCATTTTCTGTCCAACTTAATAATCCAAATCCAAGGTTCCGTTGTAGCTCTGTGCGCTTGTTTTTTCCGGTAAATACTATCATAAAAGATGGAGAATTTGACAATGCCTAACCTAATTTAGTTAAAATGAAACCATATTTTGTAAAGACTATTCTGGCACATGTGGACTCCATCATATATCTAGACACTGACATTATAATTACTGGAAACATCATGAAACTCTGGAATGTTCTGGGCGCAATGGACAAAAGACAGGTTATTGGAATGGGCCATAATAGACAGCCCGACAATGCAGAGTTTGATGGGGAAGATAAAGCTCAGTTTGGACGTACGTTCAATAAATGCTCAATTGCTTAAATTTGTAGCGTACATGTTTACTGTGTAATTGTTTGGTTTTAAATTAGCACTCCCATTCGTGCCACCCAGAGGAGTTAATGGTGGTGTGCAGGTTTTAAACTTGACTAGAATAAGGATGTATGGCTGGATGGAAAAAATGGTGCGTTTACAACTGCAGTACTTACGTCTATTTCCAGGCTTTATGTCCAATTTCAATGACCAGCACACTGTCAACATGTTACTTCATTTTTATCCAGGTAATTAGGAAATGACTTTGGTATTTAAGTCCACAATAAATTATATCAAATTTTAATGCCAGGACCATACCATTATGGCTCCTTAGAATTTCTGCGTATCATTCCATGTACTTTAAACTTCCTGCGAGCGGAATGTGAAAGGGGTTTTTATTGCCAGCCAGCCAAACAGGATCCAGAGGGCCTGCACCTTATCCATGGAACAGACCGACGCTTCTTAAATGGGAAAATCTTTTCTGAGATATATGAGCCATTTCGAAAGGTAACAATTGCTTTAATCGCTTTTTCTAGTATAAATTATAGAATAGATGGTGATTTTAACACTTTGGACTATGTACTCCGTTTCAGTTTAACATCTCGAAAATGAGTAATGCTAACTTTTTCAAGGACGTAGTCAGGCCTATCAAAGCTCATTATTCTGGGTCAAACAAGAAAAACGGAAATAATTGCTTTGGAACTCTGAACACCATCATCTTTAAAAGCTTCAAAAACCATGAGTAGTTGAGTTGGTTGGCATACAAAACCAAAGTAAATAAACCGATTTAATGATCATTTGAAATACGAAGCTGAGCAAAGTGGATGTCTGTCTGTTTGATTCCCTGATTCCACCATACCCCAGGGGGATGAGAAATCAGGCTCAAAATCAATAGGGTTATTTCTCATAACCCAATGAATCACTGTACCAAATTTGGTGTGATTCTGACTAATTTTAAGGTCAGGGGGGTTACCTCCCCCTACTACCCCAGGGAGATGACCAATCTGGCTCAAAGTCAACACGGTTCATTACTATGACCCAATAAACCACGATACCAAATGTGATGCGATTCTGACAAAGTATATGGTCAGCAGGGTTACCTCCCCCTATTACCCCAGGGGGATGACCTATCAGCCTCAAAATCAATAGGGTTCCTCCTGATGACCCAATGAATCACTGTTCCAAGTTTGGTGTGATTCTGACAAACCGTCTGGCCCGTATCGTGCTCACACAAACACACTCACACACACACACACGATAAGCAACAAGAAATTATGCATACTAATTTTTTGCCCTTTGGCATATCATTTTAATAATCCTTATTTGTTTGGTCTTCTATGCTGCTTTGATTGTACTTGATTTAGATTTGATTTTTTTGTAGCAAAATATTTTGCTCTTTATTTTACTACGCAAAATGATATTTTACAAAATGTCAATTTAACTGTAACACCTGCTCACTGAGGTAAAATGTAAGAAGCAATTATAAAATGCGTATGAGTAAATTATCTTCACAGAAATGTTAACAATTGCCCATTTCTCAGAATCAATACCTACTACATAATAAACCATTATCACAAGAAAGTTCCAGAAGCTTTGCTTCACGCTTACAGCATTTACTTTGTGGACAATCAAAAAAACGTAGTTTTCCGAGTCTTTACGAATGCTTACGAACATAATAATAAACCTTTTGTAAAAAAAATATAATTAAGTAGCGCCGATTAAAAAACGAACAAAAACATATTTGGTTTCGTTTTTTCATTTGGAAACTATTTGCGTTAATTTGCACCAGTTTAGGCTCAACTGGAACATGTTGAAATGCTGTTCGGTTCACTTGGAACGTACTGGAAAAGTTTTGGTCTATTTGGAACATCTTTGGAACAACTTAGACCTCCAACAAAGCTTCCATTGAAACCTTTCATAACACTTTAAACTTCCATTGGAACACGTCATTCTTCCGTTGAAACCCTGTAACAAACCTTTGCCATCCTTGTTACCTGAGGCTACATTTGGAACCCATCATAATCAGTATTCCAATGTAACCTTTATCGGAATGATTATACGTTATAACATGTAAAATCCCTATATAAAATTTCGTAATTAGTTCTGAATGTAACTTAAATGACAATATTGCGGTTAAAGGTTTCTAACAATAACGATTGACCTACTGTCCCCATCATCAAAATCTGATGAGATATTGACATGAGAAGAGAAATGGATTGGTGAAAACCGTTTTTGAAAATTCGTAACGGTTCTTGAGAAATTGTACGGACGGACGTACGGCAAACTCTTTTCATAAGGTATATCTCTGCGCTACTACCTAATAATCGTACACCATCAACTAACCAAGAAAAGCCACGTCGTCCATCAAACAGTTGCTATCTACCCTACAAGCAAGCTATTACACTACAGCATTGTATTAGTTCAGTTCATAAGTGCATTTTATAATATATTATTTTTAGCGTTTTCCTCCAACTGAAAAATAAAATTGTTTGAATAAATCAAAGTGGCAAGTGGTGCACTATTTAAAAAAAAACTAATTAAAAAATAGGGCCATGGCGGTTAAAAATAAAACAACTTCATCCAATTTGGACGCGGAGTTATCCTCTTCATCCAACGAAGAGACTCCAGTTCCAAAGCTACAGAATGACGAAGGTGCACAAGTTGATGATAATAAGCCTCAGTCCTCGACAGGAACTGACAGTTCCAAAATCGTCCTAGATACAATTGCTGGATCAACAAAATCTACCCAAAATCAGAAGCCTACCTTCCCTAAAAATGGACCAGAGGAAGGAAAACTCGAAGATGGGGAAGCTGAAAAGCTGACCAGTGGGGTAGACACGATTACGGAAAACCATCCTGATAAGAAAGCAGACATTTACCAGAATGGCATGCAAATGGCAGGAGAAGGTACGGAGTGGACTCAAAATCCTTGGCAATATGTTAACATTTTGTGGAGCGATGGCTACAGCATCTACTGGCGTTTGATGAAAAGACAAGATTGGAAAACTCTGGCAAAGGAGGAGCAAAGCCGGTTGTTTCGGTGCATTGTTAGCTACAACAACATTCAAGGTGCAGTAAATGTTTAAAAGAGACAGTAAATTTTAAATGATAAATGTCATTAAAAAATATATTTTTCAGGGATTTGTGAAGCAAGCACTTCCAAGCAAGCCAAGCATGGAGCCGCGGTAGACTTCCTGAGGGAAATGTCCAAGGAGTTTCCACTACTTGCAGCAAAGTATGCTTACGAAAATTTGATAAAGGAGCCCGGTCCAACGATGGAAATCCACATAGGAAAAGAGCAATGCACTGAGGATCAATCTCAGTATATAGGAGTTGAATCAGAAATGATGCACAGCTATGATTTTTCTCAGGCTACAATTTTTGATGATGCCGTACGTTTTTTTCTCTGAAAACTGTATTTTTATATAAATAAAATTCAAAATGATTGATAGTAATATTCACGTTGCAGGAAACGGAAAATGTACCCTTATCATTGGCAACAGAAGAATAGTTTTAATCCCTTTCGCAATCATACGTTCAACCCACGTACACTCAAGTGAATCCAAGTGAGTTTTGTGGATCCGAGAAAGCAGAATGGCAATGGCACCTTATAAATTTTTATAAGATTCTTACAAACATTGCTATGAATGAATTAATATGACGTTGATATGAGAAGATGTTGATATGATAAAGGTATTTCTTTTTTAAAAACTGTTTAGTTGGTTTTATGAACTAGGTATTTAAATATTCACTTTATGCATTATCCTTTGTTTTTTGTTGTTAGAATATAAGCAACTGAAGCATTATGATTGTAGTTAAAATCTTAAACTTTTCAGGTTTATGGTAGTGTTCTAGATTTTGTGTGATGGTTTGGGCTTGTATATGAAAATGTGCCCGTTAACAATAGTGATGTACAATTAAACATTGACCAATGATAAAATCCCATAGTTTACTGGAAAATACAGAGTTTAGGTAACTTTCTCTATTGAATGAAGCTTTTGGTGAATTTATATGAAAACTAGGTTAGAATAAAGTACACACTCGTTAAAAATTCTTATTTGGGTTTTGGGAATTGTAAATTTTAAGTAATAATTTTATGCGCTAAACTATATACAAATACACATAAAATAAGAAATTGACACGATATAATTATATTTAAAACATAAACAGTTTATGATTTACTTTTGAGGATAATAAAAAATGTAGAAAACTCAACAATTTCAATTTTTATTATTGATTCGTAAAGATTCTGTAGACATCACAACAACGAAAACTTAAAACTATAAATAAGAGCACGCTAAAATTCAAATGATTTTCTTTGAACCAGAATCCATTACACAAGAACTCCATTGACCTCCATTAATCTCCACGCTCTAACCAAAATTGCTATTACGACCAACGCATAATATTGCATATGACAAATATTTTCTTAAGAAATTAATTTTTTCACATTCTCTTGTGATCAAGTTTCCACTCTCCGCATTAGCTTCAGTTAAAACGTACTTAACTTTCTCGCTGAGTTTTACAACAATTTCTGGCAAAAACCTGAACGCGTCTGTCCAACCTGATAATTTTAACCAGCTGTAAGTCTGGATGTACCCTTTAAACACTCTGCATTAAGGTTTCCATGACTTAACCAAAGCCTGTTGGGATTTGGGAATGTATTCGTCGTTTTAACTAAACTTGCTTTAAATATTTGAATATTTAAAGCAGAATTTACTTTACACAACTACTTGTACAAGAATTTTACGACAGTTTTACAAACGGCTCACTCAAAAGTTTCGTATAGCAATAGCAGTGTAAAAATTTTGCAAGCTTGTATTTCAAATTTTTAACCAAATGTAGTATAGGTATAAAACAAAACATTTTACATTTAGTATTCGATCTGGTTGAAGATTGTTAGCATGAGTGTTTAAATTTCCTGGGTTTAATTAGGGATTTCAAAAATTACCAAATTCGATTTCTAGGATATTTTTTCTCTAAATTAACCATAGGATGAGCGATACACACGTGTGCGACATGAGTGTCTAGTCACTGTTCTATTAAGCATAACACCACCTAATTATGCTTCTAAAGCTATTATGAAACTATTGCTTCCAATAGTGTTGGTATGTCTTTCTATTTAAGCATCATTTATTGTCACGCAACAGTTTTTTTCTTCAGAAGCAAAGTATTGATTTTTTAATTACCATCAATCTATATCTCTAAATACCTCCTGTATATTTCTTTTTAGTATTTAATATTCGTTGTAGTCCGTCCAAAAATTTGTGTCCAAGAAATCGGTTAGCCAGGCAGGTAGACTCTTCGCTTATGTGTCTAATGTTAATGCCTCAAATAAATTTATGTCATTCAATTAAATTATCTTCTTAATTTCAGACTACATCTTTCCTGGGAGAGTAAAACTTCCTCAATACATGAAACTTTCACCTCAACTGTAGTTTTTTACATAAAGTAATCCATTTGAATTTCCATCGGCGTACAGTAAGGTCTGCAGAACTATTTTCAAAATCCAATGTCTTGGTTTCATTTCTTTTTACAACGAGAACTTTTGTTTGTCTGTTGAAACACAAATGCCAGCAATTGCGCAAGTAGTTAAATGGCAAGTTTATTGTTTGTCTACAGCTTATTTCAATCAGTATGGTACCAAGTCCAACTGTCCATATTATACCCAGCAGCAGGTAAATGCCCAGCATGTGCTCCAACTTCACATAATCTCCAGCAGTCACTATTTCGTTTGGATTCAACTTCTCACCTAGCACTTTGTAAATGCGCTTATAGGCTAGTGCATACCAATCCTCCCACTTCTGCAAAACTCCGCTTCCTGCTAGAAAATTGTATGTCTGCATAATCAAGTCGCGATTAATTGTATAAGTCGTAATGTAACTGTGGCTCTGTGCCAGTCGTTCAGAAAGAACAAAACATTTTACAGAGTTGTCGCCTGCTTTTATTTGCAGGACATTTATAAACAAGAAAATGGACTCTGCTAGTTGACTATTCCACATAAATAAATGCTTGGTACTTAAAAGCTTTGGTGCTAACGCAAGAAGCTCAACCATGGACTTATTAGAATATACCAAAGTAGAGTTATACAAATGCGACAATCCTCTCCTTTTATATTCTTGAAAAACGGACTCCCATTCCATTGGACTTATTGAGTAAAGATACTTTGGAAATAAAACCTTATAATTGGCTACTAAAACGTCTTTAAACGAATTGTAAGGCTTTTTATCTATTCGCACGGTGACTTGGCTTGTGACAATATTCGAATAAAACTGTGTCAAAATCATGCCAAGCAGACATAGAAGGAACCACATTTTTGATTGTTTGGCGTACAGGTTAACAGAACAACCAAGCAATAGAGCAAGCAAATCTGACAAATCCTTTAGACGAAATTTTCGTTTTTCTAGACGCTTGGAAAGTAGCATAACGGCAATAGCTGCGGTGGCTATACCAAAGGCACATACTGGCGCAATAACGTCCAACCATGAATGTAGACTTGAAGTTAGTTTGGACTGAGACCGAAATTTGTCCACGCAGTAATAAACAGAATCACTAGCTACGTATTGAAACGCAAGACTGGTTTTCATAAATGCGTTATGTCCAACTGTATTACCAGTTACAACAGAAATTCCAGAATATGAAATATACTGTATGTATCTACCTCTCAAAACAGAAGAGTATTTAAGTGAAATATTGAAAGTGTTGGCTACATTGTATACAAGAATGTCCCTTGGGTAGCAACCAGACAAAGGTTTACCGGGATTTTCACACGTAGTTAACTCTACAAAGTGTATGAGTATTTCTCGCTGATTTGAATTTCTGAAACACTGCGTACGTAATAGCACTGGCTGTAGAATAATTTGTTCAGTTTTCACGCCTTCAATCAACTTAAAAATATTTTCTTTGCCGCAATAGCCGAAGCAGTAGAAACGCGTGATTGTTGCACGACGAGATGTCACTTGTACAAGTAATTTCAATGCCGGCATGGCACCTGGTACATGTAAACTGCGTTGGTTGGATACATCTAATGTATGTACGAATATAAATATTGTTGAAGAACGAAGTGAAATTTGATTAAATGTATGAGAAACGGACATACTAGAACGGGCAGTACCTAACGGTGCAAGTATTTTGACAAATGGTTGAGTGTACTTGTACGGAAACTCAACCCCAATATCGGTATAGTGGGTACTGTTGAAATACATGTAAACCATATCAGAAATATTAAAATGACAATTTGGCGAAAAGGAATGGAAAAACAATGTGTGAGCTTCTGCATGAGCTTTCACCGAATTTATTAGCCTTGATGCAAATGCATGGAATTTTAGTGTTCTGCAAAAGTCATTCTGGTCGTCACTTTGGTTGTAGAATTGAGCCGTTACGTATAGAAAGATTTGAGAATACAGCAAACATGATTGAGTTTGTTTTTTCATTTTAAAGTTTTTTGATACCAGTTATAAATTATTTCAGCTAAACCTTTAACGTTTTTTCCTGGGACTGTTGAAGTAATTGGACTTTTTCAAACAGGGCTTAGTTAAATTTGCTGTGACAACGCTTGGAGTTTGACGGAAAAAGATGCACACGCGTATGACAAGCCCTGAAGTTCAACCAGACAGGCTTGAAAGCTTGTTGTGCTAATATTAGTCCAGCCATGCTATTTCCTGTATAGTTGGGTATAGATATATATGGAGTTGCCATATAAAGCCAGGCGCCAGGCGAAACACGAAGGAGCTGTTATTTTTCGAAGAATGCAGGCAATTATCTTTGCTAGAAATATATCAGAAACCAAGTAATAAATGTCTTATTTTAAAGTGTAATTAGCTTTTGTTGGGTAATCAATAAAGCGTACTTCTTGCTATAAGGGATAAATTATTCCCTGAAATATTTCAAATGTTTTTAAATTCAGTTTTGAAGATTCCAGTCTGCTGAGGTTTTTATCAAATTATATAAAGTTTATTTTCAAAACTTTCCATGGTTTTGTCGAAATTTGTTCAAGAATGTTGAATATTTTAATGTGAGTATTCAAAAACAATCCAAAATTCAATTGTCCAAAGTTAAGATTACATATTAGTAACTCGGCGTTGTGGTTTCCGTGACTAAACAAAACACTGTTGGGGATGCACTCGTCGTTTTGACTTTTTTTAAATGGCACGTCCAAGCAATGCGTAGTTAAGTAGCTTTTCCAACTCCAGAACAGCACAGGGAAAGGGAAGATAAGGGTCCAAATTTAAGATATTTGGTAAACTGACAATGAGTTCTTCTGAATTCGGTAGTTTTACTGCTGGAAAAATGCTTTGCTTAGATATCTCCAGTGAGCAGGAGAGATCTTAAAAACTTTTAAAGAACAGCTAAAATGCTGATTGGGTTTCAAAATGTGGGCGAGACTAACACTAAAAGTCAAAAGATTTAATTGAAGTTCCCTAACGGAACAAAGAAAAATCTGCAAGCAAGCTTATAAATTCATTGTTAAAATAAAGGCTTATTTAAACCACTTAGTTCTGTAGTTAAAGTTTTTTCAGCGTGTCATTTTCAGCATCAGTTTCCAGCACAGTTATTATGGGAAAAGTAGCATGATGTTTTTGTCAATGTGAAGCACAAATATTAGGTGTGTGTCAAGCCATTTTGTAATTGAGAAATAATTCAGGTTTGCAGTATTTTGGAGCAGGTTTGGTAAAATAAACGGGCAACTGAGTTAAATGCCCGGATTTCAGGTGACAGCACAAGTTATTTATAAAAATGCCACAGTGCTTAAAAAATGGGTGAATATCTAGGAACATTTTACTGTTTTTATGTCGACGGTAATCCGCAACACAAAATGTATGTAGAATTGTCAGAGGTTTATTCATTTCTAATTAAATGTCAAAGACTGTTCTAATTGTACTCTCCTAATTCCTCGTATACTCGTATCAACATACGCTTAACATTCCTAACATTTTAAGGAACACTAAGTCATTCAAGAAGCTTAGCATTTTGTCTAAAATATCTAAACCTGCTCAAACTAGAAAGCAAATTTAACAGAAACCCATAGAAAACATAATCCTTTTGGTCATATGAGCCCTTACACAAAACTGATCATATCCACCATACAAAATTTTGGTATATTTAGCAAGACGGTTAATCCTTTTTCTGAGAATATTCTTGTAAGCCAACTGCTAACGTTAGGTACTTCACTGTCAACATGTAAAACACGGAAACATGGTGTGTACTTCATAATATTTCTTGAGCTTTTATAATCCTTTCCATGTTCACCATTTCCGTATAAAAAGCATGAATTTTGTGTATTGCAACCATCAATCACTTACAAGTTGTCCTCCTGAGAACTATAGAGTAACTCACAAAAAATTCCTTTTCAAGCTGTACAAAAGCCCTCCAAAAATTTACCATGACGTCCGCAAAGTTCGTTGCTATCCTGGTCATTCTTGCTGCCCTTTGTGGAGTTAGCTTCGCTCAGGTATTTAATACTGTTATAAAATATAAAGCTCAACTGATATTTTCTGAAATATCTTGGAAATTTTTTTTTAAAAATTACTAAATAATTTACACACTTTTGTTTGTTGGTTGTTTTATAGGGATCATCTGCTGAATATCAACCAATAGTCGTTGGAAATTGTACAACCCTTAACGACTGCCTTAATAATCCGCACTACGTAGCTAAATGCCAAAACATTGGTGATCTTTGCTGCGACGGCAAGTTGGCGGGACAAGCCGGTTCCACATCCGACATTTACGCTGTGGCCATTGAGGACGGAAAGTGCACATGCTGTTCAAATGCCAGGAACCAAGTTTGTGGTATAGTTAAAGCGACCGCGTATACAGGGAACCCTCCGACTCTGGCAACTGTAGAAATGGAGCAGTGTACTTCCAAGTAAGACAAGACTTCGACAGCAACGGTTATGATTTTCAAACATACTTAAGCAATATAAGAAAATCCAATTTTACAATTTTTTGCCTGACAAAATTCAATATTTCAATTTTTTAGAACTTTTACTTATTTGTTTTGAAAAATAAAGTACTTAGCAAATTTAAACTGATACTTGTACATTGAGAAATAATTCTGCGCGTAATACTGCGTAACAATAATTTACATTGAGTTGGGCAATTTTATACAAAAAGTGTAAAATCTTTACCTGTTAGCACCATAAAACACTTTAGGCATTTCAATTCACTAATTTGGCAATAACAAATGCATAATCATAAAAATCTCGTTGAAATTTTCCTATTTCATTTTTACGTATAATCATAAAAATTACTTTTCTTGAATTATTTATACATATAAATTGTTGTCAATTAAACATTCAAGGGTACATATGTCACAGTCATACCTTCCCCAAAAAGTCCCAGCTACCCTTATTCCAAACTTTCGAGAGGTTCATTTTCCTTTCTACCTCTTTTGTTTTACTTTTGGATGTTTACGCTAAATGTTTGCTTTAAGCGTTTTAGGTTTGTTACCAATGTTAGCTCGCTGAGTCTGCAGATGTGCATATGATAATTGATTGATGCATGCTTGTGCATAAAGTCGTGTGTGTACGTCGGTACGTATCATTTCTTGAATGATAATTACAAGAAATTACCTAAAACAGCCGAATCCTTTACCTTTTGGCTTAAAAAAGAAAGAGATTCTGCATGTATGTTGTCTATTTTCATTCAACAATGTTTGCATAATGTCAAACAAAAATGGACAGCACGCGCTAACTTTGCCTACCTACCTACTATACTACCTAGGTATATACGTACTATATCATTTACCAGGTAACGGGTGAAATTTTAACTTACTAAGAAATTTAGCTTATTACCAATTTACTTTGTAAACCAGTTGTTTTTTAAATCACATGTGGCTTACTTTTGAAGTGGAATTGCCGTCCAACTTAGTCAAACGTCAAAAGTGAATGCACTTATCTAATTTGCATTTTATACTTCTGACTACAGAAGCATTAGTTTATTTTTTCTACTTTCTCGCTCACTTACATCATTCAAAAATAATTTTATTCGGTCATGCTGAAAGTATTGCCATTGCATTATTCAATGCTTAAATTGACATACTGAACTACATATTATGCTTTAATTATTTCTCGCTACTTTATAATTAATTCTTTCTTCCGGGAAACACACACGCTGCAGTCAAAAGTGCATAATGGTATATGACGCAAGAGATTTTATTTTTATTGATTGAAATTTATTTACGTCGGGTTGAAAAACATCTGGTGATTAAATTTAAAATAACTTACAAGGAAACGTTTTCTCTAGGTCACTAGAAATTGGAGTATATAAATCGCTTCAGTATTTGCTAAGATTATAATAATCCAGTTATCAGTTTCATCTAAAGCAATTGAAGCACTTTAAGCTCACGACTTTTTTTACAATGACAGATTTTCGTATTTTCGTATTTGCGGGTTCTCTCTTCGTGTTTGCGGCTATGTTAAACATATCTTTTGGTCAAGAAGCTGTGAGTACTACAGAACCAATCTCAGTTTCCGGAGAATCTCGAATTTTGTGGTGTAAGTATTTCTTAGCCTGATCATACAAATCAACAATATTAATTAAAACAATAATTTAAGTACTTTGTTTTATAGGGTGTAGGGCTGGAACTGGTTGGGAATGTTTTAAGTTCGTGAATCAACGAAACCAAGTTTGTGATGGTAAGCCAATAATTTATTTATTTACCCAAGAACTATTCCAAGTGGTATATTTTGTGTTTATTTCAGCTCGTGGCTGGCAGCGACGCTGGGAGGAGCGCTACCTTTTACTCCCTTGCCATTGTTGCGGGGTGGGTGCAGCGGAAAGTAGTATTTAGATCACCAGATTGAAAAATAATCTTGCCTGCATTGTAAAATGTCAGAATCTTTTGAGCGCCCTGTAATAAATACGTTGAAATTTTAATTACTAACTACTACACCAAAGTTTAATCCTTAATTGCAAAATCAGATTGAGTGGTATTATCCGTTTTTATGACAATTTAAAACGCTATTTACACGACACAAAGCATAACTGTGTTTTGATTCCTCTAGTATATGCAATTAGGCCCATTAATGCGCTGGCATAAATTACCTTTTTGTATGTATTTTTGTACTATATGTTCAGTATTCAAATAAGTCTAAACATGATCACACAACCAGTCTGTGTTACCAAACATACCATACAACAATATATGCATAAAAATGTGTTATTATTTATTATTTGTGCAGGAACCATACACAATGAGATGATCTATAAACATAAACTGAATTTCTGTTGTTTTCTGCGAATGTGTTTTTGAATCGGTGCTGCCCTTTTACTGGAATATTTTTGAGTTGTAAAAAGTTGAAACTGATATGATAACACCGTTATCTTGCGTTGGAATAGAATGACTCCAGTATAAACTGAAAACACATCCAGACTTCATTCAAAGTCACCTTTAGCAAACACAAATGCGAAGTTATGACTCATAATGCTATAGACAAACAAAAACATGTTGTCAAGTTAAAAAAGTCTTTGACTTGCATCATATATATATTCAACTGAAAAAGTTTTATACGTGTTCCTTTAAGATAAGCTATTCATGCGCCGACAAAACAAGGAAAAAACGAAGAGAAATTATCTCAGTTTTGCAGTATGCTCAACTTTGTATTTGCTGGTAAATATTATCTTGTTAAACACTTGAGCCTGTATTATGTCTACCACAGCATTTACAAATTTGATACATACTACATACCGTGTTATTTGTCAGCATTGCTAGTTTGAGCTTTGTTCGAATCAGCGATATTTGCAAAACCTTCGTAAAATATTTTCAGTAAAGCATTGTGTGAAAAGTAAGGATTTACTTTTCGAAATGCTACGGCAAAATGACAGCAGTTGAAGTTATTTGGAAAAGTGGTATAGCCACCTTTTTTCTACTATTTGCGCAGTTTGACGGTGCTCTTTCTGAATCACTATGGTTGTATGACCTGGACGGTTGTAAGTTACACATAAGCAGAAAGGGAATTTTGAATCAAAACTAACCATATCTTGTAAACGATGTTAAAAATTATCTCAGATATTATTTACCGTGGTTCAGTGGACTCATCCTGTACAAACATTCCAATGTGGACAGCAAACAATCAGGGTCGGACTGGGTCATATGCAATAAAGTTACGAACAGATGCCTGTGTTATCGTATTTAGGAACAGTAACTGTCCGATTTTCTACGGGAACCAATTTGAAAGCTATAAAATTGATCATGGAATGTCAATGATTGATATGCCAAACCCCATATTTTCCTTTTTATCATGCAACGACACAGAAGGTGGAAATATCATCAATGTGGATTTCTATACACCACAATTTCATTCCAGGGATACATCACAGCCATTAGGTGCATACTTTCCGTATTTCTCCCTTGTATTTTTTTACTAACATTTTTGATGTTTTAGAATCTTATCTGGATTTTCAACTGCAGGACCTTTGTGGTTGCAAAACATTTAGAAAAATTGCGGATTACAGAGCGCTTAATAACCATGGTAATTGCGTAGACTTATACGAAGGTCCAGATTGCACTAAGGACAAACAAAGAATTCATGGCGGATGGAGCGAAGCAACATATAATGTTGGACCGGACTTTATCTTCATAGCACCCTGTCAGACACCGTTGCACTGTCTAAAGTAAGTTTCAATAATTCGAATTTTGTACGTTGCGTATTTACTTTATGTACCATGCTTTATGTGTGTGCATTTGTTAATGTAGGCTGATCGCAAAAATTGTAAAATTTGAGATTAACGAAACCAAGAACCAGCTTCTACACAGTCAGTCTCAAACATTGGATGTTTCTCTGAGTACAAAGGGCACTTTTATCAACAACGGCAAAGCTAACATAATTCACGAATATGTAGCTAAAAAGTCGCTTCAGCAATCCACTGAAATTACCAAGGTTACATCGTTTTCCACTATGCACAGCGTTCAAGTTGCTGCTGATGTTAATTTTAAGTATGATGTGGGTATACCATGGTTTGATCACACGACCGTTACAGGTGGCTTATCTGCTGCTTATCAGTTCAATTATAACTCATCATCTCAGACATCTGAAACTTATTCAACTAACCAATCTAGAGAGTTTCAGGTTACCCAAAAATAGAGATTCCGCCTTGCACTGCTTTTGAAATCGAGTCATTTGTCAAGTTTACCGAAAATTATCCAGTACAGTATAGCGTGTATGCAGAGATAAGTGCAATGTATGGTGGAGAGCAGGTGTTGGCAAAGGATATTTCCAAAAGTTTGACAGATATGGTTTATGTAAGTGACGTGGACAAATACACGATTTTGGCAAAAGGCAAGTCCCATGCAACATCTGACTTTGGAATAGAAACTCATGTAACTGGTAGTAGCTTGAAAGTAAATGTTTGCGCCAGCAACTTTTACCTATTTCCATAATGCAAAAGAACATTTTAAAAATTGTATCTGGGGGGTATAAAAGAAACTTTGAGGTAGTTATTTATTGGCTAATAATTCAAGAAGTAAATTTAAATTGAAGTATTTTTTTCTGGCGACGTCCAGGTTAGTTGTATTCTGCCAGGTCCTTGGCTAACTATTCCCCCTTAGCCTACACCCCGATTTACTATTTCCCATTACACAACGGCCCAAATTACATGAAGATTTATAGGAACGCCCCTTATCCCATGCAACTTTGGATTATGTCAGAAGTTCAGATTCAGTTTCCCCAATGATGATTAGCAATGAATACTCTTCAGCTCTCAGGGTTATGTCACTAGTTCAGGTTAGGGTGATGATTGTTATGATGACGATCATGATCACACACGACTTGCCCCATTCAATCAATAAAATGTACACGACACACTGATCTCTCTTTAATAGCACTTAGGTATTTATTTTACCTCTTCGATTATTTTATAACAATTTATTTCCCTGAGATTCCCTTTCCTAGCCCTTCACTCTAGATGTTACTTCATCTCTGTCTATTTGCCAACTAACCTTGCTCTCCCCATAAGCTTATCATTGCACCAGTGTTTTCCTTATGGAGCCCACGTCTCCTTTTCCTCGCCAAAGCCCCATCTCAAACCCTGGCTCTCACTCTATGCTTCACACTCAGGTCTCTCTGAGACCCCCATTCCTATCAATTCGATAATTTGAAAATTATAATTTGTAATTGATTTAAAAAATAAAAATAAGCAAGGAACCACATAAAGCGTACCAAAGTTTTCATAAAAAATTATTGAAGCCAGCTCAGCTGCTTATCTGCATTTCTTCTTTATATTTCAGAACATAAATTGATCATTTTTTATATGGATTGAAACTCTCTCCTTGTCATTCTGTAAACCGATTTTTGATTCGTGCTCATATTTAAGTTTTCATTAGCAACTCCTGCTATTGAATATTCAAAGGGCCATGTGCTAAAAGTGCTCTAAGCGCGCGGTCCTTGTACTACGCATTAAAATGACAAACTATACCAATTATTTTTTTGTGATGAGTGTACGTGTATTACATTGTTTTTTACATTAGGTGATAATTTATATTAGTATATTTTTATGTATTTACTGTTAAATGTCAATTCAAGTGTTTTGTTTTTTACAACTATTACCAAAATTTGAAAGTTTAAATTAGTGAAAGAGCTACAAAACATGAACTTGGGCATAATTGCATATTAGTGAGTTAATAGTAACATGTAGAAATTTCAAGTGCTATTATTTGTTTAAAGACGCTTTTAAGAAATTCTCTTGTGTGCTTCAAAAAAGCAAGTATATTTATGTGTTGACAATTAAACATTTCAATTTTTACAGCTAGTAATAGTAACGGAAGGGAATAGTAGTACTCAGTGTGTTTAGGGGAATTTTCTGAATTTTGTTTGAACTCTACTTGATTTGTTTTCTTTAGTAAAGATATATCGGACATAAGCAAAGTATTCAATTTACAATACAAAAACAAAATTAGGTGAGTTCGTTTTGAAAAGCACTGATTCTACACCGAATAAATATCGGCACAAGAAAATTGTTGAAACTTCCACATTTTATTTAACAATGGAAATACACCTTGCTTATATAATTTGTATTATCACCCCTCACGCTTATTGTTATCTCCTAAATATGGATTCGGATGCGCACCTTGTCACAATATACTTCACTAGTTTAGGCAACAAACATCTGCAAAGCATTTTACCACACAAACTGCCAAGGTCGCCGTATATAACTCAAACCTCCGGAATAGGTAACTCGTCTAACACCAAATTACCAGCACAGTACACAAAGTTTTGGTTTGTTCAGCCGTACAACATAATAGTTGTTACCAATGTGTGTAACAGATGCAAAACAACAGTTGCAAACATCTTGTTTGAATACCAACACTTGTCAATGCTAATTACAACACTTTTTCTTTTATTTGTCTAAACTTCTGATAACACAATTCTGTTACCACCAGAGCAGGCTTTGCAAAGTCAGGCTTTAAAAATGGTAATAGATTCTTCGCTTTTAAACTATCGCGCTTATGAGCTCTCAGAAAAGTACTCCGGTAACATAAAATTGTTTATGAATTTCAAAATTTTACTAAGACACGCTTTTCAAAGCCCTGTTGAAACACATCGCATGTTGTATAGGCTCAATAGCAAACACCCAATTGCAATCGCTGTATTTACTCATTATGCGGAATACTTTGAAGCAAAATACTACGCAAACGATCGACATGCTTGCTGGTCCAAATTACTTTTCAAATCTTCGCTTGCATATTTCTGTTCTTACAATACAATGGCAGCATCTTACATTGCGTTTGCTCACAATATTACAGTTTTTCCGGTTGAATTGCGAAACAGAACTGAGATTACTTGGTTAAAAACCAAATACGACAAGCAGTATATCCTCAGCAACAAATCTGCAGAACTAGAAACAGTCTTACAGAAAGCTGCTCTGCCTAAAGTGCTACATTTTTTGGAGTACTATCCCGAGCAGCTAATATATTGCACAGACTTCAAGGGAAAGCAAAAACTGTTTCGGTATTCAACGTTTTTCTGGATAACTCCGTTGCAAAAAAGCTTATGGACATTTCTTTTGCTGCTGCTACTTGCAATGATAGCAAGCTGCAAAGTTGATACAGTATATATTTTGGGTCTTTTCTTCGGACAATCATACAAAACAATATTTTCAAACTCGGGATATCGTTTCTTGATTTTAGTTTCTATGACTGGAATGTTGATCTGCACGATATATGGAAATATTTTACTTAGTTTTAATGTGGCTCCCGCCAAACCAACCACTTTCAAATTAATCAAAGAGATTTTGGAAGCAGGGTACAAAATTTTGAAACGCAATAAAACCTTGTCCCCTCAAGAATGGTTTTATTATGATCTGGAAAAACGTGGTTTGTCCAACCATCAAATAGCTAACAGTTTTTATAGGGTCAGTACAGATCAAGTTAGGACACCATGCCTGCTAGCCAAGTTTTTGGTAGGAAAGCTTACAACATTTTACGCAGTTGAAAGAATGAATGTAAAAGGCATGTAATTTTTCGTCTGCAAAAAATCATTGGTTTGCTGCATTTTCTAGGCAATCCTTCGCAAATGGAAAATAATTGTAAAATTTCCGGAAATGGATGATTTTTTGAAGTAAAGGCATGATTTATTTTAAATTTAGGAATATTTGTCACTTGCTTATGTATAATGTGCAGTTAAATGAATTACATTATTACATTACATAATATTACTTGTAGAAAATTGTATCTGTGAAGACAATTTAATTCTTTGTTTAGATGCTTTGGCTGTTTTTTCCTTAGCTCATACACTTGAATCTCCATCACTTGGTTCATCTATCTGTTTTACCTTACTGTAATTAAAATGTGACCTGAAGTCGTCCATCTCGTGTAACACTTGAACACTCATGCTTTTTAATAAATGGAATTTACAAAGGTATTAAAGCAAAATGATCTGCCTGACGTTGTTGTCCTGTGAACCGTTGGTAAAGATTTAACTCAATTGAGAAGGGTATTTTCTTTAAAGTTACTTTGCAGTGCTCAACTATATTCTATAATCTCCCTGTTTCCAAACTTTTCTTAGGTTTTACTCGTCAATCATGTGGAATGTCTTTTTCAGAAGCTAATGTTTCTTTGCACCTTACTCTTTTTGCTGTGAGCACATATGCTTAAACACTAAATTCTAATCACTGAAGATCTCGATCGTTAGTTTCTGATCCTAACCACACCCTGACGTTTGTCTAATCTGTGACAAGATATAGTTTTGTAAAAGTAATATGTAAAAATGTAACTCGTTTAACTCACATTATAAATAAGCAAATGACAAATATTCCTAAATTTACAGTAAATCATGCCTTTACTTCAAAAAATCATCCATTTCCGGAAATTTTACAATTATTTTCCATTTGCGAAGGATTGCCTAGAAAATGCAGCAAACCAATGATTTTTTGCAGACAAATAAAATATTGCCAATGTAAAACTCTGGGTGCTTGAACAATGCATGGAAAATGATGGATATAAAAATACTTGCCACGCTGTAAGAGACAGTGGTAAGTTTGCCGCTATTTTTTGATTTGCACATGTTCAACAGAAATTGGATATTGGAAACTTTAGAGCGGCTGAATGAAAATGGGTTGAAGGATAAGTGGATCAGTTGGTCAGACTAGAATTACAAATTAGCAATGGGATATCTTGGACCTAGTTTAAATAAACTAGCCCTTTGTTCAAGTACCACTATCAGTCTAAAGGAATTTCTTGCAATCATGGTAGTGTGGTTTTCTTGTATTAACATAAGTATTGCTGTTTTTGTCGTAGAAACAGTGTGTTTATTTCACGCATAAGTTCAGCAACATTACAATAATGTAATAAAAATAATCAAATGGTAAGCTGTGCTTTAGCTAAAGCGATTAAAATAACAGCCAAGGCTACCTTCTTGGTAAACATATTGTGCGATAAAAAAATTAGTTTTTGGTGTTTTGATTGAAATTTTCTTGTTATTTTTGCTAGTTAAGTTTATTAGCATTTCTATGGCAAAAACCACTGAAGTGGTCTTCGACAGGGCTTGATTTAACTTAACTTGGCATCAAAATAATTGTAGTCATAAACATAACTAGTCACGTGTACTTAAGAATATTATGAGTAGTTTACAAATGGTTGTTAGAATTAGTGCGCTGGCGACTAATAAATTAACAACTAGTTTACAAGTGGTCTTCAGTTTACTCAAAATTATCATATGAAATGGTAATTGGATTCCTCGTTTTTCTCGGTTCATATAAATTGCATTTATTAACATACACTTTTACATTTATGTTGCAGGAATAACCCATAATATGCTATTTGCACTAATTTAGGTAATACTTGCACTACATGCCATTATAACATTTACAGAATTGTCAACAACATTATAGAAATAATCCGTTCTAGTATATTTTGTAATCTTTCCTAAAGATCCATAGCTAAATGTGATACATTGCATCGATCTGAGCATTCTGCACAGCTGGCGTTTTGACATAGTTTTTCTTATGTTTGAATAATATCGTTTCCACAACCGCTTTAAACGCTTGCTGCTTTCGTCAGTGTTAACCAACAGATAAAACATTACCGAAATTAAAAACACTGCTCCAATATTAAGTATTAATACACAAGCATACAAATAATTATTCATACTGCTTACAGTTAGAATTGTGAGTGTACTACATAAAATCACAATATAAAATAATACACCTAGACAGATTGGTAACAAAATCGAACAAAATTGATCTGCGATTATAAATGCAATTCTAAGTGCACGCCATTTCAAGAGTACTGGACGCCTTGTTGCAAGATTGTTAATATTGTCGATGAAACTTTGAAACAGAAATATGCCATATAATGTTAATGATCTTGTAGTATTACAATTTTCCAAGATGACTACAAATACTAAAATAATTCTTGTTAAAATCAACAAAAATTGGGCATAGGGGGAACTGACTCCAAACGAGAAGAACACAAAATATGTCAGGTCAATATTTGTATATATTAGTGCCGCGGGCGCAAACACAGGAAAAATCCAAACAATGCTTAAAAATAAAAGTGTTGCAACACCAATTATGTCTAGTTTTCTGTCTTTAAAGTACGAATAGAATTTCCAGTATGACTTTTCATTGACTTGGGTTATTTTAATATTATGCTGATTTGAAAGTCGCTGTCCATATTGTATGAGTTCATTAAACATTGGAACTATATCTGTATGCATTTGGGATACGGCATAATGGTTGCCCCAGCTAAGTGCTGTTAGCAAGACTTGAACAGTACACCAAAACAACCCAACACTGGAATATTTAAGCGGGTTGTATAACGCATCAAGAAACACAAATAAAGTACAAGGAATCACAAGACCGATGCAAATGACATTGTTTACAAAGTCCCAAATGTATACTTCATAAGATTGCTTAACTGAAAACCGTTTGTGTTCAACGCTCCAGTAAATAGGAGTTTTGTAAAGGTAGACAGCGTCAGTATACATCTGTTCCAAGTCAAATGTCAGCGTAAGTAGTTTTGAAGGCATAATGTATGATATGAACGAAATGAAACTCTGAAGCAGACTATAGACGCTGGGTCTGAATTTGGCTGGTATGTACGTCGGAATACAACAATGTTATGATGACTAGGGTTTTAACCGGAGCGTGTGTGTCCTACTTTAATAAAAAACAAATTCGTGGCAACAAACTTGTTACTCGTAATTTAATACTAAATTCTAGCAAAATATTTTGAAGGTATTTCAATTCATATTGGTACCAAAGCAAAAAGGAGGCGCACGAATTCACAATTTGCTTGGATTATAGCATCAGCAGATCTAATCAAATGATACGTGCTTAATTGGAATATATTAGTAGATTATATTTGCAAAGTTTTCAAATAATACAATTTTGCACAAAAAACTGTATTTAAAAGGCTTTCGTAGAGTTCTGAAAGTATACAATTTCATACACTAAAGTATATACTTAAGAAGCAGCGTGGGTCGTTAATTAAACATCCTGAAGTCAGAAGGTCTATATGTCAGTATGCCTATATAATTACATGTGAGATTCAGCTTGGGATATGATGTCTTATGATAGGATAACCCAACGTACATAAAAGATCATAACGTGCGATACCATGTTGGATTGTTAACTTTTCAATTATCTTTTTGTAGAAATAAGGAACTTTTGCGTGCCAGACTCCAGTACCAGGTTTTCTGGCTTCATGAAACATTCAGAAAAACTTCTTGTGATATAATCAGCCCGTAATTGAAGGATTTAAATAGCAGTTTATTGATTCACGTGCTCGTAAATGTTATGGTTTTGTACACAAAAATGTTATTATAGACTTTTAATATTTTAAAGCTTTGTTGTTTAAGGAATTTTCATATACTTATTTATAATCGTTCGGTTTTACAATAACATATCCACAGTAGCAATTACAGGATTTCTCAAAGTTTCAAATACTCAGTGGAAACATAAGCACAGAACTTTACGAAAAATAAAACTACTTAAGCAAAAACTATTTCAACTACTACATTCTTTGGTAGCGTTTGACTGTTACCTAAATATTAACATTTCTTATTAAAACTTATCTTAGTCATTTCATTTTTCGTCTGGAAATACAGAATATGATAACCATACTCATTACTAGGTCTCTGTCATCAAATAAATTGCTATAAACGAAATCAAATGTAGACTATTATATGTGTCTATAAACTATATGTGCGTCATATCTAACCGATGTATCTTTTTATTAGTTTAAAAGCACGCTATAACCGACATCTTTGACTGTACAAACTGATGATAAGATTACATTACATTTGTAGATTCTACATTTGTAAAATGATATCATGACGTTTAGGATATTGTGTTCCGTAATTGCTCCATGTAAACAACATGCATAAACATATTTCTGTAGTGTATTTAATAGCGTTTATACGTACCAGCTTTCGTGTGCCTCTGATACATATTGGATGGAGTATAGTTAAAGTCCCCAAGATGCTGATATGAAACATACTTCATTAAGAATTCCAAATGCTCATTTGAATATTTAAATAGTTTGTCTAGAGCTTCAAAAAAGGAGAACATTGCATGAAATGAGAAAACGAACGAAGTGTGTAAATGTACTCATGTTGTTACTTCTCCACGTGGTTAGTAATCCATTGACTAATTTAAGCCTTCTATTTGAGCATCAACTATACTCTAGTTTTGATCCTGGTTAAGCCTTCATTTGTAAAAGATTTTTGTAAATATCATTTTACAAATTACTAACACCAATACATGCATCACAATCCAACAATAGCTTAAAGCTCCAGCAATTTTGTGAGTAATTTGTTTTCTAAGTTCATAAAAAAATCTTAAAATACTTGTTGCTAGTCCTAAGCTGAGCAACGTGAATATCACTAATACATTACCAGACATGGCAGGTTTTTTCAACTCATATTCAGGGGTATAATAACTATCTATCGGACTATTGTCGGTTCTTACGTTGTTATAAATAGACTCATGGGTAGCGTTAATTCCCCTTTTCATATTTAAACGGGGTTTATTAGCTGTGAAATGCTTCGTAACTAGCCTTTTTATCCATTCCCAAATACCAGAACTTACTGCACCTTTTAGCTTTTAGTTTTAATGTAAACTCGTCATGTGGTAGCCAACCAGTAAAATACATTGAAAATTCCCGTTTGATGACTTCTTGTGTTCCAATATATACATCTCGTTTACCATTTCGTTTAAGCTCATACGCTAAAGCGTGAGCATGTAACTCTGAAGTAAAAACTGCAACTCGTTTACATTCTTTAAGCTTTTGGTATGCCAGGAAATTCTGCTCTAGTGAATACAATTGCGCTGCGCTTTCTCCATGTTTGTCTTGAGAGAGCATATAATAATCAATATACTTATCAACAAAACTTGAATGCACCTGCAGTATTTTTGAGTTGTTGTATAGTACTTGTTGCTCATTGTTTTGCTTAACTTTAAAATCAGTCGTTTGCAGATCCCAATCTTCTACTGTAAATAAGGCAAGCAGAGATGTAGCTGTAAGCAAGAAAGATTTGCTACCATCAAATAACGTTGTATGTTTTAAAAACTTGTGATGCGTTTTGTTTTTTGTTGGTATCCACGTTGTTTCGCAGAAAATCTCTGCTGTAACCCAAAATTCTGTTTTGCATTTTGGCATCCAAAATGTAAGCCTTCCTTTTACATATATTTCAAAACTTTTATTTAAAAGTTGAAAGAAATTAGTAAAGGGCACAGGTTGCAGAGAGGAAATAAGCATATAAACATTTTCATTTTTGTACGCATTACTTAGCACCATACAAGCTAATAACATTCCTGCGCCAGCCCATCTAAGTCCTTTGATGTTGTCTAGTCTTCCTGGAAATGGATCATTTTGCTCTGTTGCTCAAAAGGGCTTTTAGCGAGACGATAATTTCAGCAAGAATTATTCGAAAAGACAATTTGAAGCTAAAGATATTTTGATGTTTTGCAAAGCTATTAAGAACAATAGTGAAAAATGTAGACAATACTAGAATAACCGTAGCGCAGAATATCCAAATCCACTTATCAAATACTGAAATCAATGCGGAAAAATCTAGAGATGAATATGGTGGTCGCCCACAGCTTACAAACTGAAAAGTTGGTACCTCAGCTCGGTATGGAAACTCTTCTCCCACATGGAGGTTCTTTCCGTTCTGAGGAAGGTTTCTAGTTTTGTAAACAACAACCAGTCAATGGTAAACCATTTGAAATGCTCGCTGCGAAAGACCTGGTATAGACCTGATTTAACCTGATTTAAAGCCCATTTAACCCATCTACAATAGGTAAAACATCTCAATAATAGATAATAACCAGTCAATGGTAAACCATTTGAAATGCTCGCTGCGAAAGACCTGGTATAGACCTGATTTAACCTGATTTAAAGCCCATTTAACCCATCTACAATAGGTAAAACATCTCAATAATAGATAATAATAATGGGCCCAGGTGACCCTTGTATCCCCTAAATAGCCTGATTTTGACCCAAAATAGCCTTTTTTGACCCAAAATAGCCTTTCTTGACCCCAAATAGCCTGATTCTGACCCCAAAAAGCCTGATTTTGACCCCAAATAGCCTGATTTTGACCCCAAATAGCCTGATTTTGACCCCAAATAGCCTGATTTTGACCACAAATAGCCTGATTGTGACCCAAAATAGCCTGTTTTTGACACCAAATAGCCTGGTATAGACCCCAAAAATAAAGTGGACGGACACACGGACACACGGACACACTACTCGTTAATAAGCTCACCTGCTGACGCAGCGAGCTAATAATGGGCCCAGGTGACCCTTGTATCCCCTAAATAGCCTGATTTTGACCCAAAATAGCCTTTTTTGACCCAAAATAGCCTTTCTTGACCCCAAATAGCCTGATTCTGACCCCAAAAAGCCTGATTTTGACCCCAAATAGCCTGATTTTTTCCCCAAATAGCCTGATTTTGACCCCAAATAGCCTGATTTTGACCCCAAGTAGCCTGATTTTGACCACAAATAGCCTGATTTTGACCACAAATAGCCTGATTTTGACCACAAATAGCCTGATTGTGACCCAAAATAGCCTTTTATGACCCAAAATAGCCTGTTTTTGACACCAAATAGCCTGGTATAGACCCCAAAAATAAAGTGGACGGACACACGGACACACTACTCGTTAATAAGCTCACCTGCTGACGCAGCGAGCTAATAAGTTTTAGATTTGGACATATTTCATTAAAGTACGGTCCTTTCATAAACCTGTCTTCTGACAATGTTTGGTCTCGAAAGCAGTGTGTCGAACTATTTCCAAAAATTGATTTCCACAGGTCCGCATAAAATATTCCAAATATATCATCAATTTGGTAGTTCGTAAATAAGTCATTGTATTCTAAAGAACTTTTGGTTTTGTAGAATAAATGTTTGCCTTGAAAGATGTGTTTCAGCAGAGAATCCGATTTTAATCAGAAAAGCGGCATTTCCGTTGGAAACAGATTGTGTCTTTGGCCGCGCATGTATATCTCCCATCGGAAACCTCTGTACGTTTTCTTTAGGATTGACGTCACAGCAGTTGAAAGCTTTTGAAGATTTCCTTCAAAGGCAACTTGCTTGTGGTCTTTCAGTTGTTGTCTGTTCATTTTATAATCGCAACCCAACGGAAATCCAATAATATCAATTGCCTTAATTTTTACTGTGCGAATAAAAATTGTTGATTTTTGATTTTCAATTAAACCTAGCATTCCAACATGTGACGACAGATATGGTTGATAAATTTTTGGAAAGAACCAAGCTGACAAGGCATTCTGATGATTAATGTTTTAAAAGTTTATATAGCCACTGTGAATAAGAATATGATACGTATTGTATTCGTTAGTTGATGGAGGTTGAATGCTAGTGCTTCCCGACTTGAGCCATAATCCGACAGTAATAATCTTAAATTTGTGTTCAAGATTTGGAAATAGTTCAACGTGAGCTTCACAGTTCCATGGACGATGACTGGAGACAAACGTTTCAAAGTTTACGTATACACAAGGAAAGAAACGTCCTGCAGACAAATACCTTGATGCTAAACATTTTTTTCGAATACCATTTTTAATGTTTTTATATTTTACATCTGCGAGTTCATGTTTTAAACAGGCATGGTGGTGGGTTTTATTACTGGGCTGGGCAACCCATTTTTACCCGTTTTTACCCATGCCCACTTAGCAAAGATTTATGTGGGTTTTATTGGGTAGGTGGGTATTACCCTTTTTACCCATTAAAACCCACTGGGTAAAATAAAAAATTAAAAAAACTGGGGTAAGCCGATACACACATTTATATGGCTCAGCTGTAAGCAATATTATTCTTAAATAAATAACAGAAACCAAGCAATCAAGCCAAAACACAATGTGTTTGTCAATACACTATACTCTCTTACATCCATCTATTTACTAGACTAAACAAACGCACACGTTAGCATTCAGGGTTTGTGAAGTTATTCTTGGCATTCCATTCTGGCGTGCAGGCTGAATTTCTGGGGCTTATCAATCATATGAACTTGCGGAAGACAAGAGACGGACAACGAATTTTGCAACTTTGCGGAGGACAAGGGACAGAGATTTTTGTACAACTCACCACCAAAAACCTTTATACAGTATGGACATAGCGAAATCTTTGGTAGGTGGTCAAGATACAGCTCGGAAGCAGAATTGATTGGGTTTATCAAACGCTTGCCGTAAAAATGAGGTTTGAGCTGTGCGTGTCAGTTACACTTATCATGGCCGTGTCACAATCACCCCACCTGAAAGATCTGTGTCGAGAAGCAAGTCAGTGCCAGATCTACTAGAGTGATGGTAGGAGTTTTCGGAGGAGAACATTCTTGCTGTGGATTGCGAAATGGTGTTCAAGGTTGTTGGGAGGAAATCAAACGGGAAACCTCGATGCAAGCAAGTTACAGGTCCCGTAATGGTTAGGTGGTTGGAAATTGGAAACGCCAAGTTTATCAGAATAAAGCTGCTGTGATCAACATCTGGATGGCACACTTACTGTCTTAACTTGACGCTGTCCTTGCTGATCCAAACCATAGCTACGCAATACGCGGCTAGCTTTGGTTGAATATAAGATTTTTCAATGGTCTTATAATGTTACATGTATTTGAATAGGGAACCCGTTTTTACCCAATAAAACCCGAAAAAACCCTATATTCCCCATAAAAACCCGTTTTTGCCCAGCCCATGGGTTTTTATAAAAAACCCGCGGGTACCACCATGCCTGGTTTTAAAAAGTAATATACTGAAATATTGTGAGTGCTGTTGTATCGTTTTGCTAAAAGGTGTTTAGTATCAATTTTATACAATTATTTTATTTAGTATCAACCGACCCATTCAGAAGAATACCTGAACTTCAAATCAGCGCATCCGTTCTGTCACAAAATGTCAGTAGTTGATGGTTTGGTATACCGTGCCCTAATATTATGCGATGATGACAACCGGCAAGAAGAATTTGACCATCTCAGAACAACGCTAAAGCAAAATGATTATCCAAATTCCATGTTAGACAACAGCATCACAAAGATGACAGACAGAGTCAAGAAACAACAACAACAATCACAAGCTTCACAGTCACAACAAGCAAACCCATCTCAAGAAGAACGTGGTAGGCTTATTCTACCTTGGTACAACCAAATGACAAGTGAAATTGCATCTTGTGTTTGTTTTGAATTCGATGTGGATATTGGATATAAACCCGGAACAAAAATTGGAAAACTGTTATGCAAAAGCAAAGACTCAAATGGAAACTCAGAGGCCGGAGTGTACAAAGTACCTTTTAAAAATCAATCATGCTCAGACATATACAT
Organism: Entomobrya proxima; assembly: GCA_029691765.1. Lineage (NCBI taxonomy): Eukaryota > Metazoa > Arthropoda > Collembola > Entomobryomorpha > Entomobryidae > Entomobrya > Entomobrya proxima. The sequence goes on along the minus strand of CM056169.1, from coordinate 35,483,002 downwards.
CGGACAAAGTGGACGATCATTAGATATAAGAATGAAAGGACACAAGAATGATGTGAAGAAAGGAAATGTGGAAACATCAGCAATAGCATTGCATGCTATTGAAAATGATCATCAAATAGACTTTGATTCAGCAGTTTTGATCGAACCAGAACCAAGATTCTTTCATCGGCTCTTCAAGGAGAGCCTATATATTAGAAAAGCCCAACACAAAATGAACCAGGATAATGGAATGGAAATAAAAAATGATTTTGTGGACCTGCTACTTCCCATTACCAAGGACCCAGAAACTATGTAACATCGTTTCAGAATTAGAAATTTTCCATAAAAATAAAAGATAGTGTAGTAGAAATTGTAAAAAAGTAGTAAGAAATGTAGTATAGTAGAATGCCAAAACTGATATAAACGTAAATACTAGCAAAATCAGAGGTAATTGGACCTTAAAAATGAATTAGAAATATGTATTATTATATGCTTTATAACGTTAATTGTTTATCCTAGTGTCCTGATGATGATCATAGTGTATGATTGAAAGCTAGACAGAATTAAAGTTTGTTATCAAAATGTCCTCTAATACCGTTCCTTTCAAATATTTATACAATTTCCTTGTCAGTAGAACAGGATGTAGTACATTAGCAATATCTATATATTTTTAGAGTCCCAGGATAAATGAACAAAACATTTTCTGAATGTAGCCAAAAACTCATTTAAATTCAGTATATTGTACGCATCCTTGACTGAGGGTAAATTGCGAATGGTATCCCAGTATAGCTGGTGGTACAATGATGATTTGTTGACATTAGCAATGGGATACACAAATAGCGCTTTCGCTTGCCAAGGATAAAACCCAAAGGCACTTGAGTTTGCTAAAGTTATAGGAAATATTTGCAAGCTGGGTAAAGCTTCACAGTAGATACATTTTAATAAGCACAACACAAGGAAAAGTTTCATTGGAAACGAGATTCCTTTACTATTCGTTTGCATGTTGCCAATTGTAAAAGCTTAGTTATACATACAAAGATGTGAATAGTTTTAAACCGTAAATGTTTTTGCTGTTTGGTGTTTGCCTTATTATTCTAGTTCTTAGACATTTCATATGCTTCTACGCTTTAACTCAAAGCTTCAGATAATTGCTTTTTAATCATGATTTTGTATAACTCGACAAGACCCGATAACAATTTCATGTTGTATAGCTTATGGCTTATAAACGAACAGCAATTGGTTGCACGTGTCAACATTGTTTCTAGTGTTTAAAAATTTTAATTAGTAAGTTAGTCACTGTTTCATTTATTCAAGAGAATAGTATCGATATAAGAACCTGCCATGATCGTGATAATAACAAAGAACAAACATGATGGAAAATTACTTTGATGTACATCCTGTTTTTCAATTTTAAAAGGTTACAAGAAAAAGTAGAAAACATGTTCAAAATATTGTATCTGCATACAATGTTCAACTTATCATTTAAATTTCAAGCAAAAAATTAAACTTGAATGGCTATGTATTGTTTTCAAAGATGATATTAAAAAAAGATTTTCAGACATTTCAAAATGTACAATCTACCGCTCAACATAAAGATTAACGACGGAAACAGTTACACAAAATGAAAACATTTGGTGTTGTAAAAATGGGTGCTATATCGTGGGTTTTGTTACGGAAAATAACAAAGAAATAAAAATAATAAAAATTTCTTTGGTTAAAGAATTTCACCGTATCAAGTTACTAACTCTTAATTTAGTTTAAAGCAGCTATATATTGATATAAGAGGGCTTTACGGATGTTGAAATGATTTACTACTCAAGCTTTTTAAATTTTATTAATTTCTTTGTCAGGAGTAAGCAACAATGGAGAAATCAGAACAAAAAAGTAGCATTCAAATTATTATATATTAATATTCAAATTTGGGTAATGTGGTCAATAGTCTGCTTCTTTATAATAAAGCAGCATGATCATAGGTCAAAAACATGCAAAGGTCGAACATTGATTGATAAGTATCAGCACTAAACCCTTTCATGTTTTCCTATGAGCACACTTGCTCAGAATATCTATATTACATGGATATATGTAATCAAGTAAATGATGAACTGATTATCTACCACAGTTTTCAAGGTCACCCAAGTTGCCGATTTTATGAGTAGAGCATAGCTATTGCTATTCTGAATATGTATAAGGAATAATATTTTCATTTTTCTACTTTAGTGTTCAGTTCAGTTTTGAGTATGGTTAAAGGTTCTGTTTATTTAATAGGTTAACAAAATCGACCCAAACTGTTTCAAAAAATTAATTTGCCAATTGTGCACTTCAACTTTAATTTAGTTTACAAAGTCAACTAGAGTATTCTTCGCAGTTTAGCACAATGGAATTGGGACTTGCTATTCCACGTTTGTGGCTTATGTGGTTTGGTGTGTTATTTGAATTGCCAAACCCAGAAGATTGTGTCAATACAAACTTTTGTGAATACCAAAGTTGGGAAACCTCCCCGATAATATTTTCAATTTCTTGTCGTTCAGCCGACAACAAAGATGTTATTAGAATGTTTGTATGTTTTCAAGCGTCTAAAGAGCATTCTATAGAAGAGGTTGAGCTAGTGTTTACCACTCCAACGAAACTAGAACAGGATATTTTCAAAGGTAAGTGGACACAACTTTACCACAAATCAAAATAGAATTTGTTTTTGTCCTTAGGAACGGAATAACTTTCAATAGTCCAATTTAAGGCATTTTGAGATGAAACGTTTTTACAATTATCTTTAAAGTTTGCATTTTGTTAAAATTACAGGGCTTGACATCGGCAGAATTAGACTCTTCGGTGTTTCAAACCTAAATGATCTAGAGTTTCAGGACATTCAGTCTCTTAAAAATCTAGAATTAAATAATGCAAGCTTGACTGAAATTCCTTTGTCAGTACGCTCGCTGAGAAACTTAACTCGTCTTACCATCGCCAATCAGAAACTAGAAACAATTCCAGACTATTCCTTCCAAGAAATGATTTCGCTAAAGGTTCTTTCTCTAGATATTGGTTTCGTTTCTGCGATTGGCCAGAATGCATTTAATGGCCTTGAAAAGTATAGCAAAATAATTAACTATTTGACTTACTTAGCAAGTCCGTAAGATATTTGATCATGTATCCAAACCTTTAATTTTGTATTTGTTTGGTGTTTTTAGTCTTCAAGCACTAACTCTATGGGAGTGCCGCAAACTGAATTATGTACCTACTGCAGTAATAAACAACCTGCGCGAACTTAGAGCGTTAGAGTTTTTTGGCAGTCAAGCTACCGAATTGAAAGCTAATGCTTTTGCCTATTTTAAATATTTGAGCAACCTTAACTTTTACGGCAACCAAATTTATTCAATTGATAAAGAAGCATTTGCTGGTCCGTCTGGGTAAGTACGCACCAAAAATAAAGAAATGTCGAATGAGAGTGTCATGTTTATTCTAATGAAATTCGTCCCTACTTCTCATACTTAAAGGCTTACGGATCTTGGACTGGGAAACAACACTTTGACGTCTGTACCAGGTGACTCGTTTAGAAATCTGGGCAAACTAAAAACCCTGGACTTGACTTATAACCTAATTAATGAGCTGAAAACAAATGATTTTCTTGGCTTGACGTCACTTGAGTTGCTATATTTGTGGGGAAATAGTATTTCCTTAATTCAAACAGACGCATTTGCTGGTCTTCATGCGTAAGCGCTTTTGAATTTGATTTGACCTATGGAAAAGCCGCCTCGAGTGTCTAAAAATGTTGCAAATTGTATCTATTTCTTAGGCTTACCGAGCTTTATCTAACAAACACGAAACTGGAGTCAATTCCAAGTGATGCTGTAAGAAATTTGTCAAAACTGACACACATCCATTTTAGTGGGAACCAAATCAGTGAACTAAGAAAAAACTCGTTTTTAGGATTGAAATCTTTGTGGTGGCTTCATTTAAGGGAAAATCAAATTTCTACTGTACACGCAGATGCGTTTGCTGGACTGGAGGGTATGAAAGAATCTAGTTTTAGTTTTGTAACGACGTTCTGTTTTGTGTATAACTCAATTCCTTCGTCAAACAGAAAATCTTCAGTTTTTGCATTTGGGCCAGAACAATCTCACAAGAATTCCTATAGAGGCATTGCAAAATATGAAACGGTTAACTCACGTGTCCTTTGGGGATTTTATTGAGTACATAGAAGCTGACACATTTAAGGGTTATGGACGAACAATTGAAGTTATTTATCTTACAAACAACAGGAAAGTAGCAAAGTGTTTCAAGTTGTTTTGTGGACCATAGTAGGATTACAATTAGCAGTTTTATTATTACAGGATAAAAGCTTTGGCGGAATCTGCTTTTCATCACCTGCCAAACTTAGGGAGTCTCTATTTGGACAATAATCAGCTTCATCAATTGGATTTTGCAGTAATCCAATCCCTTCTAAATAGATTAGAGTATTTATGGGCATCTGGTATGGCTTATTAATTAGTACTATATAATGGCAAATAATTGGCCTGAATATGTGATGATGTTTTCTTGAAACACATTAATTCGACATTTATCAATTGTTACTGTTCTAGGTAATCCTTTGGTGTGTAGCTGTGACTTATACTGGTACTCTATTCTAACTATAAGCTTGAAAATTATACCATCCTTTGATCGTACCTGGTTTTCTGAGCATCAACGGGAATACAATTTAACGAAGGCACAGTGTCAACATGACGGAACAATTGTAAGTTGGTCAGTGGTCTTTAAGATTACGTAGCCTAGTGGGTGGCAGTTTAAGAATTGTGGTATTGCTATTGTCAGGTTAATTTCGAACGGGAATGCAATCAGAAGTGGAAACCAATATTATGCAACGCTACTGGTTTGTATGGGTGCATGAGAGGAGACTATTGTAAAGTTGAAGCTGGTTGTTAAGTAATATAAATTTGGAATCAGAGTAGCTGTTTTTAAAAGCTTGTACAAAATTGTCATACCTTTATGCAAAAATAAATCCAGAGTATTAGTCTTTTTGTAAAATGTGAACTAACTGAGGAATTAACGCTGTAGTAAAGCCGGATGGTTATCAACGAATAATTCATATTTTGAAAATTGCTCATGGTTTTTAGCGTGTCTGGAGAAGATGGGTTTATCAACAAACTGGTTATTAATCCAGTATAAAAATTAGTCAGCACCAAACAAACCACGGTTCACAAGATAAATTTTAATAGACTTAAATATATTCCCAGAATTGTTCCCAGAATTGTTCCCAAAAATGCATGGAGTAATTTAAAATTCAGAAACTTGTCATCACCAAAAATCGCTATTGCTTTATTTTCCATTAGAGAACTAATCGAAACAAAGGAATTCAAAATACCGTTTCAAATCCAGATATCAAAACAGTATGTAAATTAGCAGTAAAGTTTGAACTGTTTTCGTGTTTTGTTCCAATCCAGTGGCAATAACTAAATTGAATATCTGCTGCTAGTATTTGTACAAACAATGGAAGATCACAGGAATTACTAGAAAAGTGTTGGTAGCTTCGGTAACTACCCCAAAGGTATTGTATTGTGCGTTCATAAGTGTCAAAAACTTGTACGGAAGATAGAACCTTAGGAAATTTGTTAAAATTGTAGAACTAGCGTTTGTTATAGATAATAACGTACAGTTTCTTGAAATAGCCAAAGTGTTCGAAACAATTATGCATGGAATGAAAAATGGTATTTGGCCACCAGAAATGAAAAATCGTTTTGTAAAATGGGCTAATTGCATTTGAAGTAGGGCGCAAACATAGTAAATTAGGAAACAAGACGTCGTAAATCCAAAAAAATATTCAGAACCAAAACATTGAAAATGTTTTAAACAATTTGATTCAAATAAATAGGCAATATGTTAACATTTTGCAAAAAAAAGTAATTCCAGCAGGCTTGTCAAACAACAAATTATGCAACGCGTGTGCGTTTTATACAATTTTTCAAAACAAATCAATTATAGAATCTTAATCCCGTCAATTTCGACTTATTAATATACTTGGTTATTACCTATATCAAAATATTTGCATGTTCTTCTCCCACTACAGCTCTATAACAATCACCTTACTAGAATTACTTTCCTTGAATAAAACCTCGCACAACAACGCCAGCCAACAAAAGCCCTCAGCAAATAACAACATTAACATTACAGTAACCATTTTCCCTTCCATTTTCAACGACATATGTTTCGCCTGCTCGGACCAGTCCAATTTTTTGGTAATCAGGAGTCTAGACCATGGACTTAGAGTACGAGTATGTGGCAACGCATATGCTTCTCCTTCCCAAATTTGATATATTCCAGCTTCTACAAAACTTTGAAATATTTGAGCAGCTTTGGAATGTCCATTGTTTAAAAAGGCAAAGTATACTCCACCCGCGGGAAGAAGTTGCTGACCAATGTAACACTTTCGCGGGTATCGAGTATGGTTTAGCTTTCTTTTTAGATTTAGGTCAACACTCAGGCGCTGAGCTTGTCGCCAAGATACTGCCATTGCGTATTTGTTTTGGAGAAGATTTTCATGCACTCGAGACCATTTCTCGGGATCCGGTCCGTCTAAAATTACCGATTTTGTAAATAAACTTTGCAAACTGATCATAGACGAATGGGTAAAAGTAGCGTTAGTTTGTTTGCCACCGGTTTGAAAATAGCCGTTTACTGTATGCGTTATTCTTTCTCGATCGTAAGGATGGCCATAAACTAAAGTAAAATTTTGTTGTTCCAATTCCGTAAAATTTTGAAAAGATTCCTCCGGCGGCGGAGCGATAATCACACTGGTTATTTTTCCTAAGTAGTAAAACGTTAAAATCATACTGCATAATAACCATACAACTAATAATGGCGAGCGAGTTCTATTTGAAACATTAACTCCGGCAGAAACCAATCCGGATAAAGTTAATAGCAAATTTATTTCCAGTTTTTTGCACTTTGAAAACGCCACTAGGCTAACAATTAACAATTGTACTACTAAAGTTAGCCAAACTATCATTTGAAATGGCCTTGTAAACACATAAAAATGCCATATGGATTCCACCTGAATATTTGGATAGTCACAGTAAACAAAATTCAGAGCGTAAAAATCAACCAAAATAAATGTTGGAGATATTTGCCTATTTCTACGGGACGTTTTCCATAAATACAGCACGTTTCTGGGATTTGCGTCGTAAAACTGTAAGCTGGGAACTACTAACGGATTTCCACCAAACTTAGTCATGTTTTCTAATTGATCCACGGCTGAGCGTAATGTTGAGTTTAAAGCGGTGGCTATAAGTTTACACAGTATTATTGGTGGACCTTCTTCACTTACTTCGGCTTTGTACTCTTTTCGAAGCATAAACGTTCTGAGAACCCAGTCAAAATGCCCGTCACTGGCAAAACGATATTCGCAATATATTTCCGAAGAGAATGTATATTCAAAATAAAGCAGAGATAACAAAATGTAAGAAATTTGGAACTTTGAAAACTCCATAGTAAAAATTTTGGGTTGCCACTGAGTTCTTACAATGCTTGCATTTTTACCAATGGTAATGAAAACTAAATTTAGTTTCTATTATCACTTGAAAAACACGACAAGTCTACCTTTTAGGTTTTATTATGGCAAAATATAGCAATTTCAAGTACACAAATAAGTTCAAGTGTCAAACTTGTCAAAACATGTCATACGTAACGAGTTTGTTAATTGAAACAAGTTTGATGAATAAATTATTATTGTTATTAAGTGCATCTTGTTTATACTGTGCCAAAACCTGTCATTTACCAATTACCTTTAAGAATAGTACGCATTTCTTAGGGTTTAAGTTTAAACACTACATTTAGTATGTAACCTTTAAGCACTATTGTGACGGTTTTATGGCGTGCCCAGTTACCTACATTTAAGGCGTGAATTTTTCTGTCACGAGTAACCTTTAAATGATTATATTTTTATCTCAATCAAAACATAATATATGACGTACTTGGCTCTAAATATTTTTTATCTAAATTGTCAAAACAGATGTTCAAAAATTAAGATAAAAATACAAATAAGTATACAAATGCACCATAACAAATACGGGCAGTACACGGCCATTTAACTGGGTTTTTCTGGTTCTGTTGATGTTGAGTGCACATATTTTGTTTTTAAAAGGACTCTTTGTCTGTCTTGTACCCTATCTGCCCCTGATAAAGCCACAAACTTGGTAAATCAAACTTGCGCGATCCCAGCTTCATAATAGCGACAGTTTATTTACGCAATTTTGAAATGTCAGTGGGATAAATTTACAAAAAATAACAAGTTTCCCACTAAGGTTAGCTTTGATAGTCATGTTGTACTAGAATATTGGGCGGATGAATGTGCGTGAATATTGGGCGTGAGTGGCAAACGACAAAGACTGATGACAAGCTATTAAAAACATTTTGAGCATCACCACGGGCCCGTTGGGGGTAACAACGATGCCGTTCCGATTGTGAAACAAGAGATGATTTATGCACATGGTAACCTGGGGTGCAATTTTGCGTCCGTATTGAATGGAGACATATTAGTAGTGAGTGAAAATGAACCAGAATCGGGAAATGATGTTAGAGAGTATCAATATGAACCTTACGATGTACAAGTAATACCCACTTCTGTAGTAGAAGTCCCTAGTGCTGAAGAGATAGCAAAAGTTGAGGTTCACAAGAATTTTTAAAGTGCCACGAATATACCAAATAGTATTCCCGATTTTGATCTTGATAAATCTATTTTATGTCAGATTTTAATGTAATGAATATCTTTTGTAAAAGAATAGATGTTTTATGTAAAATGCAATAAATGTGTATGCCCATGAGAGCTTTTTTGGTTTTATTAGCGGTACGAATGATTTATAAAGTCACTTTCCAGCATAATCATATTTTGGCTCGGAGCTTCATTTCATTTTATGTATCTGATAATCCATTTAGTTAATAAACTTGTTGTATGTTAGCTAGAAATGCAATCTAATTGATATTGTCCGAAACACAGAAACCCAGATGAACAGTGCAGTCAAAATTACACAAGCCGTAACCCATGAAATGAATATGCAATTTCCCCACTAATCAAACTCATATACTTACATTCAACAAAATAGTTTTCTTAATGTAGCTGATTTACTGTTTACGAGATAAATGAGAAACTATCAGTAAATAAAAATAATCAGAACATGGCCGGTAGATGCATTTAATCAGTTACAACAAAAGATTATGCCCTATTGTTCCATTGCAGATTGTATTACATACTGATGTCAACACTGACACACCTGCACCATTTACAAGCATTTGTTAATAAAACGTAGACGTCAGATTAGCACACGTCTGAAGACATTTATTCAACCAGTATTGTAAAAAAACTTTAGCAGGTTAGAGTCTTAGTTTACGTGTTGCATTTTGCAATGTTTAAACATTTTAATACAATAGTAATACCTACACTATTTATAGTGTGTAGCCTTCTCTATACGGTAAAAACTGGATAAGTTATAAAACAGAAAAGCATTTTGTTATTAAAAGACTTAATAACTTTCTTAAAGATTACTTCCATATTGCACTTCTCTACACATATGTAGGTGCGACTTGAACGAACAGACGACGAAATTCATGATCTTATTGCTGCTGAAGTTGAAGAGGACCTAAGCGGCAGAACTCCGATTGAATGGTTTAAAAGAGAACGAAAGTTACCAGATCATGGGGATCCTTTTTATTCAAAACCATCTCTTCCAGTGGACTTTTGTGAGAATTCTAAAAACAAAAAGTGTTTAACCGAAACCGTATAAATTACTCACTAAGTGTATCTAATTTGCAGTAAAATGTGGAAGAGCGTACTCTGTTGACAGATTGGGATACATTCTTTTTCCACTTAGTATAATAAAAGAACGCCCTTGTGAATATAAGTTTCTGGTATGTACTTTTAAAATTTTATCTCAAATTGCTCAATAGTTAATCAGCAAGGTTTCTTCAGGGCTCTAGAAAAAACCGTTGCACCGTTGCAATTGTATGTCGAGGTATGATTTCCATTGCCCCCTCCTCTCAGGGAAAAGTGTGCGACAAGGATTGGTTTCGTCTTTATGATGGCACTACTGGCTTTATGGAAGGCTGTGGCAAATTTACATTTAGCAAGAAACCAAGGTATCCAAGAAATAATGGCACTGACGTGTACTTCAGTGTACAGGGAAAATTTGGTAATAGGTTTTGTCTGGCATTTTGCCTAGAAGACTTACCTCCAGGTCTTAAAAATATTGGCAAACGTAAGTGTAAGCATCTTAGCCTACTCCACAAATTCTATATTTAGAGATATAAAACAAAAATAGGTATTTTTTTGGATGATCCAGCAACAAAAATAGGGAAAAGCAAAACATTTAAAGGATTCACAATGGAACGGGATTGCCGTAAGCACATTTGCAGAAAATGTAAAGTTTGACATTTTTGAATATATTTTTTAATTATTAAAATTTAAAAAACTGTTTATAAGACTGTGGGAAGCTAAACGACGGTTCAAGTGGAAGAGTTGTTGGAGGAGAAGACGCAATAAGGTTTGAATTCCCTTGGATTGCCAGCATTGTCTACAACCTTGAGAAATATAGGCGTACTCCATGGTGTGGCGGAAGCTTAATAAATGACAGATACATTGTTACCGCAGTAATAACAAAAACTATAATACAAAATCAACAAAAATGTTGTAGTTTTTTATAGAAAATTTTCTTTTTTGTAGGCACATTGCTTTTACAAGAAAAACATAAAACCACATGAAGTTCAAGTGCTTTTGCATCATGATGTGATGGACAGATTTATGAGTTCCAAAACGGATGATCCGTAAAACATATTTTCAAGTTTATTGTTTTTTTCTAAATCTAAATACATCATTTGTTCAAAATTTTACTGCTTTTTTGTAGAAATGACCAAAAATTTCAAAATGTATCCGGTTGGAATCTTCCCAACGCTACAGATAAATCAGAAAATACTTTGAGACTAGACATTGAAGAAATCATTGTTCATTCCGAATTCAACAAGTTTGTACAGCCATAAATATATAACTCAGAATTTGTGTACAAAAACCGTTAAGTTTCAGAAATATTTTAAATTGTAGCTATGACTATGACGTGGCTCTTCTCAAACTGAAAACGCCGTTAGATTTACGACATAACAAAAGAGCAGCCCCAATTTGCTTACCACATCTTACTGAAAAGTTTGAGTTTACTGAGTATAAAACAATGATGACTGTAGCTGGATGGGGAAAGACTTGGGAAAAGGCGCCGGCTCCAACCAGAATTCCACAGAAGCTTGACGTTCCATTTATGAGTCATGATAGGTGTGGCAAACGTCAGAATCCAAAGATAAGACATTTATGTGCTGGTTACCTGGAAGGTCGTAAGGATGCGTGTTATGTACTAAGTGCATATTGATTCTAGAAAATTTGACTACCAAATGGAAAGTATTTCATTTTGATATTTTCGTTTTGCAGGGCGACTCCGGTGGACCATTAATATATAAATTTGAAACAAGTAAGTACATGCTTACTGGGATTGTCAGTGCTGGGCGGGGATGTGCAAGATATTGTGAGTGTAATCATTTGGAATTCCAAATATATTATAATAAGTCAATGATCAATTTACTGTGGTTTGTTTGGATTTCAGTAACACTTGGAATGTATACTGATGTTCAGGGTATGTCAAGGGAAATGAGAAGTTGATAAATATTTAAAAAGCGAGAATTCATATTTGTTACATACTGACGCTTATTTTTTGCAGAAGTTATTCAATGGATATATCTTCATACAGCTGAAGATTCTAAGTGGTGCCCAAGATGATTGTTAGCATTGCATTTTATAGCTCTAAACGAATTTTGTAAAAAACATAGTAATTTTTAGTATTTTGTAATGTAATTGCTGGATGTTTTATTTTTAGGTTACTTTAAAATATGTACCATGACTTGAATGTATTGCAAACTATAGCATTCTCCAAAACATTACAAACTATAGCAAAAAACTAATATAGTAAGTCTATCATTAGTAATGCTCTGAGTAATAAAATTTTCCATACACTTATTTTTCGTTAGTGAGCAATATGTTGCATGATTTCCTAAATTAATACCTACCACTGCTGGTATATACTGGTTCAACAAACTCATTTCCTTTGCCATCGTCTGCATCTAATGAAATGTAAAACGCAGTTGAATATAGAATGAATGGTAAATATTGAGCAACAAATAACAAATTCAAGTGCAATACATAATATTCTCCAAAATGAAACCAGAAATCATTATCAAATTTCGTTTATTTTCACATCATTCATAATAATCAGAAACGTGCAAAAAGTGAGCATAATGCATAAAACTCAAATATCCGGATTGCGTGAAAACAAGACAATCAAAGATGTTGCGCACACATTTAATGAAAACGATACTACTCAAACAAAACCAGAGTTTTATACTGATCATATTAATATCAGAACATCAGTCAGCCGAACGCTGTGTGATCGATTTCAGCCTTCAAAAATTTTCCCACGTAGTAATTTAAAATTATACGTGTTTTGAAACATTTTATTTGTGTTTCTAAATGAATAGGATTTACGTAAAGCCTCTTTATATAAAACTTGGGTTTTCTGGTATATAAGCGTATAGTTCAACAGTTCCCACAGTTTTTCCTGATTGCGTGTAAACTCCATTTTCCAGTAATTTGTAATTCCATACTTATTGCGTACAATTTTTATTGTAAAACAATTTTGGCAATAATTGGGTGCTGTTTGAATCAGAGTATCGTCATTATTTTCTGAGTAATGTTTAAAGTACAAATTTATTGTGTTTCCAGAGTACATGTTTGTTTCAGTTTTCATTGTGACTGCTTACAATTAGTGGGGAAGTTAACATTGACTCCAAAATGACCGCCGTAAGCTTTAACAGTTCTGGTGTCAATGCTACTGTTTGCAATCAATACGACAGGGATTGGTACCTGCGTGAATATTCTACCGAGGACAGTTTCTATTTTGAACAATTGGACTTAAAAATAATTAGAGAAATATTTCTACTTTGTGCTCAATACAAATATCATGTTGGAGCTTTATATCTGCTGATCATATTTGGCTTGAAAGCCTGGATGAAAAATCGTCCTGCGTATGATCTCAAAGTTGCCTTGAATTGCTGGAATGCCTTCTTAGGAGTGTTTTCAATCCTGGGATTTATTCGGATTGTTCCCACTTTTGTGGGTTTGTATGGAAGAGAACATGGATTCTATGATAGCGTTTGTGTTCCGAATGGGGCAACACAAACAAATGTTTTTTGGACGTAAGTAACGTACAATTCTTCATATTAACATTAAACAATTATAACTGATTGTTGTCTTTTTTCATTTTCAGAATGTTGTTTGTAGCTTCAAAAGCGTTTGAATTTGGAGATACAATTTTTATTGTGCTGAGGAAAAAACCTCTGATATTTTTGCAATGGTACCATCATCTGGGAAGTTTTTTTGTTTGTTGGACCGTTGGTAATATTTGATAGGCACAAGAGTGTAATAAGCAAATATTGTGTTTTTAATTATTTTGTATTTATTTATCAGCGCCTTTCATGGAGCCCATTGTTAGATGGTTTATTCTGTTGAACTATTTTGTGCATGGCTTTATGTACCCGTATTTTGTACTAAAGGTAGGAAGAATAAAATATCAAGCAGTTTAAGTACACTCAAAACCAGCTAATTACATTTATGGCTCCCAATCTAGTCAATCGGGATAAATGTTCCAAGGCTTGTGGCCACTGCAATCACTTCACTGCAATTTACTCAGATGATTGTTGGACTTGGAGTAAATTTAGCCTCGTTATACATGCAGAGTAAGTAGATGCATTTTAAATTGAATAAATTTACTAGATGCACACATTTTGCTTGTTACTTACCTGTTGTTATATTATTTTATTGTTCTAGAAACTGGACACTACTGCTATAGAGAAACTACAAGCTATTATGCCTTTTCAATTTTGTATGGCTCGTTTATCTTCCTCTTTGGAAATCTGCTGTACAACTCCATTAAAAGAACAACATCTTCTATGAATAAAAAACAAGCCTAATACCATGCACCTTAGCTAAATACATATATACCGCCTTAATATGTTAAGTAATGATTGTATGCAATGAACTACATGCAATATTTTAGAAATAAATCATCCAGGTGTATTTATGTAAGGCAATCAATTAACTGACCACGACAGAAACTGACTTTTCCCTTATCACGAATTAGTTTGCCGGGAAAGACAGATTTTTTAGGGGAAAAGTCAAACACCAGACTTTTCACTTATGATAACTGAAGTTTCCCTGAAAAAACTTAGAAAAATTTGTAGAAAAATGACACGTAGGTATGGGCTGCTTTCGTCAATGAAATGAGTAATGAAATGAATGAAATGTACTTTCTATTCTCGTCATATTGCTGATCTGTAGGTATGCAATTGTCTGTATATGTAATAACAAAGACCAAAGTACATTTGTCTAATACTACATTAGCATTTTAGCCGCCTTTTATTTGCAAAAATATGAATAATATTTTTGGTATGTGTATGTGATATGCTGACACCAAAAATATCACGGCGTGCAAATATCTTGTCTGAAACATCCACTGCTTTTGTAAAATCTGAAATGAAACATATAAGAGTGATGGAATCTTATGTTGATCATTTTTGTTTATTCAAATGCACTTGCATTGTATGTGTAAACATGCAGTAACACTTGCAAGCCTAAATTGCAGTTACAAGTTTCCTGGTGAAGCCATAGTTGGAGGTTTGGGCCAGAAGCCTGGACGTGGTAGACCCTTACGGGAACACTTTTGAAGTGAAGCTATTTACTGCCTTTTTGAATTTGAATTGCTTAAGAACGCTTAGTAATTGTTTTAGTATTTGACGTTCTATATTGTTTCAAATAAAATTTAAAAAATATATATTATCGAAATCATGAAAAACATATTTGCAAAAGGCAAAAATAAATATACTTCACATGTGTATTCTATGCTTGAGCATTGAAAGCAAGTTTTTTATAGATATCCAATTTAAATGCATACTATCAGCTTACGAATCATGAATGTACATTACTCTTTTATTGACGAAAGCAACCTCTACCTACGTGTCAAAATATTTCTAAGTTTTTTCAGGGAAACTTCAGTTATCATAAGTGAAAAGTCTGGTGTTTGACTTTTCCCCTAAAAAGTCTGGCTTTCCCGGCAAACTAATTCGTGATAAGGGAAAAGTCAGTTTCTGTAGGAGCCCACCAATATTTTTCCTTTATGTAATCTTTCTTAATAATATGCATATTCAATAAAAGCACAAAGCAGCTGGCCATTCTTTTGTACCTTCAGAGAAAACAAAAGCTATCAGGTATGTCACACGTTTGTATTCTATTGATGTAAGTAAGTAATAGTATATTATATGCTGTTATTATTATCTGTTTTGACTCTAAAGGTAAGAATCGCATTTACAGAACTATATACAACTACAGAAATAATCAGTTCTAGTACTTTTGGTAATTTCTCCTAATGATTCGTACCCAAATATTATATCCTGCATCGACCTTGATTCTTTCATTGTTTGTTTAAAATATGATTTTCCAGACAAGTGTATAGCACATTAGCTTGTCCATGTTCGCTTTAACTTTAAACCTGCTTCATCAACTCCAACTAACAGATTAAACATTACAAATATCAAGAATGACTGTTTGATTACGGTATTGATAATGCCACGACGTTTTTTCTTACTCGAGCATCGACTATGATTGATACCACCATACACATTCCTTCAAGTGTCCCATTTTATCAATTTGAGTATTAACTTTTTCAGTTTCCACCTAAACAATAAACATAACAAACATAAATACGCAATATGAAATTAGAACTCCCAATTCAGAGAACACACACAATGGCATTGTTTTGATATTATAAAGTTTACACAAAATTTGGCTTCAAGCCAACTGAAAATCTATATAAACACGACAAGCAAAATTTGTAACAATTTCTTTACATTTAACGCCTTTTAATGAAAATCAACAATACTTAAAATTGTTACTGTTATTATTTAAACACAATAACTCTGTTTGGGAAATCGCATAAGTTTACAGTTTTCAAAAAAGTGAAAAGAAGGATATTTTATGCGTTAGTACGTCGTCATAGCAGAAAAATAAAAATTCAGGATTTTGCTCTAGATTATTAAATCTCGTCATAAAATAGTCCCTTGTCTATATTTCAGCTAAAAATGTTTTCTGTAAAAAATTATGTGGTTTTGAAATCGCACACCAAACAACTGAATATCGCGAAAGCATCTTTTGACAGGATTATGCGAATACAAGTAACTTTTGTGAAAGTGATCACGTACAGAGAGATGATATTTTGATGTCAATAGGAAATTGGTCAATTCGTCGATTGTATTCCTAGGCATTCATTCATTGGCTTTGAACTTACTATATGGTACTCAGCTTAAGGATGTTTACAATTTTGACCTTAACTAAATCTGTAACCTGTGGCAAATTGCCACTGGCAATTGATGAAAATTTGATTAAAATATCTTCTAAGTTCATATCCCAATTTTGACAAAATTAATACAACAAGCAAATCTCTGAAATAGTATTTGCAAACAGCAACAACTTGACTCCACATTGTCTCAAAAACGATTGCTATAATAGCAAATATGTATCCAAGTGGTAGTAGCATAAATATAACCAATATATTTCCTGATAGCGTAGCTCCTTTGACATCTGGGTTTGTGTTAACACAAAATGGCTCTACAAAACCAAATGTCCTTGGCAACCATTCAGCAATTCCAGATTGCTTAATGGCTGCAATTCTTTTAAAAAGTTTTTGTGGAACCAAATTTCTAAAATGAAATGCTAGAGAAGTTTGAGAAAACACCTCAGTTCCCACTGATACAAACGAAGGATGCCTAATCTCAGCCTCCTTGGCAAAGTTGTGTGAAAGATCCTCGCGCAGCAAGAGAGCTGACTTGTTGCAAAGTAGCAATTCTTTTTTGTACAGCTTAAGCTCTTCTCTCCAAATCCAGGTTTGAATTCCTCTTGCCAGCGCCTCTGATTCCACGACTGAAGTTTCTTCAGCAAATGGAACTAATAATCTAAGAACCTCTGTAGCTAGCCCAGTCAAGTTTGGATGAAGTCTTGATATATCGTAAAGTTTAACTATTCTAGCGATGCTTTTATTACTTGCTGTGTTATCAACGTACAGACGTTGTAATGTAGCTATTTCCGAACTCAAGACAAAGTCAGGGACAAGGGATAATTCGTTTGACTCTATGTTGTGTTTATTTGCATACAGGGGTAACGCAAATTCTAATTCAAAATCAATACCAAAAAATCCGGATTTTGTGTAAACTGTAAAATTGTCGTGTTCCAAGTGTTTTAGCTCGGTATATAATAAAGGTTGCCGTGCTGTTATCATGCTGTAAGCGTTTGAGTTTTTGTAAGCATTACTTAGCACAACCGCGCACAGAAAAAATCCCGCTAAGGAAAATCTTAAAAACGGCAACTGATTAACAAATTCAGGAAACGGGTTTCCTTGATCGAGCAACACCTTAAAAGGCGCCAACGATAAACTTTCTAGTGTGCATTTTTGTGCAACTACCAGTTTTTCTAAATTGCTTATATACTTTGGTAGAACTAAAAACAATAATAATGCAACAATGCAAATAAATGTACCTGTCCACACGTAAACATCGTACACGTTTAACAGTTTATCAAACGGGTATGGCCCTAGGCCACGTTCACCACAAGTAACAAATCGAAGTTTTGACAAGGGATTGTAAACGATTAAATGATACGCATAGTGACCCATTTCAGTTGGAAGTGTTTTGATATCCACGTAAATATTGGCGATTCCATCCTTTGAAGCGTACCCTTTACGTCTAGTGCCAGTCATGATTTTCCCATCTAAACACACTTTTCGGCTTTTCATTTCCAAGTTCATTTCATAAGAATGGTTATTTATTATATTTAGAAGCAAAATAAATGCTGCATTTTGCACGCGTTTATTGATTGGCGCAGTGAAGAATTTATAAAAATTTTTATAATATAAAGCACTCGTTTTTACGCATTGGGTAAACTTCTGAGCCATTTGGGCGACATCACGAAAAAAATTTCTTTCGCTTTGCCAGAATCCAGTGATTGATAAAGGGTAATTTGTCAATGCTTCCACTTGTAGTGTATTTGAGTGTATGGCCGGCATCTGAGAAAGTTCGTTGATGTCTATTGAATCGCCATATTGAGAGGGAAGGAGTAGCAAGATTTTATAAGCTTGTCCAGTGTCTTTGGAAACTTGGATATGCAAATATATCTGGTTCAGTACTCGTGGTCTTATGGGATCAGGAAATACTTGCTCGTCCTTGGCATCAATCGAATAGTTCTTGTATATGAGAGATGCTTTTATCCATTTCTTAAAGGTATCCTTGGAATAACTTAACTGCAAATCGCAAGATACTAGTACACTCACCATTGGAACCATAGATGGTAATACGTTTTGCGTTGCCTTTTGTTTCATTTTACTATCTACCTGGTAATCAAACACTGGCACGTACGCAGCCCATTTGTTGTAAACCGAAGATACTGGTTGATAAAGTGCAACGTTTGATACAAAACTCCAAGGTTTTGTGTGACTTGAAAACGTGAATGCGTTTATTCTGAAGCACCAGCTAGGTATGTTTGCAGCAAAATAATTTGACTGTAGGCATACATCTGTAAGCTTGCATGACAATTTGCAAGATTTGTTGTATCTGCTTGGTATCCAGACAATATTTAGTGTGCCATCTTGCCCCAGTATATAAGCCGGAGAAGGAGTACGAAGTACAATGGGATATTTTGGCGAATCAAGATTGATGTTCTGAAAGTTAGTTACAACTGTTAGTGAATGTTGTGTTTGTAGAAAATTGAAATATTGGTTGGAAATATTGAAAGGCTTAAATATTTTTGCAAATAATAAAGATGACTGCTGTTTTAAAAAATAAAAAGCGTTTTTGTTTTGCTCATTAGCCAGACGCCCTTGGATTGATTTGTTGAAACTGGCAATTGAATAAAAAGTTTCATTTTTGAAAATAGTTGTAATATGTAAACTAAAAACTGGAGGGAGTAAAAATATTGCAGTTGTCTTCATTTTGTAGATTTGTTTTATAATTTTTTTTTGTTTCCACACTGGGTTGCTACATAAGCAATATACAACAGCACAAAATCTTTGCTCTACTTAATTGTCACCAAGTCTAAATCCCACAAGATGGCTATAACTTTTATTACCTAGGTTTACTGAGAATTCAATAGTTAATAAGTTTTTCCTCTCAGGCTACCTATGTGGCTACTCTAGAAAATCTAGTGGGTTAATATTTCTAAAAGCTTTCCTAAAACATGCTTGACATTTTAGGTAGTCCTACGTTTAACTATTAGGATATTCGAAACACCTACTTTAAAATATTCAACATAATCAAAATCTCTAAAATAATAAATGTTTTTATCAATATAAAATCAATTTTTATATATCTTAGCATTTTCCAAGTTAAATTTAAGCGCATTTCTTGCAACCACTGTTGACAATTTGCATCTTTCTAACGTCTCTACTGACTTAAAACTTTCAAAAACAACTGTTTTGCTAACCTAAAACGTTCCTTGAAATCCTAGAGAAAATTGTTCTGTAAGTTGTCTTGTCAATTAAGTCAAGTAAATCAGTCTTTATATGTGCTGCAATGAACGATCATTTTTTTGTGAGATGACATTTCTCTGCAATGAGGTTGCTTCAGGATGAATATTCTTTTCGATGAAATGTTTGCAATGAAATGACTCCGCAATGAATATCATTGAATGATGAAATGTTTTAATGAATATATTTGCTATGGCACTGTCGGTTATTACCCAAAATAGCATTACTAAGCTTCAGAGTATCACCACGAGCTAGTTGACACCCCCAAAATTTTTTTGTCCGAAAACCAAATGTTTGTGCATGTATGCATAGTATATATGGAACTAATGTTCTAAACGGAGTTTGTGCTTCCAACTGGTTGATGGAGGAGAGTAGTGGTTAAGTCAAATTTTGTACATATTTACTCTTAGTAAGCGTTATTAATGAATGCTTTTTTATGAACAACCGCCCATGACCCGGGCTGTTGTTGTTTTAAATAAACAACAATTGCACTACAAACCTATTTTAGTAATACTGGTCAATCTTGGCGACCTATATGGTAGAAGCCAATAACTATTTGTAAAAATTAACAATAAAATCCTTAGCGGCGTCGAAGTCCTAACGTGCAAATTTTTTACGCATGTCGACTAAATTGAATTAATTTCATATGCCCATGTAGCCTATTATGTGCTGATTTTAACGTACTAACTTGTTTGAAAAAATGTTCACTAACAGCGGTGGTGTAAGCAAATACGTAAATTTTGGCAAGGCCCGAGGCTTCCATACGTCGGTTTAAATTGTTTTTTTTTCTGATGTATGTCAAACCACAGGATACAAATAAAATGAAAAAAGAATAAGCGCATTTAGTAGTACTTTTAACTTGCGTGAAACATGAATTTACTCCAATGCTTTGAGTGACAGTTACAGTTTGTCATCAGTACCCAAATTTGGGAAACACGGGATTGTTTGCAAAAAATTCATACAACTTTTTTTAGTTTGCTAATTTTTCAAAATTGAAAAAAGACCCAATTTTGTATTTAAATTAGCTTTAATTTGACGTATCATTCATGTCGGTAGCACATTTATAGCGAATGCAGTGTCATCTGACATTTTTCCATTGCTAAGGAAGATGCCGGTTGCGCTCTTATTTATAATGCTTTTTACACATTTTATGCAACATTTCAATTTGATATCTAGAAAACAGATAATAAAGACTGTGTTTGATATAAATTATGCTTGAGAAACCGCAATTTGAAAATAAAATAAAGTTATTTTTCTTCATTCACTTAAAGGTGTTTGTTTATTTACTTAAACATTAATATTGGATTTTACAATGATAAATATTGTATAATTTAAACCAATCAATTATAAAACATATCTTCCACAAATAAATTTTAAATGATGTACAGAATTTTAAAATAAACTTATTGAATAAGTACGTTTTACTGAACAATAAAATAAACGAAAACGTCCTCAGAAAAACCACCTATGAGTTCTTTTACCTTTACCGTTTTATCTCCTTGATCTTTTTTTAGTTTTTGATTAGCAATTGTAATAATTTTTCATTATCTTCATCAGTTAGTTTGTATGATCGTCGGGATCTTGTACTGGAAATGGGAGGACTAATGGTTGAAACCACGTTTTCGCATGTGATCGTATGTCTGACTTGATACCGTGGCCATGAAAGGCTTACAAAGCCAGATGTGACTTTCTTTTTAAAGCATTCAACGGTAATTTCGTTGAATGACACATCTGTTACGGATGCGATTTCAAGATTTTTTCCTAGTTTCAAAATTACGAATTCTCCAGGTTTAATTTGTGTATTTAAAATATGTTTGAGATTATGTAAAGTTGAGCTTTCTTGTAAAGTGTACGATCTAGCTTCACATTCCGTGTTAGAAACCTTACGAATGGAGTGGTATTATTCTTTTGGTAAATGTTATCAGAGGTTGTATAGTTTCTATTTTTGTGAAAGTGTACTCTTGAATTGAATTTGTATCTTGCTATGTTTTAACAGGAATAAAGAAGCTCTACATGTAAACGTTTAACTGCCTCGGAATATAAATATTATGTGCTTGATGCTAAATTCACTTCAAGCAGGATTCTCAGAAGAAAAGTTAAAGTATAAGGTATTTCCACACTTTATTAATTTAATCAGAAATATTATTTATTTTTCACGAATGCAAGCTGCCACATAAAGCGTATCACTTTTGAAATATTTTTAAATAACTTTTAATTCAGTATGTTTGCTTAACATTTTTTATTAATAATTTTGACAATGTAACTGCATAACTGACTTTCAAGAGATAATTGCTAATTACTACGAGAAATATAATTTATCGGATAGTATTTTGGATAAAATACATATTTATATATGATAAAGCCGTTCAAAATTGTGGCTACCGTGTGTCTGACTTGACCTTCGTCTTAGGAACAGTCATTCCATGGCCGACAAGTTCCATACTGCGTTCCTACCCATCTGCAACAGTATCCGGAACAGCAGGGTTCAATGATTCCACCGTTTTCGTGACATCCGTAGCTTCCATTGGGAGAACATGCCTCTGTTTCTGCTTCATTCTGCACAAGTTCACCCTTTAAAATAATTTAAAGAGTTCAATTAATTTTACTACACTTCTATTATTTTGAATATTAAATTAAATTTTTACCAATGGGTGCTTAGGGCCTTGCATTGAAGGATTTTGAGCTGGTACAGCATTTGCACATTCAAAGATGAATGCGCACGCAAACAGAATAGCAACGGAAGACAGAATAGCTTTCTGAAGAGCCATTTTTAATAGTGTGGTTGTGATGGAATTGGCTTTGAAATCGTAGGTTTTCTTTACGGTTAGTTGATTTGTTAACGTTAGAAATGTAACTGATAAATTTACCTAATTTGCGATGAGTTTATATACATGACGGTGAACTTGGATTTAAGACGCGTTTTTTGCATCAAATTGTCCTTAATACGTACTGCCAGATGCATACAGATAAGCCAAATAGTATATATGTATGCTATACCAAGATTAATTAATACCATCTACGGTAAGTACAAAATAAATTGGCTTCATTAATTGATAAGATTAAAGAAGAGTCATATTTTTTATTTTGGTAAGACTTTTAATTAAATGCAGTTTGAAATTGAAATAGGAAATTTTGTAAATAACCATAATTAGTTGTCAGTTTAGTTATGACGTTTTGATGGATGATGACTTTGATCGATCCGAAATAAACTGGGAAGAACTTGAACCAACCCGTAATTTAAATTAAGTTTGAAGATATGAAACAGGAAAAAATGCAACGGAAAATTTTGTCAAGGTTGCTAAGCAAAGTCCAATTTCGATAAAGGAATATTTTCTGGGTGGTTTAGGTGAATAAATGTAAAAAGGGCAAGACAACAACAAGTTTTTCAGTTGCTGAGCGCTATAAGTTGGGATTAAAACGTAATTAAAGTTACACAAGTATGGACTGAATAATGACGTTTGATTGACATCAAGCCTTCTGAAAAACAATCCTGAGTGGTTTGAATAAAGGTCATTAGGACACGATGTAAGATATATACAATAAGTATACACAAAGCAGTTAAATGGGGTAACTTGTTAAAACGAATAAACGATGAAGATTTCTAGTTTAGCACATTTCCAACTCCACCAAATTTATTTTACAAAGTTTTTAAACTCTTGTGTATATTGTATATTTTTGAGAGTAACTATAAATGGAGTAACCCTCACGATGCTTTTGTGAATACTGAGAAAAACAAGAACAACATCAAAATTTGTGTGTTAATAACTATTCACCTGGTTCACTAAAACAGGAAGAAAACACTAATAATTTTCTTCAGTTTTGAGTTATGTTAAAGGACATATTGTCACACATTTTTGATTAATTGATATGTATGGTTGCCTTGCAAACTTACCTCTGACTTTTAGCTAGTCAACGCACACATGATATGAATCCAACCATCCACAACTACATATTATCGTATTATCGTACGTCTACGCGAAGTAGGAACAGGCATAAATCCTCATACTTGACCTGGAGCAACCTCGTTGGTGCTTCTTAGAACTTTTTAATCTGGATTTTAACAACATAAGGTCAACGTACATTTCCACAAAGTCATTTGAGTTTTAATCAGCAACCATAGTTGTTATTTTGGTGGTCGATGTCGCCTTTATGTCTCTTATGATTTTTGGGCGTTATTCCCGGTGGACTTGGGAATTTAAGAGACATCAGGGGAATTGGTGTAGTTTGAGGGGTCTTGTTGGAGGTTCCCATCGATGTAAAATGGTTCCTATCTGATTCCAACCCGCACCTCGAAAGGCCGGCTTCGGAATCAGGTAGGGCCACTCTACATGCACTCTCCTCCCGTACTTCCAGTCTGCACCCTTCTATCTATATGAGAAGGGGAAGTCTATGGTGCAGCATAGACTTTGCCCTTCAGCTGACATTAACACCAATGTCAGCAGTGTTGGAGTTGGTGTAGAGCAGGAGGTGTCCGTGTTACGGCATGGGCGTCTACCTGTAGGGTCTACCCATCAAAGCACCCTCCTTGGCGGTGCTTCCGAAGTCGGCCCAACCGGGTGCAGACTGGAAGTACGGGAGGAGAGTGCATGTAGAGTGGCCCTACCTGATTCCGAAGCCGGCCTTTCGAGGTGCGGGTTGGAATCAGATAGGAACCATTTTACATCGATGGGAACCTCCAACAAGACCCCTCGAACTACACCAATTCCCCTGATGTCTCTTAAATTCCCAAGTCCACCGGGAATAACGCCCAAAAATCATAAGAGACATAAAGGCGACATCGACCACCAAAATAAGAACTATTTTAGTAGTCGCCAGCGCACTCATTCTAACAATCCTTTTAATCAGCAACCACTTGTTTTCATTTGCAAACTTGCTACTGCTGCTTTGATTCTGAGTAAGTTAAAACCTTATCACAGAATAGCTAGACTTTCCCTTGAAAGTTATTTCAAAATGAACGTAACATTGTTAATGCCAGGGATCGGTAATCACTAGATTAATTAATCATAATCTATTAATCAGATTAGAGATTAAATTAATCTTTAATCATTAATCTAATCATAATTTGAAAACTCAATTTAATCTTAATCATTAATCTAGTTATATGAGTTAATCACTTAATTTAATCTAGATTAAAAAACCTGGGATGATTGACATTCTTCCGGTACTTTATAACACGAATAGAAACAAATATAGAAAATACTGAATAGTGTTGATAATTTTTCTGTAATATTTGAGCGAAATATATGGTATTGATCTATTTACCGTTTGGAGTAGTCAAAAAAAGCTCTATAAAGTCACGAATTTTGAAAACAAAAGATGTTGTATGACTGAAAATTCTTGGTATTTAATCTGCATTTTAATCTAGATTAAGATTAAAATTTAATCTAATCTTTAATCTAGTCTTAAAAGGAAAATTGCTAGTTAATCTAATCATTAATCTGATTACTTTTTTAAAATCAATTTAATCATTAATCATTAATCTATGAACTTTTTTTCTTTGATTACCGATCCCTGGTTAATGCTAATTTTCAATAACAAAAATTACGGTTGTTACTTATATTATATATGTAATGTGCCATCATAATGTAAATCCTAATAAATGTTAATTCGAATGGAAGCATCATAACGAATAATAATATTGAACTCGTTGACGTCAAGTGTACTCATAACACTCTGCTTTCAATGACTTCTGAGAACAACTACTCAAGATTTATTTTGAAACTTTTTTGCTAGTTGCAATGTACATTTATATTAATCATTTTCTGAAATTGTTGACACTCAACGCAAAGTGTTTCTGAGAAGCAAACTGCATGTTAGTTTGATAAGGTATTTGTTTGTGTTTTACATTTCATCTCTTCTCAGAAAGTGATGCAGTTCTGTATAGAAATGATAAACTAAAAGGTGAACAACATCAGTTGGAAAATATCCATATCGTCTTAAGTTAGGTGTTCATTATGATTTACGTACGATTTCAAATACTAGTCCAACGTGAACCTAGCTGTTGTCTTAACAGTGCTATGTCAAATTTCTTATTACTAAATTATTATCACAAGTAATTTCGAATCTATACATATGATCGAATATTGTTTATATTAACTAATAACGTTAAATACGAGTTCTTGAAGAATTGCTAGTTTTGGAATAAAAAGTCGTGCGGAAACTTTGCATACTTCGATTTGAGGTTTGTAAACATATTAAAATACCTAAACTAATAAGGAATTTTAAAAGTAAAATCTCATGATTTTTCACATACTTTGTGGGGCAATATAATTTTAATATGAACATATCCCCATGCGTATGGATCACATTCAGAAAAACCATTGTAATGCATAGCAACAGCCATATTAGTGTCTACTAGAGTTTTAAATTTTGCTTAGAATTTTTATTTTTTTAATTAATAGGAAAAAAGTTAAGGGAAACAGGATATGTTATGAATATGAAATATATTCAGAACATATTCTTATTAACATACATTATACTCTTTAGTGTAGCATAGAATATATATTGCAAAATGCAAGGCTTCAAGCATAAAGAAAATGCAAACCCTGGAACCAGATAGACAAGTGGTTTGTTTTGTGATTTGAAATGATCAAGGAAATTAATTAATGTGTCATCTGTCACCTACACTTGTGCATAATCAATCAACATGGGTGAAGATGAAGTGTTTACCTGCATTTTGAAGCGTTGTCAGCATTTCAACGTTAATGGCATTAATGCGTCAACAAATTTGATCGATTACCAACCATAATGCCTGAAGCCGATGTTTTATGGATATGTTGAAAAGTACAGATAAACTTATTCTCAGTAAACAGCTTAAAACTATATAAAATTGTGTTAACTACACAATTACTGGAAGGTTTATGGATAATGATGAATAAAGCCAGGCATGTATGTAATGTGTAAAATTAAATCAAGAATACTGTTACATTTCTTAGTAACTGAAAAAATATTTCAATTTTGTATTTCCCAAAACACTTCGTAAATACGAGAAGTGCAACATTTCGGTGAATATGTGGCACAACAATAGTATTGTTACAGGAACAATTTCTGAAAGTCTTAAATTGAAAAATGTTCAAGATGAACCTGACATTCAAAATACATTTGAATTTCACATAATATAATATGTAATTTAACACAGTATAGTATCCGGACAAGACAATGCTATTTTAGAATTGTGGATATTACCGAGGTCTATAATTATTTGCTTTATTATTCTTGCCGTATTATATATCTACAAACGAAAATCAGAGGTACGGCTAATTCAAGAATAAAAACAAGTTAACAACTTAATAATTTATTTAAATTTATAATATAGATATTCCCCCCAGAAAGACGCTCAATTCATAACTAATATGAGTCACTATTTCATAACTAGCTAGGCATGAGTCAAAAAAGGACATTCAGCCAAGCTTCATTTTCATAAGTTTGTTTTTGGTGTAGAAACGCAGTTGGATGTACATGGTAGAAATGGTATGAATGAGAATTTGCACTTACAATTTGTATGAGTGATATATACATATATATACACTTATACACATACAAATGCACGTTGTATAAAAGTTTTTTACCAATATAAAATATATCACAAAATGTTTGGTCGTTTTTTATTTTTGTTGACTTTGACTGACATTCATTATTAGAGAATGGTAAAGTATCGTTGAGCAATTCATACATATTTGCAAAAGTTCTACAAATTGTTATTTTTTTTTGGAAAATCGCTACTTGAATTCTACAAATACACTTGAATTCTACGAAAACACTTGAATTCTACGAAAACATTTCAATGAATACCCACACGACAAACATATTGTTGGCAAAAATAATATATGCCAAACTACAGCAGAACGTCTCCGACCGCGATAATAATAGCATGGTAAATCGATTCTGTATTAGTCCTCGATTCTTGTAATTCCCATTAATATCAAACACATCACTAGTTTCCAGTTATTGCTCTTGTTTACAACAATTAATTAAATTTTTTTTGTAGATTATCCTTTCGAAATGGATTTAAAATCGTCCACAACCTTTCGCGTTTCCGATAAAACTCCGGAGAAGCATGATTTACTATCTCAGCCTGACAATGTTTCCTTAACGGAAAGATTTAAGGAACTACCACAATATGGTCGGAATAAATGCACAGAGATTCTTCAAATGTCAAACTTTCCTGAAAATGTGTACTTTACACAAAATGGTTTTGTCAACGCAGTCTTGGACGCGTACAACAATCACCACAACTTGGTCATTAGACCCGAGGATGTCTGGGGAGCAATTATGACTCAGTTTTCATTTTTTATCAACAAACATGCAGAGGAGTTCCGGGGAAAGTTTGTCAACTTTGAAGGAAAGAAACAACTCGAAGTAACAGTGATCGGTACCCTCAGAAATGCGCCATACGACACACTGGTGAAATTGATGAGCAAAGAGGTTGATAGGAATTTGATAGACCCGGAGATGAAAAAGTGGATCTTGCCCGGTTTGTCAACAACTACCGAAAACGATCTGGTCACCATAGGAGTGGTATTTATGGCTTCAATGAAAAAGTATTTTGACTACAAATTCAGTCTTAGATGCGGAATACCATCAATCACTTTAGAAGGAACTGTGCAGGATTGGAAGGATGTGCATGGAAGATTAACAAAGTTGAAAGATTACAAACTGGATAAATGGTATGATATGCTGGAGCCAATTCTGGCACAGTTTGTTGATGCAAAGCAAGGGAAAGTTGATGCGCACTTTTGGCAAATGATTGCACACCATGAACCTGGTGGATCTGGACCCGATTACATTTCTGGCTGGATAACAGCATTTTGCGTGTTTGATAAAGATGGGAATTGGCTCGGTACATAATGCAGTAATCTTTCGGCTTAAAGTTGATCATATTTAATGTTCTATTTTATTTATTTTAACAGAAGCCAATCTCAACAAAGTATTCGGCTCAAATGAATCATTGAAGGATGTGCAAACGAATTGGGTTAGACTTGATACTCAGGATATTCCACCTGCAATTGTGGAGGTGGATGTTTTAGTTGATGACAATGGGGAGTTTCATAAAACCGTCATGTTTGCTGGACATGTTGGCACAGAAGTTAAAGAGGATGGCACAACTGTTCAGCCTATGTTGGGGTGGGCAATCGCGCTAAAGCCCAATGGCGGATCTGCGGAGGTCGAGGGGGAGCAGGGATTCTATTCAGGGATTGATATTTTAAAATTTGATTGTTTCTAGTACTTTTTTCATATGGCCAAAATAGAATGAGAATCGGAGAGTTGAACAAAAAGGAAGAGAGAATGAGTATAATTCGGAGCAGAAAGGACAAAGGAGGACATTTTTCTTTAGACATTCTTTAGACCATGTTCTAGAAAACGTTGGTTGACTTATTGTAAAAAGTAAAATTGAATTTGTTATTGTTAGAGAAAATGTTCGAATGAATGATTAGAAGTATCAACTGACAAAAATTGTTATAATCTAATACACAGCGGTTGCCTTGCAAAAAACAAAGCAAAAGTTAATTTCTCAGGCAGCTTGGCCGGATAAACCGCTTGAGCTATAACGCCCACATAAATATTATAAACGCATTCTTAATTGTACATACTATTGTCTTAATAGTCGTTAGTCATGTCGTGCACTTATATAGAATCTGTAACCACACACTCTAAAGTTTTCTGCATATCTGGCACGCCAACATTGATTGTAAAAACATTAAAATACTGGCATTACAAACAAAAGCACTTTGGCTTATAATTGTTTATGATCTTTTTATATTTACGTAACTATTTCATCCACCACATGCTGTAAAACTAGATTTTTAAAAGTGTACTGGAAAAATGTTATGTTAGTTATGTTAGTGCCTTTAGGAAAGCCCATTATTGTCACTTAAAAACTTTAAATACTCCGAGGAAAATAGGTTTTGCTAAAACAAACGTAGTAATTATTTACGAAGATTACGCTCACGAGTAAGCATTTTTTACTTGCGTGACAATTTCAGCTTCTATAGCATACATTTTTTTTAAGACCAACAGCTTTTGCAAAAGTAAAACACGTACATGTTCATATTTATAACCTAACCATATTACTGGTAACCTTTTAAGGAATAGAAAAACAATTACAACTTTTCAAGAAAATTGTGCTGTTGTGAAGGCTTTGTAAGAGTTTGCGTGCATAATTTCCGTAATAGTTGGGGCTCCATATTAATATTTATATTCAAGAGTATACCAATCCCAGCATAACACGAAAAAAACATTCAATTCCACCAATATTTTTTCATTTTCTCCATTCAAGCATGTTGATAGCACGTTTTGATATATAATTTCCCGACATGCTGCTATTACAAGAAATACGCCTTTTTGGGAAATCATGTCGTATTGCTGAGTTTTACGGAAGCATATCACTACACTGGGATTCCAGGAGACAAAACCTGCAAGTTAAAAAATTCTTTCGTACGAAAGACAAACTTTTCCTACTCTGTATTCTAACTATTCTTCAAGTTAATGGTGCTTACTACAAGCTTCCCCATTCCGACAATTGGTTTGAGAAATTTCTTTTTGGCTTTTTTCTGACGGGAATGATATGGACAATTGTCAGCATTTACGGAAGCACATAGAAAGTACTTGCTTGTTCGTAAATGATATTTTAAAACTTTGCAACAATCAAAACCGGTTCACATATAAGTCAAACTCTCCAATTTTAAGCATAAATCTGCTATTTTCAAAGTGCCTGTTTTACGTAAATGGCTTTGTCCTTCCATCTGCATTAAGCTTTGGTTTTCATTGGAACAATCCATGCCAAGCTGATTTACCCGTATACTGGCTAATACCAGAATGTAATTCCAAAATTGCAAACTTAATAGAATCAACAGATTTACCAACAGTAAGTAAGCATATATCTGCTTTGGTAAAAGTATTTTTCACTCTTTTACTGGACTGGCTTTGGGGATATGCTTTGAGCATTGGAACGTTTACAATTGGAGGTTTAATGATTTTATGTGCACTTACAATACGGGAGCAATTGGGCATGTAAGCAAGCTAAGATCCAATAATACATTCCAATTTAAGCTGGATTTAAAGTCTAATATTCGTATTTCTCAAGGTTCCAAGACAATTGTCAAAAGGGAAAGTATTCAACCTTTGAACCAACTACTCAGTATAGAACTTTGCAAGTCTTAGGAGCTTTGATGAACGAAGTACAAAAAAAGGAAATTATGATGTCGGTTGTTATCGGTTCAATATCAATGGGCGTGTTTTCTCTCAACGGTTTGATAAGCACTACACTTGCCGAAGCAAATGTTTTGCAGTTAGTTGTGTACTTTTATGTACTATAGCAATGTTTGCTTGTAATGCTGGCAATTCTAAGTGCAATGGCATTGGTATACATGCAGTCACAAGGTAATTTACAAAATCTTTTAAGGCTACTTGCTGAGGAAACTACCGATTTGGCAGTAATGCTGATACCCGCCTGCTTAAAAGATTCTATAGAAGTTTCAGTGAAGTCAAAGTAAAATTAGGGAGTTTTAATTTCATTGATAGATTAACAGCATTAAACTGTGTGAGCTTTACGACAGAACAAACTGTTCAGCTCTTGCTGCTGCAAAGAAACGGTTAGGAATAGCTTGATATATGATTGTTTTGGCATACTGGCACTCGGAATTAAAAAAAAATATTATAAAAATTGCTAAAGCTTTAGTTAATTGCAGAGCTGAGTGTGTGAATGGTTTTGGCAAAGCTCAAAGTTGTACTAGTCTTATTCGCCGCATTCTAAACAATGCTATACAGTAAATGTAAGTTACCAATAATAATGGTCCTACAATAGCATGTATCTGCTAATTATATTTGGTACGACCTATAATTACTTGAGTCATGAAACCCTTCGTATTTGGTTACATAAATACCATAAGCGCATTTCCACATTGTACTTCTGGAACATACTATTGTGTTTTAGTAAGTATATAATCATGTAATCGTACAAGCAAGTAGAATACTTTAGCACACTCAATGACTCTATAAAATTTTCTACATATATGCAGCAAGCCAGCTTGTATTTGCAAAACATTAAAATATAACCGTGAGTCATTTACAGACTAAATCACCTTAACTTATAAATGATTCCCTGATATTTATGCGACTATTGTATTCACCACATAATACAAAACTATATTATTTATTTAACAATGGTCTAAGCGTTGTGAGAAAATGTCATGTTAGTTGTTAGGTTAAGTGGCATCATATAGTATAGTGCTTTTAAGAAAACCTGTTAATGTCACTTAAAATTGCAAATAAACTGAAGAAAGTAAGTCTTACTAAACAAAAGTAATATTTTTTTATTCATTCATGAAGCTGAGTTTTTTTGTTTTTTGTGGAATCAATTTACTAAATTAGACATTCTATTTAATTTCTAATTATTTCTTTTTTTTTAATCCAAAATTCATATCCAAACTATATTTGTCATTTTTCTTGTGACTGGAAGTATACTCAAGACGAAATAATAATAATAATAATATTTATTGTCAATGAATTCCTCGAGAGGTAAGTTACATCATTTTGACAAATTCCAAGCCTTTTTCTCCTGCAAATTTTATTGTAGATGAAAATCGCTGTTTCATGCAGAAAATCCCCCCATCGTAAACAAACTACTCTGTGTTAGCAAATTTGTACTGGGAGTGTACACAAAAATGAGCAAGAGTAAATAAATAAGTTTGTTAATGATAGTAAAGTGATGCACCAGTTTTTTCAAGAAAACATATTTTTAAGTCAATACACTTTTTATTAAATACAAATATTTACATATTATACAAGCTCAACATTTTATAATGTTATAAAAATTGTTTGAATTATAATAGACAAAACCTTATTTTAAAGTGGTGTTCCATTCATTAAAATTTGATTAGGTTATAGATTTACAGATAAAGCAGTATGAACTTAAAAGTTAGCCGTGTTATTAAGTGACTATTATGCTTTTCGGTAAGCTTTACGCATAAACGCACCAAACTTGCCTGATCTTATGAATATTTTTTTCAGTGAGTTTTGCAATGCTTTCACCAAAGCAGCACATAATTGCAAAAGCATTGCCTATTAAAAATGCTACAAATAAGACCAGAATATTTCCTGAAATAGAAGTTTGCCTGAAAATATTTTCACTTAACCCTTTTCTGAGTCCAAGCTTTTGCAACTCGGAAAGAATCTTTTGTAGCCAATTGTAAATTCCAGCAGCGTCAAACGCTTTAAGTCTTCTAATTGTGTTTGGACTAATTCTTCCACTAAACAGGTACAAGTTTTTATATTCAAATACTGGTTCTTTAGTAAGCGATACTTGATCAATGTTTGCGGCGTTTTCTTTCAAATACTCACATTTCCATTTCGGTAAAATAAATGCAGACCTCTTACACTTGTGAAAACGCTTTTCTATTGCAAAGCTCTCTAAACTCTCATAGGTTTCTTGCATGTTTATGTTTGTATCTGCTAACGCTTGTTCAGCAACGCGTATTAGAATTTCGACGGCTTCTGGTATAAGGCTTGAACGATTAAGTAAAAGCTGCTCGTCGGTGAAATTAAAATTAAACTCGCTTGTCTGAACATATCTGTAATGCGAATATATTGATGTAAATACATACGGATATGAAACTAATTTTCTACCATTAAAATGCCTATAACCTGATACATTGTGCTTATTAAATATTAAGTTAGTTGTATTGATAACTCCCACACTTGACAGCCACTCTGCTGTACTCTCGTAAGTGAAAAATGACTCGGAGTAAATAGTAAACTGGTGATTTACCATATCAACTAAGTTGTTGTACGTAACCTGTTTTCGTGGAGATACTAAGTTGTTAATATTCTCACTTTTGTATCCATTGCTAAGAACAAGTCCAACTAATAAGTATGCTCCAAGCAGAGTTTTATGTTTTCCGTATTGTTCTAGCGCGATTCCTTGTTCTAAATAAACTTTAACACAATTGGTTAAATTAAGTACTACATTGTGGTTTGTTAGTATTTGCATCCACACAATAAAAAGTATACTGGAAACGGCTATGCAAAGCCAACAATAACTGTCGTACACGCTGTATAACAAATTAAACGCCAGAGGACTTGCAGTAGCTTCTTCACAAGCCACAATACCGTACGTTCCAATGGGACTTGATAAGGCTGCACCATGCAACCAGAAGTTGGTAAAAGCTTGAGTGTGAAAATCAATGCGAAGTGGATTTCCAATGGATGTTTCAAGAAGTAACTTTTCTTGATTTTCACAAATTCTATAAGGACTAGAAGATGATTTGTACATAAACGTAAAATTTCCGAGTTGGTCAAACAAGGCTTTTAAAGAAGGCAAGGCTGAATCTTGTTTCAAGTTTCGAATAAAAATCCTGTGGCTTTCTAATTTACACTTGTTTAGTAGTGCTTGAATTTTAACTCTATTCATAGACCTGTCGTTGATTATCCAGTAGGTATACAAAGTTTCAAAACCAAGTTGAAAAATAAAGTTTGAATTTAAGTTTTTCCAGTATGTCATATTAAAACAAGTTGGCATGACCCACGGATAAGGTTCAATACAGCCATGCTTCATTGTTAGCAACCCAGTTGTACTGAGTTCTACCAAAACTGAAATAATTATAAAGTTTGTATGCGCACTTCCTCTTAGCAAGTTAGGTGTTCTGCAGTTATGTTGATGCACGCAGTATCTCCAAGTGTTTAGAATATCAGTATTATCTACTACGTTAATCATAAAAACTGGTGTGGCAGGGGAAAGAGAGCGGTCGAAAAATTCCATAAAGTCTTCGCCAGGTTTTAAGCTTCTTTTCTCATAATTCCATATTTCGTGGTAGTGATACTGCAACACAGACGAATGGTCATCCGGCCATACAATCTTTGAGCTTGAGTAAAAATGTTTATAAGGAAACAAAAATAGGCGAATTTCACAATTCCAAGGTTTTGAAAGAGCAGTAAAGTTAAAAAATCTAAATCGTGTACAAACTCCACGCTTTGAAGTAAAGGTGGCGTTTACTTGCATATTGAAACAAAACGGTATTGCTTTGTGTGACTTGTAAAAACTTGCTCGTTTTGATGCTTCATTCATTTGCCAAGAAAATGAAGAAGCACCGTTAAGTTGTAACAAAGTTCCTAAAACAGGCAGCCGTATTAACTGGGGAAGGTTTGAAAAGGGCTCTTGAATTATATCCAAGTTAGGGAAATTTGTAATATGCAGTAAGCAGTGAGAATTAACAAATGGTCTTAAAATTTCTCCAATTTTTATAGCAGGTGTTTTTCTTCTTATTACGCCTCCAGCTTTGTAGGACTTTTGCACAAAGTCTCTAACTTCTGGTTTATCTTGCAACACTTTGTCAAATAGGTCAATTAAGTTGCCTATTGGTTGCCAAATGTCATTATGGAGTAAACCCGTAATGTTTGTTTGTTCGTTATTGGAAATGGATGAAAATGAGAACAAAAACAATGCTAGGACTTGAACTGTTGCACACATTTTGTTGCTCTTCGTTGAATACAAAATGCTAAAACAAATTGTATTTGTCAATGAACAACACAAATGGTGGGTTCCTGTTAGCACACGTTTGTAAGTAAATATACATAAAATCAACAAGCTAAACTGGTGATTCATCAGTGATGAAAATATTGAAAAATGAATTTGTCAAATACTTGCAAGCTATCATGGCTGTTGATGTTAATACAATTATTTGTTATTTGTAAGTTTTATACTGTTTCTTTGTATATGTGAGAAGTTTTTTAATTTGATAAAAACTCGTTATCGTATCGCTTGACATGTTTTCATATTAAGTTTGAAGTAGAACGAGCTACTCCATTTTGTAACAATCAAATAAATATATTGATGGTGTGATCCTAAGATAAGGAACTCTTACGATAAGTGACTTACCTAATATTGTCTGCCGACTTGAATAAGATAAAAAACTTAATAAAATTTATTTTCAATTAACCGTTACCCGTAGCCACTTATTTATTTGTTTCTGCATGATTTGTTCCTTGATTGATTTTGTCTCTGTGATAAACAATGGTTGGCGGGACGCAACGGTAAGCTTTGCAATTAGATTTGAAAGTATTTGAATCAGAAAATATGCGTGATAACTATTTTAATAGAGTTCATCATTATTTTATGTTGCGTACGTACTTGAGAAAAGTTTTCCATTGTAACAGAGCATTGAGTTTATATATTATTGTGTATATATTTTAGTTATGTCTTACAAACTTTTGCAACGAAAAGGAGCATAAACTTTATTTTGTGTCGCTTATATCTACTTACAAATAAGATTGCTTGCAGCACGTTCAGTACGATAACTGCGCCCAATGCTCTTATTATTACAAATAAATTTCATCATTAAAACTAATAATACCAAAACGAAAACCAGCATTATGTACAGAAAGTTTAAAAATAATTTCATATTTGTCAATTTCAACTTATAACTGTGGATCGTATATACCAAAATACATGCAAATGAAAATACGAATCCCACGTCACTCGAAGCGTTCCCAAATACATCCTTTCTCAGACAATATTTATTATATCGTTAAAGAATTGAAATTATAATAAACACAAACAAAAATTTAATAAGCCTATTAAGACAGCTTGACGAAATGCAGTGTTAGCCGTTTCTGAGACAAGTATATTTTTATCTAGAGTTTTAATTTTTAAGCAATTATGTTTATTAATAAAGCAGTTCAAACGAACTAACATCCTTTCACAATCAATTATGCAAAAAGGTTTGGTCTTGACTTATATTTATTTGCTCCTGGTTGAATTTTATTTATATGTATTATTGTCGAAATGTATGAAAAATATATTCGAATCTTAGAAATACATGCAAGTCAACTTCATCTAGATCCAAAAACCAATCTAAGAAAATCTATTTTGTGGGATCAGTTTGGAAGCAAATCACCAAATATGTAGCCACAGTTGCAAATATCTGTTAGCAAAACAGGGATTCAGTTATTTGTTCATAATATATTTTAAAAATATTAACAACTAACTTACGCTTCCAACCAATCCGTGTGTAACCGGAATAGCATTTCCAACTTTCACTGATATAACACAGGAATTTACCTGATCCAGATACACACCAACGTCCCAAGGAGGTTGTACTAGATTTCTATTCTCCGCAACAAACAACCAGGTTTTTAGTTCTGCTGCATTTTGATAGACATCTGCTATTAGACTCAAGAATACCCCAGTTCCCAGAATTCGAAGTGCCAGATTTAATATGCTAGCACTTCCGGAGTATGCGCTGTCCCCTTCAATTGCCTTCTTTATACCAATTGCATAATATATTGTAATGCTGAGGATAGACCAAATCATAAAACTACTTATTAAACTATTAATCTTCTCAAAGACAATTTTCAATCCTGTCCAGCAACGTTCTATGCTATTCCAGGTATTCCACTTCTTAGAATACTTCAGATACTCAAAAAATTGTCTTGTAATTATCCACAATATACCAACATTGTAACAAACAAAATTAGTGGACAGAGTATAAAGCATCCCAAAATGCATGGCACAAACCGAATATAAGACTGTTGTGTAGATTTCGTAGTCACCCTTCCAGAAATGAGCAGCTCTTGCTCCTCCTATTAGAAGTCCCGTTGCATTTTGTAAAACAAATAGTAATTTTATGCAACTTTTGCTATGAAACCAAGATCTAGGTTGAATAATTTTTTCAGGTAAGTTCTCCAGACTTTCAAAGATGTTCAGAAATTTTGCTGAATCATGCCAAGTGCAATAAAGAAAACTTAAGCAAAATAGAATATTGACAGACGTGGAGATGTTCTCGAAGTGGGCTATTAGGTTCCTGGTATTGACAGGCAAGAATGTCTCCCATGAGTAGATACAAATACCTGTTGAAAAAAGTATGAAGCATAGCAAACGTTGCGGCCACCACGAAGCGACATTTCGTTTGCCATTCTTATTCACAAAACGGAAAGGTGCTAGCAAAAAGTAGTAAGATAAATTTATGGGAATTTCTATAAAATGGGAAAACATTTTGTACCTAGGCAAAATGCTGTCATAATATGAATGTCCTACATTTTTACTTTGGTGTCCTGCTTAGAGTCGGCGTGGAATAAATTAAACACAATTATTTTATTAAATTGACCTGAAAACAACGATTAATTGCTTAATGGACTTCGGCCATCAGCAAATTAAGTGGTTTGGGTTGGGGATTTTTGCCTAATTGCGGATTCCAGCATTCCAAATTTTAATACTTTTTGCGTAATCGTAAGCGATGCTGCTCCTAATGACGTAATTCGAAATGTTCTTTTGCATTTCAGTTTCTGGCATTAAATTCAGAGATAGTCAGAAAGAGAACAAAACAAATTGAAAATTGTCAACCCGTATCAGTTTTCTTTGAACAAGTTGTATAATTGTTAGTCGCTGGACTAAAGAAATTCTTCAACGTAACTGCTTTTAGCCTTCTGTGGCAGTTGTCTAACTCCATTTTCTAGTCAGATAAGCTTATTAGAATACAGATGGAGCTTTACATAATTATGACATTGATACAATCAATCAGTACTGCACTACTCGCTGAGCCATACTTTATTCTTGTATAGTCTGCTAGTCAGTTATATGCTTTCGATTTAAGTGTTACATATCAATGACAAGATAATTGATGTTTAGGCGAATATCTCAAAATCCAATCCATTATGTATCAAATTTTAGTTAATACAACTAGGAATTAAATGTTCTGTGTCTAGAAGATTTGTAGATTTGATAAATGTTAACAAGTTTCAATATATGTCGTTTCTACTTGTCGTAATATTGTAATATGTAGAAATGCTAAGATATTATGTATCATGTAAGATCCTATGAAATAACTGAGATACAAGCAAATCAAGCTTGTAAGCTCTGAAAACATGAGCAATTTTATAGCAAAAGTATTCAAAAAGTTTTGCTTGGTTCATTTCGCCGCTAAGTAGCTATTTAGTTCAGGTACTGCAATTCCTGAGTATTATTGAAGTGTTTTATAATCGTTTTCGGAGACAAACTTCTTAAAAACTGCCAAATTTAGATAAATTTTTATCAAGGTTTGCTCAGCTGTGTATATATTGCTTAGCCTAATTGTGTTATAATTTTCAACATGTTGCAGAAGTATATAAAACTGTTTGCAAAAATATGCAAGCTAACAGAAATTCAGGGATGTGTTCTCTTTACCTGGAATTACGCTTCCAACCGATTGGAACTTAAAGCCAACATTAAAGAGTCTGGTTTGATGAAACGTATTTATTTACATCTGTTTCTCGTACTTTTACTTGCTTGTGGAGGATTACTAAAGCTTAAAACACAACAAAATACCGAGCTGCTTGAAAAATTTCTTTTTGCAATGGCGTTATCTTTTTTGGTGTGTTCACACGTTTACATTAGAAATTGCAAGTTTAACGCTACGGCTTGGTGCATTTATGTTAACGGCTTGGTGAACTTTACTAAAACGTACCCTCAAATAGAACTCAGAAAACCCGTCTTGTCTTTTGTTAAATTGGGCTGTTTGGGTTTTGCATATCTTGGAAATATTTCAGTAGTTTTGATTCCAATATTTTTTGTTTATGTGATTCACTGGGTAAACCCTTGCAAAGCAAGCTTACTGGGATATTGGGCTTTGCCAGAGTGTCATTGTTTAAATTCTGTAAATATCCCAAAAATGACCACAATTCATACAGTTCTAAAATTGTTGGTATTTATTTGCAATCACTGGATGTGGTCGTTTGGAATCGGTATTGCAAGCGTTACAGTGTGTGGACTTATGACCGTGGGAGTTATCACGTTTTGTGCTTACATAGAAGGGTAAGTTCTATAAAGATTGTAAAATTTTAGAGCAAATATATATTAGTTATTTTTTGCAGAATAACGGACGCATACATCAATGGAGTGGCAACAATTCGCCGGGTTACAATTTTGTATAGGACACTTCAAGTGCTTTCTGTTTTTATGAATGAAATTTTTACTACTGTTGTAATCCCAGGAATGATTTTGGCAACAATTTCAATTCACTCATTCAGCATGATTTTTCTGGTTCGGATTCCATATAACTCAAAGAACATTCTGAATGTGGCTTTGTTTGCGGGTTGTCTGGTTGACTCGGTGTTTCCAATCATTTTTATTCTTGGAGGCTTGTCCAAATTGTTGTCAAAGTCGCGTAAAGCTCTTAATCAGGTAAAAATTCATTTGTTAAAAAGACATAGAACCAGCTCAGGCCAAATTCGGAATCAGTTAAGATTGCTTCAAAGTTTTAATTGCATTAAAGCTCATTTTGGATCAGTTAACTTTATTGACAGTTTGACTCCTTTACACTGTTTGGACTTTGCCAATTGTTGCACAGTTCAGTTACTACTTGTAAACAAATAATCATGATAACTTTCACTTGCATAAATTTAATGTAATTAAATGAATTGCGCCATGAAACCATATTTGTAGTAGTTTTATGGAATAAAGAAATTTTAAAGGAGTTTAAAGGAGCTGAAATTTATCAGCATTTCTATGAAGCCACTTCAGACAACCTGGAAGCCATTACCTTTTCAAGTCAATTACCTAAGCAATTTCTACCATACTAATTTACTTCCTCCTTCCTCCCCGAATCTAAAAAACAGCACAAGAAAATAAATCTACATTTTATTACATTTTATGTACATCTACTACTAATGCATCATGGAGTAAATTTAAAGTTTGATAACCTGGCGCAAAAAGAAATGCATTTTTTACCAAAATATACAAAGTTTTTTATTTAGCACGAAACTCTAATAAAATCATGTTTCACACAGAACGTTTTACGCTCACACGCAATGCTACTTTGCCAAGGAATGCACGCTAAAACAGTACAAGCTCAACTGAATCAAGAAAGATTTAATAACATTTTCATCTATGTGGCTCATTCTGGTTCGATATACATACATATAGACAGCAGTAGTGGGTGGGTAAACGGAATGTTGAAAGTTGTGATGACTTTGATGAGAAAATACTACACCCAATTTTAATGCATAATTTACAGAACACAGAAATGATTTTATATCCTGCATTGACCCCACGTATTTTGCAAACCTGTGGAACATTTTTAAAATGGCAAAGTAGCTCATCCCAATAGACAAGCAGACAAATTAAAAATGCAACAAAGGGTATTAAATTTATCAAACAAGTTAATAGAAAGTATCGTAAAATGACATCTAGAAATGCTCTCATGAAAATAAATACTTCTCAGGTTTAAAACATTTTTACAAATTTTTACATTTTTTATTTTTTTCTCTTAAAAATTTACAAAAATTGCAAACTTAATTTTCAAACTTTACAAATTTTCTAGATCTCACATTCTCTACTATTGCCTATGCGAAGGAGGTTTAGCCGAGCTTAAAAACTTAATTGGAATCTGTGGTGGCGGTGGAAACTTTGGCAACGCAGGAGGATTTAACGGTCTCAGAGCTTCATCCTCTTCATTTTCCTCCTCCACCTTATCCTTATCCCCCTGCCTACTATTCACCTTATTCTCTTCCAACAACTTAATCTTCTTCACACTCTCCATCGTACTCGGCCCACTACTACTACTCATCATCTCCCTCAACTCTTCCAAAATCTCCGCAAACACAATAGGATTCAAATTATCTGCCAATTGACTCAGCATAAACCAGTCGCTATAGCTACACTCAAAAACCACCTCTTTAATCTTTTTCAAATTTGGATTATTCTTCTGATGCTTCAACCTCCTTCTTAAAATAAATCTTCTCAACGGCGGCAACACGATTATTGCCAATCGATAAAACAAATTCAAAATTGATAACGCCGCTAGTGCCAGAAACCAAAACCAAATAAAAATGTAAATCTTCTCATTCAAAATATTAATTGGAAGCACACACAACAAATCATACTCCATAGTGCCAAAAGCCACTCCACCAGTGGCAATCCTACAGGCCGTTACCGTTGGAAAAACTCTAGCCAGTTGATCACTCCGTTGATAAGGATGCTTTTGACTTAGGCTAAACAATCCCAACCCATAACTTGAAAAGCACCCATTTAGAAACTTGTCCGTTACAAAAATTTGTAAAATTACGTTCACCGTATTTAGCAGCTCGCAAATTACATACTGAATGGCATAAGTTGTATGGCGACCCTGATTGGGTGTCAAGTACAGTAAAATCGCTTCCTTTTGTCGGGCCAACTTTTCATCATCAAAACTCATAATCACCTCCAAATTCAAGTCGCTAACCAAAAGCTTCACTCTTCCTCTGTCAAATAGTCTCCAGAGCCAGTATGGAATGTAGAAAAGGCCGGATTGAAGAAATAGCACAAGCCAAACCCATTGATAGTATGAGTGGTATACTCTTGGCTCATCACCTTCCACAGCGGGACGTATTCCTGGAGCAAGATCATCTTCTTCTACTGCTTCGTATGCCCATTTTCCTTCGTTTATTAAAGCCGTACGGGTAAATGTGGAGTGAATCCAGCAATAGTTGTCAGCTATGCTTTTTATGTCTGAGGAGCTTACACAGTCAATAGGATCCCCTAGATATTGCCTTGAAGTGACCAGGATGGATAAGGCAAGCAGCAGAACTACGGTGACTTTGCTGTGCAGGATGAATACTGCGTTGGTGGTGTACACCTGGCGCTCGCTGACCTTTACCAGGTCCTTGAGATTCTTCCAAATGTCAAACATTTTTCAAAAATATTGAGTCTTTTAAGTCAGAATTTCATTTTTTTAACTGTTAGTAATATGCGGTTTATGTCCCAAATGAAAACCAACACCGGTTCAGTTTGACCTTTTTGCTTGGGCCAAGAATTTTAGAACTCACCAAAAATTCAAACATTTTTGACATCACTTTTTCTAGGCTTAACTTTTAATAGTAAATGGTAACATTGACAATGTGGATAAAACACTGTGAACATTTCGACTGTCGATAGAAAACTAATCAAACTTTTAGAACAGAACACAAATGGTTGCAAATCTTCTTGTAAGTTGCAATGAATAAAATTTGCATAAACAGTTTCGTTCAGTTTTTTAATCGTTGCAAATTCCAAGTTATTGCTTCGGATGGAGTATGCTTTTGATTGAAACGGGATCGTAATAATATGTTATGATGAGATGCGCTTTGCTGAACAAATTTTTATGCTCATGCTGCTGGTTCCCTTACGCGTAGGAAGTGGTTTTTCTGTGATGATGATGATGATCTTGCACAAATAAGTGCATCTTCTTGTAAAACAATATATTTTCTAAGAAGAAACTAGCTGAAGTTGAAGTTGGTCGTGTGAAAACTGAATTTGCACTGAGAACGGGATTGACCACTGGTCATCGTGACATCACAGCACACTAGACTCTGATCTGCTTGTTCGCCCACTTGAAGTTGAAATCTAAATGAAGTCATTTCTGTTTCTGTAGCTGCTGCTCCTCACAAAATGAATCTTATGACCAGCCAGAGCCACTTTCAGACTCTGATTGATACAAAGAAGACACGACACACGCCGTAAATACTATTACGTATTTTACGCAGTGACACATTATCATCATCTCTCAAGTCTTTTTGGCACTTTTGACTTTTATTATTGTAAATGGAAGCACTGAACTTATTTTACCGCAGTGAACAAAATACATCTATTTTGGCGGCTCTGCTAACTCCATTACAGTTTGGGAGCAACGTGCCATGTAATAGCAATTCAGGTTTAAAGCTAATTATTCAAACGATAAAAGCGACAAGATGGAACACACGCACCAAACAGAGCAAACTGTGAAGCCATGGCTCACTGGCTAAAATATAATTGTTCCAGATACCAGCTAAACTTTTTGACTGACACTTTGCAGACGACGGCACTTGCTCGCAATGCTTTCTTTAGTTTACGGCATTTGGCAAGCTTTAATGTGTTACCATGCGTAAGTCTCTCTGCATTCTCTACGCTGCCAAAAACGTATAACCGTAAAATTACACGACCTTCATCTTCTTTGCTTGTGATAATTGTCATGTTTATTGGCTTTATAAAACTTTACAGCTTTACAGTGTAAATGTGTAACGGAGCAATGTCCAATTGAGCCTGTGTAAAAATACAT
The DNA here is from genome assembly GCA_029691765.1 of Entomobrya proxima. Lineage (NCBI taxonomy): Eukaryota > Metazoa > Arthropoda > Collembola > Entomobryomorpha > Entomobryidae > Entomobrya > Entomobrya proxima. The sequence continues at coordinate 35,439,372 of CM056169.1, read as the reverse complement.
CTATAGCCAACTGGGCTGATTATATCAAGTGTGAAGAATGAAGATATTGTTAGCCCATTTTGTTAAATAAATATAATAAAACGGTATTTAGAGTGCAGGATTAGCCACGTTGTAAAATTATTCCAGTGTCCATTTTTGGTCAGTTGACTTAATGCACAAATATTATACTTAGCAAAAAACCGTAGGCAATATAATTTGGTGTATGAAAGTGAAATAAAATACACAACTTGTTCACCTCACCACTTTGGGACACCTACACACTCACTTTAAAATGTGTAAACTGAGCATCTCTCTTGAAATATTTTATAACGGTAAAACTTGTTGTTTTTATTTTGTACCGAGTCTGGTTACAAGTTGAGTGATGTACTCAGTTTTAAATTGAATATGGGTTTTGGTGTTGCTGTTGTTTGTGCTGCATAAACAAGACACACAAACATAAGCGATAATATAAATCTTTATTTGGAAATTGGCTTTTGAGCTGATAGCCAAAAAAACACATAATCAAAGTCGTGTAATAAGTAGCAAAAGTGCCTAAAGGCAAAAAAATGTAAAACAGAATGTAAGCACAAGAGAGCCACAAGCGATGATGTTGATGCGATGCTTAGGGGAACAAAACAAAGCACAGATTGAATTTTGGTTAATGCTAAAAACAGTCGTAGCCTTTCAGCCTTTGACTCTGAGCATGTAAATGAATGACTAGTGTATAATATTTGCACTGCGCATTTCAAAACATTTCATTTTTACAGTAGATGGGTACATGGAAAATAGATTGCAATAAAAAGCACAAGCCATTTTTATGACATTGCAAACATAGGAGGGGGAACAAAATGAAGAGACTCTCATTTATCCGTTTATTTTTTAAAAGGTGAACATTGAACATGACAACAACATTAAAGCTAGCTAACCGTGAAAAAAGTATGAATGGAAAATAGACGGTTTGATGGCCATAAATATAACCCAGTTTATATCACAGAGTAAAAAACGGAGTCAGTCAGGCGACGCAACTGTTTTGGAACTAGAGGCATAGAGTTGTCTGTCCATTTGAAAATAGCAATAATAATAGAATTTTAAACGAGACTAGGATTTACAAGGCAAAGTGTGTACGCAGTGGTGATTATATCAGTATATAGGCAGAGCAGTAAAGATTGGGAAAATATTACAGTTGGCAACATATGAACAGGCAGAATCACGAGAGTGAAGCAAAGAGATTCGGAATAATATATTGAGTGAGTGAGTAGGTCTGGCAGAAGCGCAAAAACATCAGAGCAAAGAGATTAGATGAAAGAGGTGGTCGTCGTGAGTCGTGTGCTTGTTAGATAGATGTATTTGGGACGTGACAAGCACAACAGATTTTTATTGCCTGAGAAACCACCAAGTGGAGTATAAACATTGGAATTGGGAATGTGTAAATGCTTCAATGTATTTATTTGTACTTTTACTTATTAGCGAGTTTGATTTGAAGTGGAGAAAAAAAATGTTTGAAAATAGCAAACTTGACCTATTTTAAAAGCGAAAAAAAAATTAAGCAGAAAAAAGAAGAACAAGAACGTATTAGAAGCGTGGCAGTATTGGAACAGATTTTTGGGAGTGTTGAGTAATGAAGAAATGTTGAGTAATAAATGCTTATGGCTTTCTGACGGTTTCATGGACCATTGACAGAAACACAAAGGAAATGCGGCATAAAAAAGGATGTGTAGCGTGAAAGGATGCAGAATTAGGGTGGAGATGGGTTCTGAGCAGGGTTGGCAATATGTCATTTTTCAAATTTTTGTGGACATGACATGTCAATTTGTCAAATTGACATGGACATTGGACATCAATGTCAATTTTTGTCAAATTCAAATTTTTTATGACAAATTGACATGTCTTGGACATTATGTCCGGACAAATTGACATGTCCAAAATTTCTGACACATTTTCTAAATTTACTATGCTCTTAAATGTTTAGCTGAATTGCTGGAATAAAAGAAAGAATCTCCAGCTCATCAGCAGGCGTTTGAATTTTATCATGGTTCATTATTCGAACCCATCCCAACTTGTTTCTAATAATTTCCACCTTCACCCAAGCCAACAGCAGCAACCTCATCTTATGATGCAGAAAACTCTGGTGGCTCTGAAAGCTCCGGCATTAAGCAGGAGTTTCCGGAACAAGAGCTCTGGTGGGTGGAATGACTAACTGTTAGCCGCTAACGGAGACATTGATTCAAAATATAAAATCGATGCCTGGGAACAGTTATCGGTTAATAATCAGAATCAATTATACTCTTTAACCATTTAACTTCGTTTGCTCGTTTTGCAGAAAAGCTGCAAGAATATAACTCGTTTTGAAATTAGGAATCGACTAAAGACGTAATAACGTTAGAAGAACTGATGAAACAGTTGTGATTTTACTTAACTATCTAATTGTACTAGACAATCAATATGTCAAGTACAATATGATCAATCAATTCAATTGTTCTGAATTGCGTGGATTTTGACTTTCGACAAAACAGCTGAGCATTCCAGCTCATGGCATTTATGTTTTTGTCTGCAAATGAGCTTGAATATTTGAAAATGTACATGAAAAATGTGCTGAGGCGTCCAACGAATCTAAGCTTTGAAGCCTGGTGTCTTGATGCAAGGTACAGCGTGTTAATTATGCAGCATGAACTAGTAAAAATGTCCATTTGTCATTTTTATTTTTTCATGACATTTTGACATTTGGACATGACACGCAAGATGACATGACATGTCATAATGTCATTTGTCATGGGAGTTCCAAATGTCCATGACATGTCATGTCATGGACATGTCATTTGTCCATGGACATTGACATGGTGCCAACCCTGGTTCTGAGAATTTGCTGTTTTTGAAATGGGTGCTTTATCTGCTAATTTCTGGTTTAAGGTTGTGTTTTCCTGTTGTTAAAACATGAATTGCAAAATAATATTACGTTTTGCGCAATTTTTTGTACTTGTAACCGGAGATTTAGAATTAAAATAATTTGTGAAATCATTGTAGTGATAATTGAGAAATTTGTTTTTTATGTAATTTACGGATCCCAGGAATGATTTTGGCATTTATCTCAATATTCTCAATTCACTCATTCAGCAGGATATTTCTGATATGACTCTTAATAGAGAGGATTCTTAATAGTGTCTAGATGATTCTATGTTTCCAATAATTAGCTCGCTGCTTTGCCGAGGAGTTTATTAATATTTCAATATCCGTCTGTCCGTGCCCGTCTATTTTATTTTTAGTAGGCTCTAATGGCTCTAAATAAGGAAAAAATAGGCTCTAAACCAGCAAAAACAGGCTCTTCACAGAACGGTAAATAGTTCATTGTATAAAATGTTTGTCATTGTAGCCAATTTACCACAACCCTGACTACCAGCTGGAATATTTTCTCGACAAACCTCATGTTTCACCTTTCATAAGGAATCTTAACTTTTAACAGCTATTAACAGATTATATCACATTTATTTATTTACTGATTAATATCCACAAAATACAAAAATGAGTAACACCAGAAACTTCATAGTACTCGATTAAAGAAAATATTCTGAATTTTACTAAAATGAGATATCTGGAAAAACAATATCACTTATCCTGTTTCTAACTGAAAATACTTTGCAAAATGACTAACACAAGATTTTAAGCACAATTTAAAAAACACAAAATCCTTTAGAAAAGGTTTCTGAAGAAATAAGAGCTGCTCCAAAATTACTCACAAAACACCACCATTTCCATTTCCAACGACAAAACGCGACAGTACCGAACAGCATCTACAAAATTACAAAACAAATAATTAAAATTCCCTTAAATTCCACAAGAATTACAAAACATTTCAAAACTAATTTGAATCCTTCTTTCTATTCTTTACCTTTGATTACTTGTTCGTTACAAGCCCAAAATGAAATCCGTTTCCACTTTCACCTTCACTTCCTCCAGTTCAGTCTTCATATCCTCTGCTGCTAGATCCTCCATCTTTTTAAGTTTCTCCTGATCTTCCACTATCTTTTTAGATGTCACCTCCACAATTTTAATTTTATCTTTCATCCCATTCCCCCGTGGTTGACACTTCCCATCCGTCTTCTTCTCGTGCTCTTTCCAATGCTGCTTTGTCAAAAATCTCCTCCCGCACCTTTCACACCCAAATCGTTTCTCTCCGCGATGACTTCTCATGTGCTGATTATAATTGCCCTTTTGCACAAACGCCTTCCCACAAACTTGACACTCATACGGTTTCTCACCGGTATGCAATCGTCGATGAGTAATTAGCGTGCTTGTTAAATTAAACGCTTTTCCACAAAACTCACACTTGTTTGTCTTTTGATTGTTGCTGGACTCCATTTCTGACAAGTGAACTCGTTTAAAATGGTACTTTAAAGTGCGTTCATTGGCAAATGATTTAGGACAAAGGCTGCATTGAATCATAACTCCTGAAATGTGACGGTTTCTAACGTGACAATGAATGTCGTTGGGACAAACTGCGGTGAAATCGCAATGTGGACAGAGGTAAGGTTTCTCTTGGATGTGACGACGGATATGAATCGTTTGGTCGCAGGTACCGTTAAAATAACGATTACAAAATATGCAGATAAATCCAGGACCTCTTCGGTATTTGGGTTTGGACATTTTGCAAAAAAGAAAGGAAAATTTATGACGAAAGTGGTGAAAAAGAATGTGAGAATGAGGATTTGGGTTTGTTGATAGTCTAGTCAGCTGAGAACGGGCAAGCGGCTTTGCTGTTGCTCTATGCTGTGTGGTATGATGGGATAATGTGGTACGTTGAGCTGGAAAAGTGTTGTCTTTGTTGCGGTTAGCTTGGCTTGGCTTGGCTTACTGAACATCTCTAAACTTTCATTGCTTTAAGTGCAAATGTATGAGAGTGTATAGCATAATTTTTAACAGGAATTTTGATGTTTTAGAGACATCAATTAATCGCTGGAATTATTCTCATCGTAAAATTGAGGTTTTGATGTTCATTTGCACTAGAGTTACCCTGATTGGTTTTATTGTTTCTATACATTTTTATTTTGTATTTGTAATGAATGGTCGTTACGTTGTTTTAGTGTTTTTTAATTATTGCAAGTATTTTAAGAAATAAATAGTAGTAATGAAAAAGATGACAACAAAACCGGTTAAACATTTGTGGACGGCTCTTCCAAATTTGAAGAAAGTGGAAATTTCGTTACCCATAGGTACCCGTTTGACTTTGTGTTGCTTCGTGGCTGCAAGTTTGATTAGTATGAAGTATATTTTATGCACTTTTTAACAACTGGAGTACATTTTTTAGCTTAGCTTTTTATAATAAGAATATAATGTTAGTATTACATGCAGGAAATTACAAGATGAATTAATAATTTTTTAATATTTTCACACCAAAAGATGAAGAATGTGTGTAATTTTTGTAAATGTACTAAAAATAAATACAAATGGCTTGTAAAACAAAAATAAAATTATATTACATGAAACTTTGCTAAATAAACAGTTTCTTTGTACCAGAAAATCACTGTGCAAAATTTTGTGGGATTCCTAAAGCTTGTGGTTGGTGTCATTCATAATGATAAGTTTTGTTCAGAGCAGCAAAGCAATTTCTCTATATTAGTTTGTAAAATATGTATTTACAAGGACAATTTGGACGAAAGTGAAAAGCACGAGTTTGTTTTGTTGGCAGATTAGCTTTGTCAAAAACAAACAGCGGAATGTATTTCATACGAAATTCATATAGAAATTAAAATACGGCTAGATATACAAGTGCAGCAATAATGTTTCTGCATTCCCAAAACATGGTCATATAACCAAGCCAGGCAACCCAACACGTGCGTAAACCTGAGACAGAATATTATTTTGAAAATAAGCTGTTGCCTTGTGCATAATGATGTATTCAACCACACAAAAAGATGTCAATACATTATGTATTGATATACATCACTCAAACCGCTTCCCTATTCTCTATTCAGCTCTATCCGAATACCATGTATGAAGTATCCTTTTGTTTACATCAATATTTTTCGGTTTGGCTCCCAATGTTGCTGAACAGAAAGGGTTGCTGTTCACCTGTCTTCCTCATGTAAACATGTTTAGACATGCCAACTCGAGCAACTTCAACTTCCAATTCTTTTGTTTGCATACCTGATTGTGTTGTAATTTCAACAAAAGCTTTTAAGGCAAATGTTCTGTTGATGAGCAGAAACTGCTGTGAAAAGTTATTTTTTATCCAACCAACTTTTCGATTTACCTCTTTAACAAAATTGGTGTTGTGTTGAAGTTCGATTTTTGAGAATACACTAGTCGACAGTTTCTTGCAACACTGAACAAATCCTGACATTATGGCATCCAAAAATGACAATGGTGGGCCAGTGACCAGAAAACGAAGTAAAGTTGACAAGCAAAAAATCAATGACCAAAAACGGATAAAGCAGTGGCTCCAGCCTGTGGTTGTAATTGGGCCAAATGACATTGTTTTAAATCCACACTTAGGAAAGGTCAAACTTGAGCAGGAGGAGTGGGAGGTCAAACCGGATGTTAGTGAGCAAGTAAGTGAGGAAAATTTAGTGGAAGATGAGGAGTTCATGGATGTGGAGGAGGGGGTGCTGGTAGTTAAAGAGGAAGAGGATGACGACGAAATTCAGAATGATCACGAAGATAGCGATGAAGTTTCAATGTACTGTAAAAACGCTGAAAATATATTAGGGGAGAATCGATTACTGAAAACTAAAATGCAGAAAGGAGAGGCAAGAATAAATGAGCTAGAAAGGTTACTCCTGAAGAAAAAAACTGAGCATACAAAATTCCTGAAAGAAGTGCAAAGAGTGCTAAAAGAGACAGATTCAAGTGAGCAAGAGAAAATCAAGACCCTGCAAAAAATGATTGCTGATTTGGATGCCGAGGAAGATGACGAATTTCAAAATGCGGAAAGGCGAATAATTCCAGATTTGCCAAGTGAAATTTCTGCCGTGCCTGAGAGTGCCGTGCCTGAGAGTGCCGTGCCTGAGAGTGCCGTGCCTGAGAGTGCCGTGCCTGAGAGTGCCGTGCCTGAGAGTGCCGTGCCTGAGAGTGCCGTGCCTGAGAGTGCCGTGCCTGAGAGTGCCGTGCCTGAGAGTGCCGTGCCTGAGAGTGCCGTGCCTGAGATTGCCAAGGTATCAGCTCTGCTCCCAGAGGTGGGTTTTTTAAAGTTTCAGTTACATATTTACTAATTGTGTAGCTATGCATATGTTTTAATAAATCAATGAACATTTTCTATTTTTTCAAAACTTGCATATTTTCAGGTAATCCAACTTATCTGGAACAAGTACAAATACTCGCTTATCAACCGTACGGATTTTTTAAACCTTCGACTAGTATGCTCAGCGTGGAAAGAAACTGTTTATGAAATTGAAGCTGGGCCTTGTCAAAATTTGCAAACAGAGTTAACAATTTTCTACGATGATCGCATAAGCTGGAAGTATGGAAAATTTAATCCAGAAAACGGACGTTGTAAAAATAAAAATTTGCGACCAAATGTTTCACCATATAGTGTGTCAATTGTATATTCCAGTCGTGACAAAATGTCTAAAGTCCAAACCACAAAATTAGCTAAACTGTTAGGAGAAGTGGGACATGGCATCAGAGAGTTAACTTTTTACAAGCCAAGGATAATTTATAATATTAAGCGCTTTGAGAGACGGTTTATTAACTGCTTGAAGTTCATGTTAAACTTAACAAAAGTTCAGATTAAAGTTTATGATAAACCTGGAACCAGGTATGCAGCAGGTGTTCCGTGCCCAATTTCCACAGACAATGGATATAAAAGGCTGCTTGATTTTCCAACCTTGCCGAAACTTAAGCATCTTTCTAATTATCACTTGCCCATTGATTTGTATAGAGCAGCAATTGCAAAAAATCCGCAGATAAAAAGAAGGAAGGAGTCTTGGACTAGGGGATTAGAGATTTGACTTCGGACCATTTTCGGAAGAGCTTGCACTTCATATTGTAGACAAGAAGATTCATATTGTAGAGAATTTAAACTTTTTTGAATTACAAAAAATTCTGTAAATTTGATAAAGATTATCATTTAGTTAATCCAAAATTGTCGCAACTGCAAACACTTGAGGTTATGCCTGAACATTTTGAATTAACTGAATTTTGCAATCAAGAGAAGCACATGCTAGAATTTTGTAGAGTAATCCTATTTTGTTAAAAACTTGATCTTAAAGAATTTGGTGGTTGCACATACAAACTTAATTGTTATGGGCATTGGTATGAACCTCTTCAAACAAGTATGCAATATAAAGATATGAAAACAAAGTTGATTAATTATTTGTATGTAAAGTTTCCAAAATTAAAGAAAGTGTAGTATACTCAACCTCTTAAGCTCATTAAGGTGAATCCTTTTGTGCTTCTTCGTGAATTTAGGAGACACTAAACGTTTTGATTCGTATAAACTTTATACTATAAAGTATAATTTATATACTTTGAATTTTGAAACGATTCATGTACATTTTAGAAGCTTTTATGGAATAAAATAGACTGTATTCATGTGTAAAATGATATATTGTTTTAGTAAATCTTTGCGTAAAGAAAATGTGATTAAAAATGAATGAATGAATATATATTTACCAAGAATAAATATAAGTGTCATGTAAAAATAAAAACAAATTTATGTTACATGAATTCTATATTATGTAAGCGATTGTATAATAATTTCAATTTCTTAGCAAGTAGCTGTGTCAATTTTTTATCCGTATGTCACTCACGAATTTTCAGATACTATTTTCTCAAATTAACTCTCAGAAAAAAACCAGTTAAGTTAAAATGAATTGGTTTCTTTACCCGGTCCCGGAAAATACCTGTACCAAATTTGGTGTATTTCTAACTGAGTGAGGGCATGGAGCTACTTCAAAATGCAAATCAATTTTGATTCTTTTTAGACTAAGCCACCATCATGTACTAATGAACAAAAAATCGTTTCATTTTTGTTATGCTATTGTACGTGTATAGAATTAAATGCTCCGCACGACCAATACCGTCTTTCCTACATTCCATAACATGTAGAACCAGCCCTACGTAATACCTCAACTGAATATTGCTTTTCAATTTAAACTTTTATTACATATTTGCATTTTGATAAATTGTTTTTGAGTATTAACCACACCAAGCAAAATTTTACTACGTTAGATTTATTCAAAGTGCAAAACATTCAATCTGTTTTCAAATGAAATCTTTAAGTTGTTAGTTAGCAAAGTTGCATTACAGTTTGTTTTGAAGATTTGAAATTATATTTCAAAATTTAAGAAAAAATAAGTTTTTCTGTATCTGCTAGCTATTAGCAAAAAACGGCGTTTTTGTAATTACATGGGTGTTATTAGTTTTACAGCAAAAGTACTTGCACACGGAAGAAAATTTAAAAAAGGAGTGTAATGTATTAACACATTAGAGTGTTCTAAAAAGAGTACAAAGCTTTCTATTCGTATATATTGAATACAAAATCATAATATACTACATCCAAACATAAAAAGGGTTAAACTTAGCACCGACTAAAATTATTGATTGGTGGAAAATACGTAGATTGTGTTAATTATTCAGTGGTACCCCATAGTGTTGTACCAAATTAGTCAGAATACTCATACGTTGTTTGCTGGTTATGCATGAAGGTTGTCATGCTTATACTTTAAATATGGCAGTGTTCCAAAAATTTTCCTTGATTTTGTTTTTTGTAAGTTTAGATATTGCAAGCTCATTAAATATACAAAGTTATGTTAGTAACAAAAACAGTTTGTTTCCGTTGTTCGTGAAGAAACTTAATTTCAATCCTGAATTATATTTGCTTCATTTTGTTTGCGAAGAAAAGTGCGATGGAATACCATTATTTGATTCAACACGAATTGTGCACCAAAGAAATAATAAGGCAATGATTAATAGCAGACCAGATAAAAGGCTGCAAAATCTCAGAGAACGCACAAACTCTAGTGTGTTTTGTCGGGGTTGTTCTCATTACCAAACAAAGCAAACAATAATTTTTGCAAAATACAATGTAAATTATTACTCTGTTGTGAATAGCGCTTGGATGCATTTGCTACGCCTGCGCACGATATTTGTATTGCTCGTCCAAACTCCAGCTCCTCGCTTGCAATTCAAATTCGAATCTGCCTATGATTTTCGTAGACAAAAAATTTACTTATATGTACAAGGAAAATTCAATCATGTACCTGCTACCAAAGTAATCTTTTACTTGGATACAAAGCCTGAAAACAGGATGTACGCGAATTGTCAGCCGTTCTGCTACAACTGGTACCAAGTCACTAACTTAACTAAAGGAACCTTTGTCAACAAAGCAAACACGAAAAATTTGGCGAATATGCTGAAGCTTATCCGATCAGCGGAAACTTTGCATAAATATTTGTATTGGAACTCCAGAGGAATGCGAATCACTGTAAAAGTTGATACGGACTTGGAAAACCTTAACACCGAAACCATTTACAATGACTGTAAATCTGTATCAAGAATGACACTTAGGTCAACTATATGCGAAACACCACTATTAACAGCGATACAAATTGGCAGAGTACATAATATAAACATACAGTTTGAAGACCAAAATGTCAAATATTCACCCTCTGGATGGCATGATCCTCCGTCGGACGTTGAATGGACGGGATCAGTAAATGTACCCGAAACAAAAATCCCACACGATTTGTACTATGAAGCAAGCTCCCCAAAGATAAATTTTGGGATAAACATATTATCAATAGAAAATTCAGACTTGACCAAAACATATAAGTACGTGTTTGAAAAGCAAACCCAGATACATCTGCTATATTGCTACAAAAATCGGGAAGTACCCGTTGGTATTACTAGTGCAAATGCATGGCTTACGCCGTATACACTGGACGTATGGTTCTTTGTAGTAATTACCATTTTCCTGGAAGCCTTAGCAATGACATTTGTCACCAGAAGAATTGGAGTTGTGTATTCATCTTTGTATGTTATTTCGATTTTCATTGGGGATCAGCCACCAAAAATGTGGAAAAAGTACAAAACGTTGATTCTGCTGTCCATTTGTGGATTGATTCTAACTTCAGTGTATGAAGAGAACACAATAAGTATCACCATAAAGGCAACTGGTGGTACAGGATTTCAAAATTTTACGGAGATAATGAAAAATGGATACAAGCTGCTTTGGCAAAATGACGAAAAACATGCCAATCCGCTTAACGAATATTGGAAACTGTTTGCAAAATACAACGCTTTAAAAATGATATGGACAGCGTTTAAATATTTGCCTGTTGGAACATCTGAAGAGGAAACTATGAAGTTGTTTCAAAGAAAATTTGCAATGCTGGCTGACGAGACAAGATTTAATAGATACAGGCGGCTACTACAGTATCACGTAAAGAAAATTGATGGAGTTGCTGCCCGATGTGATGGGTTGGCTAAAACACCTGACGAGTATCCACAATACTGGGAAATTTCTATGGTAAACCGCGCTTGGATATTTAAGACAATGTTGAGATTGCAGGAAGCAGGACTGAACAAACAATGGAATCATTGGGTACAGTGGAGAAGAGATTTGAACGTTACGACTACGTTTCGAAATGCTGTTGATGATCAATATGCTAATAGTGAACTGATTACAATTCAAAAGTTCCTACCTATAGTATTGGTTGGGATATTTGCAAACATATTCTGCACTATAATATGGGCTATTGAATTAGCTACCTTTAAGATTACTGAAGCACAGTGTAGATTATTTCTGTTGTACATTCTGAATTGCTTGAGAAATTGCGTTCATAATATTATGAAATGTTTGAAAATTTACAAAAGTCAAATGCTCAAATGCGTTGCGATGGTAAAGGATCGTAAACAAATTTGTCGGCGTATATAGTTAAACTTTTGATGTGTATGAAATGTATGGGTGATGCGCTTATGTATCATTATGCGTGTAAATGCGATTTAGTTGGATGAAATTATAAATAATAGTGTATGAATAAAGCAGAAACACGGAACCACAACTACATAAACAAATCAAATGGTATACTAATAGCATAATTACATAAATGCTTTGCACTGAAACTGTACAGAACAACACGTAAACTATACACACTTTACATAATAAATCCACTTACTGTTTGAAAAATTATTGACTTATTCTATTACGATTATAAATGTTTATTTGCTAACACTTCCTGTACACCGAATTAGAATGCCTTGAAAACTGCTGTAAAATTTAATGGATATGCATCCCACGTATTTAGGGCTAAACTACCATAAATTAATTGTTTATTCATAACTGGCACTAAACTGTTGTATGTGCCAACCTGATGAATGTCGCGCTCCTAATGAAGGTTATTTTATTTTATAGTCTATTGTTTATTCTGCTTTACAAGCAATATTGCTTGTGTGTCTGAACTTGTGTACCTGTGCAATTCTGAGTAAAATGAATACAGTATTACACCTATTATTGTGCTCAGCACGTTGTAATTTACGTTATATTAAAGTGATTTGACCTTGAAATCTTAGAAGCTTTAATGCGTGCAGATATAACTTTTTTATTGTGCTGGTAAATCACCAAATCAATTAACGCCCCATTTACAGCATCCAATATAGGAGCACGTTTTAACAGACCAAATGAACATTTCGTTTAGTGCCCAGTGTTATGGTGATTTTCTTAGGACGATATTAAATGAAATTTTCAAAGCATCATGGTTCCTTTAAAACTGCTTCAGGAGAATCAGCTAGGCAGTTATTCAGAAACAAAGCACCGATCATAAAATTGCGGATAATACAACCATATCAAAAACATCTTATTCAAACAGCAAGAAGATCTGTATTAAAATCAAAACGCATATTATCAGCAGTAAGATCTGTGAGCAGAAGTAAGTTTATGTTTAATTTAACGCATAATTATTTTTATGCATATCATAGCCATTTTATTCATAACTTCAAAAACTGGAATAAAAAATCAAAATATGGTGCAAAATTCTGTTTGGTTTTCTTTCTCAGATATTTCGTTTCGTAAAACGACCAAACCAGGATTGGATATTATCAACAATAACACTAAAAATGCATGCATGAGTCAAAGCGAATCACCCAATTCTATTTTACACGAAATATCACCAACTGTAGCAGTTCAAACAATTAAAGAGCTTCAACATGAAAACACACTGTTGAAGTCGGAGCTACAAATGTACGAAAATTACTTTGGAAATATCAGAACAGCTGTTTTATTTGCGCACGTACGTAATTAAACATATATTGGAATTCTGCTTTGTTTGATAATGCCCTAAAATTTAGTGAGTTTTATTATTTTAGGTTATTCCAGTACTTCATCAATATATGGACCTTTCAAACTTTCTCAAATGTAGACTGGTCTGTAGACAGTGGAATCATGGCGTTGTCGGCTTTTTAGAATCCTTTTATTTATACCGTGACTTTTTGGGTGAAAACGATTCAAAATTTGAAAAACAACATGGTTCAGTACTAGGTTTACTGGAGAAAAAGTTTACGTACAACAGAGCAGACCAAATCAAGCAACTGCTTCAGTTTTCGGAGGAGCCACAAAATTTAATATCTTCTTTTCGTATAAAGTGTATTTCATTTCGTATTGACATAAGCACCTATACAAATGTTAAAGTGGCCACCTACTTAAAGAAGTCGTTATACTCTGAGGGCCCATTTGACTTGAGGACCATTGCCATTCTTCGCCAAAAAGTTGAGTCTCAGCTTGAAACTTTTTGGCAACACGTGATACAGCTAGGTTGCCGTGTTGGGGAACAAATTTCCTGTGTTAACCTTTACAACAAGGAAGTAGGCTTGACACCTACTTTGCTCTACAAAAACGTGGTTAGACTTACGTTCTTGTTTCCAAATCTAAAAAGGCTAACTATTGGGGGCAAGCTACAACCTTTGGAGAAAATTGATGAAAATCTAGATGAAAGTGAATTTCAATGGGAAGCAGAAGAAATGATTACGCAAACATATCAATTGCCACCTTTACGAAACCTAAACTGTCTGGAATTTCTGTTCGAAGACAGAACAATGCTCAAGTTACTAAATCAAATTATTTGCAAAGCTCCTGTGCTAACTCATCTACAAACTTATAACTTTTCTGGAGACTCAGCAGAGCTGCTTGAAAACAGTTCATTAAAGGATTTAAGACTGGTAATGACTGAACACACAGAGGATAGATTTTTCGGATTAGAAGCTTTGAATGTAGAATTGCTACAAAAACTTACCCTGGACACGGGAAACGAAAAGCTATTTCTATCTGAGATTCTGCCAACGATTCGGTATTTTACAAATCTTAAGTGTTTATGCATTAAAGGATATCTTCAAATTCCAGAGACTGAAAATAGCAATACAAAACAAGACATGAAAGTGTTGGCTGTTACAACTTTGAAAATATACCACACATGGCCATACATCGAAAACGTTAAAGGATTTTATTCAAAGTTACTTTCTTATTTTCCAAACGTTAGCAATTTGTACATTCAAGAGTACATTTTGACAAAACAGAAAGTTGAAACAACAGCAAATCTTGAATTTCCTCTGTGCTTGCAAACAAACACGGAAGTGTCAACGGCTTTATCAAGTATTTGGGCAGAGATGAAAAGACTCAAAATTGTAACGCTTCTGACTAAACTTGCGTTTGAAAACTCTACAACAACATATTATTTTCGTAGTGAGTGTAACAAACTAGCCAAAGAGAATCTGCATGAGAATAATTAATACAATACTGAACCTTCATTCTTACAATAAATAATTTTGTAATCGACTGTAAATTGTTATCTATAAAAATGGAACTTAATTCTTGGGTACGCACAAACACACACATGTTACTGCATATGACTAAGACTGGGGCATTAAACTCTGCAAATGCATCATTTTCTCTCTTTGAAATTTGCAAGAACAGAAAGCTTGCTGAAATTGCTCCACTTGAATAACTAATTACAATTGCCACTGCCTCGCGCCACGTGGCTACATTTAGAATAGTACCTGAAAAGGTGTTTCAGTAGTCATACGCTCATAGCTTTCTCTCCTCAGAATGAACAAACTAATTTTTATTTTCTTCCATCATTTCATTCATATGTCTAAGACATCAGACGACGATTGTTTGCCAAGTCGCCGAACCTATCACCTAATCGACGGGTTTTGTTGTTGGTTTGGTCGTACAAATGCATAAATGTACTCTTAAAATGACAAAAATGCCATGCATTTAAAACCAACAACATAGTAACTTTACTCTAGTACATGTGGCGTCTGTGAAGATTTGTGCTAAATATAAACACAATATTTCTAGCTATTACAATTTTTAGTCATGTACTTTAGTTAGTCTTGTACAAATACGCAAAATACCTTTGCATTTATTGTCACTCTTGAATTTCAAAATCCTATCATATACCAATTTCAATAAAGTGTGCAGAAACACTTTTGAATCTAGTGTATACCAAACAATTTGAACACCCATACATTTTAATAATTTGTACAACCTTTTCAAATCCAAAGCAGTCATACGTTCCACTATACTTGTTTTAATTCTTAATCTACAAAACCTAGAGAATAAGCATTTTAAAAATCTTATAACCTTTTCAACAAAGAACACACCTGTACCAAAGCATACTCCAACTGTAAGCACGAAAAAAATTGTTAGAATATTTCCAGTCATGTTTGGCTTCTCCAGGGGCTCATTAGTATACTTATGGGGAACTTTTGTTTGATTAAGTGCTGTAAATATACGTTCAAAAATACCAGAATTACTGATGTACTTGATGCGCTTAATAAGATTTATGGAAACAATTCCATCAATATAGAAATTTAGAAACTGAGAAGAATACACTTCTTTACCCAAATAGACGTCACGCAATCTACTATCTTTCAATTCAATCCAAAACATGTTTGCTTCATTTTTTGGCAAAATCAAGGCTCTTCTGTTGCACACTTTAAGCCACTCAAAGGCCATTTCTTTTTCTCTTCTAAAATATTCTCTGTACAAAATATCTGTAAAATATGTAATCGCATTTAAGTCAAACTTATCAATGTCAAATGTAAACGGCATGAGAGCGTCTGAAATCTCCTTGTAGATATTTTGCAACTGATTTAACAATTTTGTAGCTGCATAAACGTCTTTATTAAAATCTCTATTAAGTCTTTTCCCGTTTGCATTGTAATCATTATAAATATGACTATACTGAAAAAACCTTGAATGCAGTAAGGAAACTGCAATTTGTTCTGTTTCATTGTGTACTAAACGGAGATGCGGTGTTTCTGTAAAATTGTCTTGTCCAATTATTATTAAGTCTGTTGTTGTTCTTATCAAAAACGAATCGTTCTTTAGTTCTTCAAAATGTTCATACGGAATTGGCATCCGATTTGTTACTATGTTGTACATATTAGTATTTTTGTATGCGTTGCTCAAAACAACGCCTACCAATACAAACGACCCAATTCCAAGACGCATTCTATCATTAATCATTATACGGTCGGAATATAAATATCCTTGCTCTAGCAAAATTTTAGCAACTCGCAAATAATTATCCATTCCACGATTCCACCAAACCATTTTTGTTTCATGTTTATCAATTACTGTAAGGCCAATTGCTGTAAACGATAAAACAATTCCAATACACATCCAAATTATCCAGTCAAACACACTCACAAAATGAGTAAAGGTCAATGAGCTGTCACCTCGTCGGCCACAACTTATAAATATTAAATCTGTTTGTGGTTGATGCAACCAAAGTGGAAATCCGCTATAAGGTTTTTGGTCAACTGTATCAATGTGAAACCCTACTAGATACATAAAGGTTGGTTGGTCAACATTTAAATGCTTTTGAACTCCGTCCGAACTGTAAAAATCAGTTTCGATTCCCCATTCCATGTAAGTTGTTGTAAAGTTTTTAAAAATGAATAGCCAGGTTTGTAAGAGCATATAGGCGACACGATCAAGGGTCGATATACCCGAGAGATCTTGTTTAGAATGCTTTTTGCAAATTTTCATTAAATTTAAAATGCTTTGTGCCAATGAGTTTGGACCCGCGTATGTATTTTCAAGCAAAAGGTTATACGTTACCATAGTTGTAGCACTAAAGGGTGTAAATTCACTATCAAGGGGTACGGTTGTTCTGATCAAGCATTTCTCGGAAGTTATGCAAATAGTAAGCAGATCAACATTTGTAATGTAGGTCTGGTTTTTGCTGTTGATTTCTGTTATCGCCACTAAATAGGTTTCAACTCTTAGATGCCACTCTTCAGTAAACATCCACAATCTAAAAATTTCCGTAAACCAGAATAACACCTTGTGATTATCTTTTTGCTCCTCTATTTTGCAAATAATAATTAGCTCGACGGAAACTGAGTTAGGAAAATGTTCCATTCTTTGTGTTTTGTACAATGCTTGAATATTTAAGTAATCAAGGTACGTTCCTCGATGAAAGGTTTTTGGAACTATTAGATGGAAAGATTTACTTTCATTAGGATAGATGAATAACTCCATGTGACAATTCCAGGGTTTTGCATTGGTCGTGTACAGAGAATGATTTAGAGCCTGACATATTGCTACGTTCGGCTCTTCTAGTATCAAGTTATATTTAGATTTACACTTGGACGGTAAGTCATGTGAGTATTTATTTTTATTGGAATAAAAATCTAATGGTTTCCATATCAAAATGGGTCCACTTGTTTTAGGTGTATCAATATTTTGGTAGTTAACTATTACCACAAAACATTTTAAAGAAATATATGGTTCTAGTAAATTTTTCAAGTTGGTAATTTCTGGATATTGAAATTCAAAAGCACCAAAGTTTATTTGCAATCCAATAACGGCAAATAGAAGCAACCTGACTAGATTATTTAGTGGAGTCATACTGAAATCATGTAAACTTTGAAAGGATGTAACGAGTTACTATGCGAAACAACGTTATACCAAAGTTACTAAACTTTCTGATAGCTTCTAAACAACAGACATTTGTACAAGTTGTTAATATTGATTTATGGGATTAGAATTTACTGACCAGAAAACGTGTGTAGTCATGCCTAACGTTCCATAATATCTGTTCCACCAATGCAGTTAGACAAACAAATTGAATATTTATCTGTCCAATCTATCTCTCCATCAGTTTGTAAGTCCTCATGAGGTAGCGCACGCGTCGTTTTGTTTTTCTTGCCAGAAGACATTAATACTAGTTAATCTGATCGAATTTGAAAAGTTTCAGCTGACTATATCATTTGTTGTTCTATATGATCGGAGATAAGTCCGCCAAAGTATTTTTCAAGCCAAGTCCTCACACTAAAGGGCCTTGTCCAGATTCCAAAAGGTCTTCTGGTGCTTCAGTTCTTTACTTTCTAATATAAATGTACCACTATTTCAATTATAACCTAGAATTTTAAATGAATCATTATGGCACGTGCTTGCATTCAACTTTCGTCTGTCTAATACTAATACATACAATTTTAGAATTCAAGTTCCAAGTTGGTTTGATAGCTATTTCTCATAGAAAATAAATGAACCTTGATCTATCTTGCAGTGCTTGTCTGATTCAATAGCCGTACTGTTAGATGAAATTAATAATCAACAGTCAAAACGGTTTTAAGAATTAAGCATGTTTCCATTGAAAACTTGCATTTTAGCGAAAACATTAAACCCATTTTTTATCTTAAGCGTGCTGGAATCTTTAAAAAGGGTTCAAAAATATATAATAAGCGTTGTAATTAGAAATTTTGGTGGCGTTTCAGAGATCAAGTGTTCCTCCAACCGCTGTAAATCTCCTCAATCTAAGTACTTATAATCTGCTTAAGAGAACAATGGAATCGGTTAACGTACATGCAAAGAAAGGTTGTCCACGTCAGGTACATACTATTTCACATTACGTGTGGCTGACAATGGTACATAGTATTCGTATCATCGTACCATAGGACCAACCGCTTGGTTGTTGCAACATGTTGAAAGTCATATGCATGCAACGACGACGATACACAGCAACTACTAATCGAACACAATTGTGCTTTTGCATCAATTACTTTTTCAAATAATTTGCAAGGTTTGATAATGCTATTTGCAAAATAATTACATTGATAATCCTACATTGATTAATGAAACTACATTGAGAAGCTTGCCATTAAATACAAAAGTGACTGCCGTAAGTACTTTAAAATTTCGAATTATTGATAAGCATTTCTGAGAGCCTATCATGTAATCAATAGCGTATATTATATCTAAGTAACTCTTTTGTTTAATATTTACAGACAACATACATTATATATACCAGTCTTTGTAAAAGTTCACACAACCAGCACTTTATTTTCAATTGCAAGTTTCTTCACCTCTAAAACATATAAATTTTGCACATTGTAATAACTTTAATATTATATGAAAGACAAACGTGTACCATATCTGCTTGACATTCCAAACCAAATATTATGTTCTAACAAGAATAGAAGTCACTAAAAGTATAGCACTGCCCGCTATGTAAATAATAATTCAGTTCAAGCCCAACACGCTATTTAAACTAATGGGATGGAATGAGGAAAATCCATTGGGTTGTCGAATTTGTAAAGGTCTCAAGTTCTCTTTCCAAAACGAATACTGTTTATACTTATCCTCTCTTAAATAAAACCCGGACTGTAGCCATCTTGCATAATGTAGAGAAAAATGATTTGCATAAATTCCCCAAAACCTCAGGGATAACGGAGACCAGACACTGTAATTGTCAGCAATGTCGTATGTTATACAAACGTACTTTTCTGCAAATATGGAACTACCACCTGGACAAAATCTAAAATCCGACTGCACGCTCATAAGTTGTTGTTTTGAAGCCTTCTCTATATATCCCAGCAATGTACGAGGAACTTGAGGATCATAAATCCAAATTTTCGTTGGGTCCAAACCAGATATTTTTTGCCAGTTATTAGTAAGAGCACCAAGCGTATTTTGTATAAAGCTAGTAGTAGAATTGGCATTGATGTTATATCCATCATGTGTCCAAGCTCTAAATCCTTTGACATGTAATGATGCTAATGTAGGAAATTCCAATATTCGCAAAGAATCACTGGAGATGAATGAACTGTAGCTAAGATTTATGGCTGTCATCCAGAGAAAGTAAAAACCAGGGTGGCTTTTTTTACATGTATAAATAGATTTTGTCCATTTTTACATGTAAAAATGTATAAATACATGGAAATATGGAAATAACATGGAAAAATGTTAAAATACAGCCAAAAAAGCTATATGAACATATTTACACCTACCATAGGGAATCAGAAGACGGTTTTAATTATTCTAAAAGCAAATAAAACGGTTCAGTAGAGTTTAAAGACATGCTAAAAGCTAAAAACTCAAACACTGAGTTTCATTTTGCAGAAAAATCCAAAATTTTCAGGAATATTTCCATAATTTACATTGTCCATGTAAAAATTCCAAGTATTTTTAACATGTAAAAAATAATTTTTACATGTTATTTCCATGTAACATGTATTTACATCCCGCCACCCTGGTAAAAACCAATTATATTTCTCTTGTGTTTTTTCGCCATCTCACTCTTAATCCAAAAAATCCGGAGATTAGTTCAAATGCGTTTAATACACTGCCGTAAAGTTTAGAATATCCTAAAATAACAATCGCAAGACACAACCAACAATTCCACTCAACTGTTGTAAAAATGCTGTAATCAATCGAAGCAATTTTTTGAATTGGAATGTAAGCCTCTACCTGAAATTTGTATGCTATTACAAAAGACTAACGAAACGCTTGACTAGCCAAATAAACTGGAAGTTGCCATTATTGGCTTTCTCCCATGTACAAATTTAGAAACCAGGTAGCCATCACTGTTTCCAGGTATCAATGCTTTTGTTCTCGGAACAGAAAAGTTTAGACGATGTAGTAAAGGTGCCAGGATTATATGTTCAGGAGGCCAGCAGAACCTCATTTTGTCCAGAAATGCGTCACGGTTGTTTATGGCATCTGAAACCATAGCACAACCCGTTAGGAAATCCCAATTCAATCCATTTGGTAGAACGGGATAAAGATTTACATTAGTATTTATCTCAACTGATTCTAACTTGAATTTTTGTATGTTTTTATATTTTGAAAATTTCAATTTTTCCTCCGGAGTTGGACACGTATAACAATGAATACCTATTTCAACTTGATATGTGGAGAAATAAAATATACTTGCTTGAAACTTTTCGTCTGTGTCAGTTGTCAATAAGTTAGTTGCTATATTTTTTATTACGGGATCATCCACTGAAATATTTTCAACGTTGATAAATACTTGCGTTAGCGCGGAGTATGTAAGACCTGAATTGTAAATTGATGAAATTATTTCATCATAATTCCTAGAGAAAGCCAATACTGCTACAAACTTGGAACTATAAAGCATTTTTGCAAATATGATGTATTTGTAGGTAATGTTTAGAGGATATTCCTGATAGATTTTCTCTTCAGTAATTGCAAAGCTGATTTGTTGGCTTTCATAAATTAGCCAGGTATACAAAACAGGATCAGAGTGTGTTTCAGTATGAGTATGAATCGAGCTAGCAGGTAGATAGTCCAAATAAGACGAATCGTTTTGAGAGTAAACAACTTTAACCAGACAGTCAGTGGTTCATGTAAATGGCATACGAAGAAATGCGTTTGAAGCCACAACTGTTCTAACAAAATATGATAGACATAATATACAAAAGCTCCGTGAGTAGAACCAAACCTTCATTATTGTAGCGTAAAAAGTAAAATTCTTATTAAGTATCCCTAAAGATACTTGATAATATTGTGTTCCGGCCGGCCGTCCGGCCGTCTGGCTGTCCGTGAGTATGCAATTTACTCAGTAACGGCTGGACCGATTGCAACCAAATTTGGTATACAGATACTATAGCACCTCAGCCACAACCCTATTGAATTTCAGGTCAATAGGTCAACTCTAGGTCAGAGGTCACAGCGATTTCACAACCTTTATAATAGAACATATAGCATGCGACACATGATTTTTGGTCAGTTTTTGACCAGCATAACAGATTAACAACCAGTTTGTTAAAATTCGTGCTTTAAGGCCCTGATTCAGGACCTTAACTGCCAGATACAGCAGTTTTACAGCGTACATGCTGTGCTACACGTAATTTTACAGCAAAACTTGGTGTACAGACACAATAGCACCTCAGCCACAACCCTGTTGAACTTCAGGTCAACAGGTCAACTCTAGGTCAGAGGTCACAGCAAACTTTTTATAATAGAACCTATAGCATGCGACACATGATTTTAGGTCAGTTTTTGACAAGCGTAACAGATTAACAACCAGTTTGTTAAAATTCGTGCTTTTAGGCCCTGATTAAGTCTTTTTAGGGAAGGGATACTTAACTACACTCTCTTAGAGCTTTATATATTAAGTATCCCTAAAGATACTTGATAATATTGTGTTCCGGCCGTCCGTGAGTATGCGTTTTACTCAGTAACGACTGAACCGATTGCAACCAAACTTGGTGTACAGATATAACAGCATGTCAGACACAACCCTATTGAATTTCAGGTCAATAGGTCAACTCTAGGTCAGAGGTCACAGCGATTTCGCAACTTTTCATAATAGGACCTATAGCATGCGACACATGATATTAGGTCAGTTTTTGACCAGAATTACGAATTCACAACCAGTTTGTTAAAATTCGTGCATTAAGGCCCTGATTCAGGACCTTATCCGCCAGATACAACAGTTTTACAGCCTGATGTGCGACACACGATTTTAGGTCAGTTTTTTGCCAGGATAACGAATTTACTGTCGGTTTGTAAAAATTTGTGCTTTAAGGCCCTGATTAAGTCTTTTTAAGGGATACTTAACTCTGCTTTTTAAAGTTTATTGCATGCATGAAAGTAGACAATGTGACCTATAAAAAGGTACGTAAGTAGTATTTCAACTACTTTCAATGTCTTCAAAAGGTTCATGAACCCTTCAATTTTAAGGAAGTTGCTTAAAACTCTCTTTTATGTCCCTTTTTGCACCAATCATAAAACGTTTTGCTAGTAGACTGTAGCAGACCTTTAATGGAAAATTTCCTGAGTTCTATTTATATACACATTGTGTTTGTGTGTGATTATGTCGATTTTGAAAATCAGTAGCTCCTACATAAATTCACATATAAACCCTTCTTTAATCTTCATTTGAACTTCAATGCTACCAAGTCATCCCAAACTCAGAAGCTCTTACGATTTAAAAGATACGATTAAAAAGACACTTTCAAACTTTAGTCTACATTTCTCAACAAAGCGACTATTTCCACTAATTAAAAATGCAGTTGGTTTACAGTGCCCTATTTGTTTTTGTTGTGGCTAACGCCGCGTTGGCACAGGTAAGAAGAAGGTCTTATAGTAAATCTACAAATCATTTTTTTAAATTTTGATTCTCCACATATTTTGTAAATTAACGTTTAATTTATAAAAAGGAGGGGTACCTACCATCAACCCATTGCACAGGAGGTGAGGTTTGCCCGTATGTACTTATACCCGTCTGTGGTTCCAATGGGAAACTGTACGACAATTATTGCTATGCCTGTAGTTCACCTGATAAAGGTAATGTAGCAGTATAGCGACACTAACAAATATTTAATGAAGCCATTTATAACGACATATATTTTTATGAAACTACATGTTAAATTAGCAAAAGTTTCTCTTCTCGCTTCAAAGTTACCGGTTACTGTAATAACCCAACGCTTCCCAGTGTCTGGAATGAATGTGATCCATGCGTTTGCGACAAGCCAGACGTGTCATGCCAGAAGTAAATGCGTTCGGGATCTATACTTGGAACTGGAAGTTAACATTTACTTACTATAATTCACTTAAGTTTTACACACACATTTTAATGTTGACTTCTTTTAGCCAGTTTCTGTACTATGTATTTCAATATTTTTTCATTTGAATATTTGGTCAATGTGTTTTAAAGTTTGTGTTGTTTTTAAATGAAGCATATACGCTATCCCTCAGTTGTTAAAAATAAATATTTTTCTGATATTCCCCTAAAAATATTTTGTTATCACACGACTTTAGTGACATCGTTCTGTTTCCAATACAGTTGCAATTTGTCGCTCATACTGTTCATGCTCTTTCAGTATTATTATGTATCGCTCAGATACATACTCCGGCCGTCCTGCAGTCCGGCGGTAGATTATTTGAAAGCGGTTGCGCGTTACCGAATTTTTTGTGATAAGGCAATTTAATGTTAAGTAAATTACTCGAGCGTATGCATTCGTTGATAATCACAGATAAAAAAGACCCTTAAATCATGACATAATTAACTGCTGTGTTTTTCCCACGTAGGTATTATCATTATCCTTTTTAATGTCTGGATTTTATCACCACATATTAAGCCTTTTCTTCCATGTCGCAGTTTTCAGTTTTCATTCCTACGAGTAGTCAGCTACATTATCTTTCGTAAGTGCTTGAAATCAAGGGTCCTACTAACTAATTTCGAAAAGAAGAACTAAGGAAAGTAGGCAAATGAATGCACATAAGGAATTAATGAAAAGCTTCTTCAAGTCACCGAAATATGTGCCAAGCAAAAAACAACAAGAGCTACTAAATATCAAATATCAAGAATACTGTGTGTATCAGACCAGATGGAGAAAACCTTCCCAGTCTGCCGTTACTGATGATGGCAAAATCGTAAAATGACAAGACAACTTTTTCAATGTCTCCAGAAATAGAAACAATGCGTTTGTTTCCATCGTCTAGTAAAACAATTTCGTGTTTTGCTATTCTTGTAATTTAGCATTGCTTATTGTATGTAATTAAATGGGAACAACATCAAAATTTTATCAGGGAAACTAGTGCGCATTTTGTGTGGTAGTAGGGAAGAAATAGAGTGGTAGTGGACAGTGGCATATGCTGATGATATTGGTCGATAGCGCGATGCAAAATTTTGAACTTTGACTCTTCAAACCAGGGATTTTGGAAAATGTCGACTAGATGATAAGCAAGATAGGCGATTTTAACAAAGAGAACTATTTAAAATAAGAAGTGACACATGCAAACTTTTCATCCACTAATGAAGCCCAAAATACATTGAACTAATTTACTTTTGTTCAAATTGAAGCACAATTGGAGGATTGTGTAATGGATCATATTGTATTAATGGCTTAATTAGAGAACTATGTTAGGTCCCACTTAAATTTTCATAGGATGGTGATACTTCCGACTAAAATTTTATTAACCCCAAAGCACAACAAACGAAAAACTATTTTTATTGGTGATCAACAAAAGATACAAAAAATACACTTGTGATATACAATTTAATGGACTCCGCCCTTTTAGGCCTAAACTCACACAAATTGCATTGAAACGATTTATGCGAGGAATGTAAAAGCATATGGTTTCTAAGATGGTATAAAAGCACTTTTGGCAACTTTCACAACTATAAGGTCTTGGTCGTGATTCTGGACTGGTCAGATGCATTCTTCGAAAGTGTCCTTGACATAGCTTTTTCGACCCATACATTTTCCCACACTGCGAACATTTGCACTTTGCATTAGAAATAGCTTTGGAGATTTCTTACAGATGTTGCTTAACATGGATGTTGTATTCTCTCTTGTTCCAGCTACTCCATTTACAATGTGGACAAGAGTACGGCTCCTCCAAAACGCATGCACGTTCATGATGACTAATTCCACATTCTGAAATAAACGTCCTGTCACATTTTTTACACTTGAATGGAGTTTCTCCAGTGTGTCGGCGCATATGGACTTCAAGTCCATGAGCATTTGATAAACTTTTGTTACATATATTACATGTAAAGTTTCGTTCTGGACGGGGCAGGTGAATGTTAGCCACATGCTGATTCATTGCGTTACGAGCCATAAATAGCTTTCCACAGTATTTGCAAACTTCACTATATTCTTTAGTGTGACAACGTATATGTTTATTAAGATTCCCTTTGCTGGAACACCCCTTCTCGCAAAATAGACAAGTGAAAAGTTTTGCTTGATATTGACCTGTACAATGCATTCTTTGAATATGGTTTTGAAGCCGAGTTTGTATTTTGAATTTGGCATCACACATGGTGCATTGGAATGGATGTTCAGTTTGATGGACAACTGCATGAACTTTTAATTTAGTACTTGTGCGAAAACTAGCAGAGCATTTTGAACAAACGTGCGGCTTAACATTTGAGTGTATCTTTAAATGAATTTTCAAACTTCGTCTTCTGTGAAACTTTTTTGAGCACTTTGTACACTGGTGAGGTTTTTCAGATTGGTGAGTTCCCATATGAGATCTCAATTCACTTGCTTCAAAAAACTTTCTTTCGCATTGACTACACTGAAAAGTTTTCCCTGCTGCTCCCAAATGCCTTGTTTTATGTATTAGTAGCTCTCGTTTAGTGACAAATGACATTTGACACTGATCACAATTGTGGGTTCGTTCGTATGTGTGACGACGCTGGATATGAGTGGTAAGATTTCCCTTTTGTCGGAAAATGGCATTGCATAAAGGGCAAGTGTAGCGAATGTTTTGGTGAACAGTTTCCATGTGCCTTCCTCTTCCTGCTTTAGACTCAAATTGTTTATTGCAAACATTGCATGGAAACATTTCCTTTGGTGCGTTCCTGGAAGTCAATTAACATAATTTTTAACAAGATGTACCAATAACAAAAATGTAAAATTTATAGAATATTGTATACTTACAAATCATGCGTCTTCATGTGTTCCAGGAGATACCAATTTCTAGTAAAATGTTTTTCACAAACATCACATCTATACCTTACACCTTTATGACTAGTTTCTATGTGGTATTTTAGACCATTTTGGCTGCCAAACTTAAGCCCACACTCTTTGCATGAATGCATGGTTTACAAAGTAGTTAAAATTTATTTAATTTTTACTAACAAAAACTGTAAAATATTTTTTAATTAAATTTTGCGAGTGAGTAGCAAACACTCAGCCTCAATTGTAACTCCGTAAAGCCAGTAGAGCTCATTGCAT
This sequence comes from Entomobrya proxima, assembly GCA_029691765.1. NCBI lineage: Eukaryota > Metazoa > Arthropoda > Collembola > Entomobryomorpha > Entomobryidae > Entomobrya > Entomobrya proxima. The sequence goes on along the minus strand of CM056169.1, from coordinate 35,412,462 downwards.
GAAGAAGGAGTAGAAAGGGAGCAATGAATTTTTTTCGATTTCAACAAGCTTTGATTCAAAGCATAATCACCACAAGAATGACTTCTTGCGCATCAACAAAATACCTACCAACGTACGTGTACGAAGGTGTGTAGCTGCACTTGCCTTTAAATCTACAACATCTATATATAGTGGGTGTCGTGAAATATTACCTGTTTTTGGTTGGAGTTTTTGTTGGGGATAAGCATGAAGGTGACTCTACACAAAAAATAAATTGCTGAGCTAAGATGACTCAGTAAATTCTCAAGGACAGAGATAGCTTGGTTTCATGAACAGGTTGGGTTTTTGGGATTTTTATTGAAACTTTTATTTAAAATTACAAAGAATACAACATTTGTATTCAAGACTTGACAATGAATGAAACAATATTGTCACAAGTTTATACGGGTAAACAGGTAATTGTAAAATTTATGCAATTGAAAAAGTGCAGCAAATTAGTTTATTTAAGGCAAAGTCAACAATGTCTTAATGCTTTTATTATTTTTGTTTTAAAACACACTTTTAATAGTTCTTCGGGTTACTCTCTCTCTATTTCTTTCCATCATAACCCGCGTCCATAATCCACTTAAGATAGGCATCCACCTTAGTATATTTTGCGGGTTCAGTTTGTCGTCCGCAACCTGGTCAAATAAATATACATCAGCTATAAATTTTCCAAATATTTTTTTCACATAAAACGTCATATAACTTTTAAATCAATACCAGGTTGTGCCCAAGAAAATATGCCGAACAAATACGGTCCCGGAAGTTGATCATATTCTAGTATCAACGTGCCTCCAAAGTCTCCATAGCAAACACCCAACAGTGCCACCTCATCATCTCCCACCGCCTTGTAGTCCGTCTCCACACAAAAATTTGTATCCTCCTTAATAAAATCCTGATATTTCTGTTTGCAATCCTTAGGCGGCAAGTATCTTAAATCCACCCGTTTCAAAATGGGAAACATTTTGTGATCAACCTCTTGATAAACAGATGTGTAGCCCCAAGCAGAAGCAATAACCTGATGTCCCTTTTCAGGCCACCAATTTCCAGACTCGGGAATTTGAATATGTTGAATGTTTTCAGTGAGCGGGAAATCGTGTTTAAATCGAAGTATTGCCAAGTCATTTATTAATCCACCACGAATCCACCCTGGAGCACAAACTACTTTATCCACACTTCTTGCTTCCGCTTTAGTTAAATCCGTAATGTTGTAAACACCCGCGTAAATTTCCAAGCCCTTTGCAGGGATTACTTTATCGTTGTCATTATAATTTGATACGCAATATCCCTGCGTAATTACTATTTGATGCTTTTCCTTGTATCTGGCTAAAGCGCCGTTACAGTGAAATTTGCCATTGAGAAATATTGCCACTTGGTAAGGAACTTCCCCGGGTAGAGCAATTATTTGCTTGGCGGAATATCCGGTTTGGAAAATAGATTGAAACACAAAAATTAGCACAAGAAAACAATTCATTTTTCACTATTTTTACTAAAACGTTTCACAAATGTCTGCTTTAACAGTTACAGTCTATAGACTAGTGATTTCATCATTTGGAATGATCCAAAAGACAATAGTGCCACTTTACAACGTGCGGCTAAATAAAAAGACAAGTAAGATAAAGTTTGACTCGTTGACAGAAAAATAATGTCGTTAGAGTACAGCATAAAATTTGTGGATAATTTTTTATACGAGCGTTTACCCCATGCAAGTATTAGCCCGCTCCCTCTGCATCAGAGCTATTAAAGATATCGTACCTATTTTATCGGAAGTGGCCACAACTGCGCCAGTCGTTGTTAGTACTTAGCCCAAGTCTATTTATTATTATAATGTAACAGAACTGAAGTGGTTTCTCATTATCCTTTTCACCAGTTCATCCTCTCACTTGTCGGTTAGCACAGATTGTAGCCGTAGGAACAAGTGCAAACAAAATCATGATATGCTAAAAAAATTATTTTAGCCATCCTAGAATGTTAATACAACATGATATTTGAAGGGAGCATTCAGCAATTACAAATTGATGAACTCAAACATTTCTAAAAAATTGTTAATGGAGGTTAATCCCAAGATGCTTCTGGTCTACTACATAAATGAACAAAAGTTTAAGTATGGTACGTATTTATTTTCTGATTTTTTTTATTTAGCTAAACGTTGAACTGGATACATGACATGGTGATACAAATAATTTTTAAAGTAAACTTTCACAAACCAACCTCCGGAATAATAACTTTAGTTAATAAACCCTTTAAACTGTATAGTTTGATTTTTGTTTACGAAATCATTTCCTAATTAAATATAATATATTCTACATTCAAGTTATCTTAAATTTATTTAAAAATATACAATATATTATCTTGAATTCTTTATACAATATGAACAAAAATACAAGTTATAAAATTCTAAAACATGAATTTAGGATACTGCTAACGACGATCAAATGTCTACTCTAGTGTTTATTTTGATTCCATTTGTTTCGTATTTTATGTGATGTTATATATAACTGACTGCATAATCTTTTTACATTTTATTTACTTTTTACACCAGTATTTACATCCAAAACATTTGCGTAGAAACCGATGAAAAAATCAAATAGGTGTTTTATCAATGACTGTCATTTCATGTACGCTTACTAAATGTTGTTTGAGATTGCCTTTGACTGAAAACTCCCATCCACATATTGGGCAAAAATAAAGATTTTCGTTTGTATGTTCGCAAATGTGTTTCAAAAGCTGAAATTCTGTATGGAAAAACTTCCGATTGTTACAAAACAGACAAGCGTGAGTTCGATGCAAATGTAGTTTTTGATGTCTGTTTCTTTCTTGTTTATTATAGAATTGTTTTTTGCAAACTTGGCAGGAGTATTTTAGCTCGGTATTTGAATGAATCCTTTTTACGTGGCTTTTCAAACTTAACTTGGAACTGTAATAGTTTCCACATTCATTGCACAAGTGTTTCTCATTCATATGACATGTTATATGTTTCTTCACTTCCGTCATTGTTTTAAAGGGCTTCGAGCACACGTCACATTTGTATGGCTTTTCATTTGTATGTACACGCCTGATATGCATTTGAATGTTGTGCGCAATTTTAGAGCTAAACTCGCACAAATTACATTGAAACGGTTTATATGTGGAATGTGAACGCATATGAGTTATTAGATTTTGTTTGGTAAAGAAGCACTTTTTGCAAATTTCACACCTGTGAGGTCTCGGTCGTGATTTCGGACTCGTATGGTGCATTCTTTCAAAATGTTGTCGCCATAGTGTTTTTGAACCAAATAGCTTTCCACACTGGGAACATCTGTACTTCGTTTCGAAATGTTGTTTAACATGTGCGTTGTATTCTCTCTTATGCCATGAGCTCCATTCACAGTTTGAGCATGAATACGGTTCCTTCAATGCACATGCACTTTCGTGCCGTTTAATTCCATATTTGGAGATAAACTTTCTCTTGCATTTTCCACATTTAAATGGAGCTTCGTTAGTGTGTTTGCGCATATGAACTTCAAACCTATAGGAAGTTAACAAACATTTGTTGCAGATATTACATGTAAAATTTGGATAGGTCAGGTGGTGTTTATTCACATGTACTTTCAAATTGCTAGAAGTCATAAATAACTTTTCACAGTAGCTACAAGCTTCACTATATTCTTGAATGTGAGTACGAATATGATCATAAAGATTTGCTTTTTCCCGAAATCTCTTCGGGCAAAATAAACAAGAGAAGATTTTTTCTTTAAATCCATCTGAGCAATGCATTCTTTGAGTATGGCCTCGGAGCGCAGACTTTGTTTTGAATTTAGCATCACACAAAGAACAATCGTGTGGGCGCTCATTCTGATGGATAACTGCATGGTTTTGAAGTTGACCAGTTGTGTAAAATCTAGCAGGACATTTTGAGCAAATGTGCGGTTTGACACTTGAGTGTATTAGGGAATGGCGTTTCAAATGGGATATTGAACGAAACGTTTTTGCACATTGTGTACACTGGTGAGTTTTCCCGGTTTGGTGCAGTTTCATATGAGTTCTAAGAGTACTCGCTTGAAAATACCTTTTGTCGCATAGACTACACTGAAATGTTTTTCCTGCTTCTCCTAAATGTCGAGCTTTATGCAGGAGTAGCTCTCGTTTAGTGACATATGACGTTGAACACTGATCACATTTGTGGGGTCGTTCTCCTGTGTGGCGTCGCTGGATATGAGTGTCAAGATTTGATTTTCCTCGAAAAATTGCCTTGCATAATGGACAAAAGTAGCGAATTTTCTTGTGAACATTTTCCACATGTCTTTGTCTTCCTGGTTTAGACTCAAACTCTTTATCACAAATATCGCATGGAAACGTTTCTTTGGGTTTGTTCCTGAGGGAAAATTAACATAATTTTTACAACCATATGCCAATTTGCAGAAAAGTTAAATTGTTTTGTTTACTTACAAGTTATGTGACTTCATGTGTTCCTGGAGAGTCCAACTTCTTGTAAAAATCTTTTCGCAGACATCACATTTATGCCGTACACCTTGGTGATCAGTTACTATGTGACTTTTTATGCCATTTATGCTACCCAACTTAAGCCCGCACTCTTTACACGAATACATATTGTTTCACAAAATAGGTTAAAATTTATTTAATTTGAAACAACTATTAATTGCAGTTATATTAAAAATTGAAAATAAAATTCAGCTCAGACTCAGCTGTATTTTTATGGAAGTACACATTGCATGTACAAACACAGAAAGTGAATAGTAAGAATTTTTCTTCAACGTCAACATGTTTTGATTCAAAGCACAACTGCCACTGCCACAAAAAATCTTGCGTATCACCAATATATCTACTAATGTACAACATACGCATGTGTTTAGGTACACTTGCTTTATTGAAACCTACATTGTGTCGTGAAAAATTTCCTATGCTGTTATTGTGGACCAAGTATCTGTGAAGAAGACTACAAAATAGGGAGATTGCTGATTATATGAATTCGCAAGGACAGCGTGTTCACTTTGCTTTTCCTTCGCATTTCATAGATTAAGAATTATACCCAAAGTATCTCAGATGGAGAAATCTCTTTGTAGTATATTTATCATTTAATCAATGGGCTATTTTTCATTGGCTAAGCGTGGGATGAGCAATTTGATTTTGTGATAGAAATGTTCTTCAGTGCATCATGATTTGCTTGCTTTGTACAAGTCGTCATAACGGAAAGCAACCTATTTGATCGAATTAAAACGGTTTGTATCACATAAGTCTACAGTTGATTATATAGTCCAAACAACTTACACAACGGTCAGTTAAAAGTATTTTGTACTCTGTGCAGGATCTATATTACTATACCAAACTATATGCAATATTAAAACAAGTTTAAAGATAACTTGAGCTAAAACAATGCTTTGTGATTTTGCAGTCATTGTGTCATTAATAAGCACCTCATTGTGCCTCGAACAACTCCTTTAAGGAAGTTTAACATAGTAAGCCTTCCAATAACAAATTGACGCCCATAAGATATCACAATTGGCTTGCAACTTTTACAAAACTTTTTCATTATCATATTATTCTTTCTCGATCCCCAATTGTTTCTCGTCCAGGTTTTGAGTGTTTTATTTCCACCAACTTGAAATAAGCACCCCATTTGTAGAAAAACTGACCATAACAATAGCAGCATTACATCTCCAACAACCATCATCAAACGTGTAATAAGCTTGAGTTTATGCCAATACGCAAACAGCGTAAATGTTAGATAAACTGACGCCAGTTCAATAAATCCTTGATACCACAAAATAAGTAGTCCACCGTGAAAATCTAGTAACAAGCTTGCATTAAGTATTTGAAACGCTCGAAATGTATTACTTAACCCAGTATAGCTTCTTATATTTCTGCTGGTGCAGTATGAACTTTTCCCAAGTCGTAATTCTTTTGTTATGAAATAGTATGTGTACACACTATACACAAACCCGAAGATTACAAGTGTAAGTGCACTTGTAAAAATAGCAGCTAGTGTGTATCCATTATATACCACAACGACAAGATGAAATGGAAAATTAAATATATTTTCAGGTATCAGTCGCCCAAAACTAATAAGCATTCTAGGAAATAGTACATAAAACGTTGTGCCACACAAGTTCAAATTGAAAAACTGAATGCTTAGACCTAAGCAAAATACGTCGAGAAGCACAAACATTTTCTTTTTTTGCACCGGAGGAGAAGAATGAGTATCTAGAATATAATTTAACATTAGATCAATTGCTTTATATGTAAATCATTTTAAGTTTTTTCAATGAATAACTTACCTTCTGGGTTCTCAAAAAACTTCAACATTCCGTCAAAAATTGCACAAGCCTCTCTTCCAAAGAAATTTGAGTAAAAGTAAATTGTAAGTGTTAATAGTAAACAAAGCCAAAATGCCAATGTAAGATGGAAATTACTTTCATTACTCTCATTTTCAAACCAGGCTTTTATCACACAAAGTGTGGCTATAATTTGCCATATGACTGCTAGAGTAAAGTTGCGATTAACTCGGTTTGCAAACTTGGTATTGTAGGTGACACTACGGGTGGAAATATCAAAATCAAAAGCAGATCCTCCTAAGCGTCTGCTACAAGTCAATACTATATGCAATAACTGTAGCAAGCTTTTGGAGTACATTTTTTTTCAATTTAGCAACAATTTGGGGGTTAGTGCATATGAAGTTGATTTGCTTGTAGGTAAGCAAAGTTTACAAATGCGTCAGAATCACCTAAACCTGAACGACATTGTATCGAATAAAGCCGTTATACAACAATTGTAAAACTGGGCGGTTCTCAACTTCCTGTGGTAGGTTTAGGTTACCTTAAATACAAATGTAGCTTTGTAGCTGTTACAAATAGTGGCTTTTATAGCCATCCGGAACGTTACATCTTACATAAAAGGATGTAATTTTAAGGTGAAACACCCATGTCTCTGCATAACTAGCAAAGAAAATTTTTGGAAGTACAATTACGTTAGCTTGGAATCAAACTAGGGTAACAATTTATAATAATTATGGAATATGGTCAAGTCAACCACTTTTAATGGCAAAATTATTATTAATTATTATGGGCATCAACTTTCGGTTTGACGGTTTGGGGTTTACCAAATAATTTCTTACGTACAGTAGTAATTTCTTACATAATTCCAACTTCATATCATGTCTCTAAATCCGTACGCTTGAATATAGTTTGAGAATTGTAGCTAGAAATGCCTTAATGTAAATTGATTATGAAGCTGTGTGTTGGCAGGCAAACTGCTGGAACTACTGACAACCCAATGATTAACCCATGATGAGACTGATCATGAGCAAGACAACGTTAATATTTGTATAACTATTGTAGGTGGACAAAAATTTTCCTGGTCAAAGTTACCCTATTCAAAAGTTATCTCAACAAGGTCTTTCCTTGATCATTTTTTCAAGTTTTACTGAGCACTGAACATAAATTTTGTATACCAAGCATTGTATATTGTGCACTCATCTTTTTGTAAAATTGCACGCAAGTCACAGTAGTTAAATGTCACTTTGGTCTTTTGTGCAGTCATGGTAAAAGAGTTTTGTGACACGCAACAAATTAGCCAAAAAATGGCAATTCGGGACTGGATACACAACCTTTTATGACGTCAAGCAAATGTTGCATCTGATGCTTGTATGAAAGTAAAAATGTACAAATACTACTAAAGGTGTCATGCAAGGCTTTGGTTTTATTCACGCAGAGCTTTAAATTTACACACAAATCATTTAACACTAACTCAATTGAACTAGAAAACTGAATTTTTGCTTCACATTTACTTTAGAGCTTGAGACCCCATAAACGTTAGTTAACGCCAAAGCCGAAGGTCCTGCCTAAACATGAAATTCCTTGTAGGAGTTGGTTTTGTAATTTGTTTTCAAACTTTCTATAGTTTCGTGTCCAGTAGTGGACTGACTCCAAACGTGTGGTTCAGTGGATGCACCATAAAATTTTTTAAGGATCGTACAAGCAAGGACTTTCTGTTTTCTAGAAACTCGACAACTTCCACCAATTTTGAAAATGAATGTGTTCGCCGAGTGGAGAACATATATATTTGCAACGCAAGTGATCTCAACAATGCGGTCTTTATCTGTGAGGCACCCTACCCAATTATTTGGAAGTTTCAAGTTGATCAGGTACTACCAGGCACTTAAAATAGTTTTTTGATATACAACCACAGCTTTTAAGAATTTTTAAACCCTTGTTTGTACACAGAGACTCGACGTAGCGTACACCACTATTTCAAACTTTAATGAGACAACAAATGGTCCCGTAACCACTTTGTATCGAGGTATAATTACTGTTACAAGTAATTACGCTGGTTCACCCAGCGCCGTATTGACTTGTGCATCGACGGAGTCACCCAAATTGAGTTCATCCATTTTAACAACTTTTAGTTGTATGTTTAAACTTTAACTTTAATTTTGTAAATTATTTTGTTAAATATTTACTGATTGGCTGAAAATCTTAATTATAAATCAGGGTTCCAGTATTGGAGGCCTAAAGAAACTTTGCATAACTACTTGGGAGTCCAATTCACGAACAAAATTGTTAACCCACTAATCTTTTCTTGCCCACCGTTTGATCAAAACAACAGCAACATTCTACAGAAGAAAAACTCTCAAAATGAATGGAAGCCTGTAACTTTAAGTACTAGTAAGGAAATGCGCTACAATTCAAGCATTGGATTTGTGCTAAATACGACTTTGCCGAATGTAAAAGATGTCTTGGGAGAGTATAGTTGTCCTGTTAAAAACAGCAGTCATGCCAACTTTAGTGTAACATACGATATACCATTTCAGTCAAAATCAATAATTTCCGGAAATGCAAGTGTAAACTTGCGGACCAATTACGACATTCCGGACAGACCACGCATGGAAATACACTGTTGTTCCGGAGTAAAAGGAAAACCTCCCATTTTCTTAGCCTTTGATTGCATTATCAAAGAACATTGCAACTTTCGCAAAAAAGAATTAATTGAGGCGTTTGAACATGAGATGATAAATCAAAACAAATCTGGTTCTAGCGGTGAAAATGTAGCCAATTGCAAATCTGCCGCTATGACGCATCCAATGTACTTAGTGATTTGCAAAGGAGAAAATGTGGATTTTCAAGAAACTTATGTAAACGCTTTTCACATGCTGTCAAATACATCTTTATGTAAACGAAAAGAAAAAATATTGAAAGCGGATGGAGTATCAAGCATTGGAAGCAAACATAAAGCTTTACTAAAGCGATGTAAGATTCTACAAGTTGGTAAAGCTGTAAAAATCATTTAATTCTTATAGCGTTTATGGCATTTTGTTTTAGATGTTCCAGAGTCACAAGTTGACGGTTTGCAACCACAACAGAAAATATTTGTCATGGTGGCAAGACAACTAACGAAGTTTGCCACCGCTGATAGTGATCAAGGGAAATCCTTCACAATGAACGCATACTGGATGTTTTACCTTAATCAAACACACCCAACAAACGTACCATTTTCAAATGCAAAGGACAACACATTGCATAAAGATTTACTAGAGTTTGAAAGAGATGTACTTTACGTGGGCGAGACAATTACAATTGGATGCATTGGACTGTTATACTATTACACGGAAGGAGCTAAAATAACAATCAAGTGGAAGAATGGAACGTCTTCGGAAATTCCCTTGCAAAACTTTGTTGAGCGGCAAGGCGTACAATTTATGCTTTTAAGAGATGCGATTTTTAGTACCAACAGTTATTTGATGAAAACAGTTGACATACTATCCAAACCCGTTCATGTTACGGAGGATATTGACTCGTTTGTGTGTTGGATGCCTACGTTTGGGAAAAGTCAGTGGGAAAAACTTGCTAAGCCAATTAAAGTAAAGAAGCCCAGATTTTTCGAAAAAGCGGAAGAAAAGTTGGAAGTTATAGCAGAAAAGGATAAAACCGTTTTAACCTGTACCATTCACGAGTGGCAACCACCGGCCAATATTTCTGTAACTTGGAATGACAAGCCGTTACAAATCAAATGGAAAAATACAAATGACACTGTAAAACCAGAAGATGAGAAAACGAAGGATGTGTGCGTGTCTGGAGATCGTATTCCTGACAATGGAACTATTTCTATTCAAATAGCCTTTGAAAAACCCAAAGCAGATAAAAGTGGAATTTATCGTTGCATTGCAAAAAATGAGAACATGAAAGTCACGCGCAATATTAGCGTGACAGTAAGTAATGGGTCGCGGTAGTATTTTTCAAAATCATTATGCTCCAACTGATTAGGTACCGGTGATTAAACTACGTTACGCTAAAAACTCTGTTTTTAACCTCCCCCCAATATTTAATCTCTTCTATTGTTGTTCTGTAAAAAGTAAAGTCTCTTGAATTTGCTGTAAAATCTACGTCTTAAAATGTTTTCTTGTAACGTTTATTAGCTTTTCATTAACATTCTAAAAATCATTTTGAATTCGTAGATATTTTAAAAACTACCTTGTTTTGTGTAGTACACAATTTACCTAGGTACTTTTAGAGCATCACACGCAGCATACATATTAGTAAACATATATTTTTACACAAGGTGTAAAAACTACAAAAACGACAGGCATGTACGTGTGTGGGCTTAAAAAATTAATGCACCCTTCCTGGAAAGGATTATAAACCCTAGAGAAAAGGAACAATTTATTCCTATATACCTTATTTGGTTTGGCAATATACATATTATACCTAAGCTAAAACCTAATACCGCGTTAATACTATTCTTGTCGGGGTACCTACTTAAAATTGTATGGAAGCCAAGCCACAAATAACCTTTTAAGTTTCAATGGTATGCTACATTTTCCTTGGTTTTATATTATTCCATTTTTGTTTGTCTCATTTATCCGTTTAGTACCAAGATGCCATTCACCAAAGTTGCCTAGTTCAGTGGATTTATGGCGGTGGAAGGGGAAGCTGTTCAGCATATTTATATCTCTTCTCTTCGGTTTTAAAAGCAACGGGCAAGTGTTCAGTTATTTGTTACTATTCTCAACTGTCGTTTTGCAAACAGCAAACAACAATTTCATTGTTGTGCAGTTTTGATATTGTCGGTATAGCAGTGAATTTTACAAAGCAACTTGCTTCAATAAAATGACGGACACTGGAGAAGCTGGAAGCCCTGGGGAATCTAGAGCAGTAAGTGTACATATTGATCAATTTATTTATTTATATAACCGTAATACAATATTATGTATCATGTTACAGATCGCAGACGAAACGTACGACCTTGTATGGAAAATTCCCAATTTTCCGCACGTTCAAGAAACAGAAGAACGTTTGACTGCTCAAACTATAGAATTCCAATTTGGAAAGCTTTCTACTGTCTGGACAAAATGGAAAGGAAGCTTGGAAATAAGTGTAATGGGAGTAATGGCTGTTCGGTTAAGACTGTTGGAAAAACAAGGAAAAGCCTCAGAGTTGGTGAAATTTAGCTGGTACTACTCCAAAACTGGCCAACCGGGAACTTGGAGAAACAGAGCAAAGGTATAAAAAACTGTTTTGTTTATTTGAAATATTACCCAAACAAACAAGCATAACCTTGCAATTTTATTTGTGGATTTCTTTAGATTGACAGTCCGATATCTCTTCAAACAAACAATGGATTTGCGCTTGAGGCAAACAGTGGTTTTGTGATGAGACAACTGTCAGATAATTGGAGAAATTCTTGCGACTCTAATGGCAACTTATTCATTAAAATTAGCATGAATGTTATGATCAAAAATAACCCAGCAGTTGACAATGCCCTACAAAATTTCAACACTTGTTCGGCCACTCAACTTAAAGAAAGTTTGGCTGTGCTAAGCAATGATACCACATTTGCTGACGTGACCATTGTCTGTAGTGATGGAAAAGAGCTGAAGGCTCACCGTGCCATTTTATGCGGTAAATCAATATATAAGTATATATTATTCAATGTGTGTTATTTAAAAAATATAACTGTATTAACACATTTTTAGCACGAAATGCCGTATTTGCGGCGACTTTGCATACTGAGATGTCCGAAAGGAACACTGGAATAATCCAGGTTGATGATATTGGCGAGCCAACAATGAAAATTTTGCTGCATTATTTCTACACTGGAGAGCTGCTGCCTGGTTGGAGTGAGCCCGAAAACATTATGGAGTTTGTGTATGCCGCTGGAAAATACCAACTTGAAACAGTTCAAACATTGCTTGATAATGTACTGGGCACTGACCAAGTTCAAGTTTACACAATGCAATTGTTAAGCTTAGCAACCAAATTGAACCTGAAAACCGCAGAAGCTAGAATTATAGAGAAGTTGGTTCAAAAGGCATCTTCAATTACATCTGGCGAGGAGTTCCTGAAAATGTTTGATAACAATGCTTGAAATATTTTATAAGTTCTGTACGTGGACCATGGTTTTACAAATTTTCATTTGTGTGGATGCTAAGCAAGCGTAAATTATTTAGATAGCATGATAGAAATTGAAACGTGTTGGTTGGAAAAATGGTTGATAAAATGTAAACTAGTAGACTAGTAAAAATGAGAACTAAAAAGTTGTAGGATTTAGATTAATGTTTAACATACAATTAATTTTTTATAGGTTATTTGATTTGTATATTAATTCAAAGGATGGCATAAAATCCAAATTGATTTATTGACCATAACATTGAAGAACCTCCAAAAACGTTCCAGAATATATAATATGCATTTTCAAAAATTTCTGTTGTGAACACATAGCAGCATACTAAATTCTTCAGATCTTTTGTACCCTTAAGAAGAACAAATAAACTAACTTTCATAAAACTGTTTCGTTTTTAGGTTTTGTGCTTTTGAAAATTGTAGCCTTTAGTCAAAGTCATGTCCCCTGTGTTTTAATTTGTCTGTTTCATGTGCATGTATTACCCCTTACCTTCTGAAATTCTGTCAGCTACCAAATTTTAGGGCTTGCCTTGGCTTGAACTAAAATTCACAGAAAATTCCCCGAAATTTGTAAGCAGCACAAGATGATTATAAAGCTAAAAAACGCCTTTCTTCAATATCTAAGCCGCAGTTCAACCAAACGACTTGGGTTTTAGTATAAAAAAGTTTTATCTTTTTGAATGTTGAGTTCTAGAAAATATGAGGCTTCGATATGGACACTTATTTTTAAGCGACTTGATAGCTATCCACTGGTTGATACGTTAGCTTGCATTTCTTTCATCATCAGCAAACCGGCTACAAAACTGACAAATCCATTCGGGGTGAATATTCCCTGAAGCATAATTTTAACCAACATTTAGGTTGCAAAAAAGGAGTGTAAAGCTAAATAGGAATTTGTGCTTTCAATTAACAGCATGGGATGAAAACCAATTTAGTGTAATACCGTTAGTAGTCGATAGTTACATTGCAATTTCACGTAGCTTTGGAAATAACTCACGCATGCTAATAATGTAATAGGTAGTCAACTGCCGATATGTATTTAGTTATATATATAACCAAATACATTTAGTAATAGGTTTGCATTGGCTGGATATACGTTTTATTCCAACAAATTCGTTATCCAAATTATTATTTGTCAATTAATAAAAAATGGAGTGACTTAAATATCAATTTAAAACACGCACTATTTTTAAAAAATCGTTTCTTTGTAAAACGATATTTGTTCAATTATTCAAATTCGCCATGCTTCGTTGAAAAACCGGTGTTTTGGAGAATTCCTGTAAAAAGTTTGAAAACTGACTGTTGCACAAATCTCCCAGACATGTGCACACTACAGCATCTTTACTTCTACCATTAGGATCTTTTTCACACCCAGTTTTTCTAACAGTGTCTGATTTTAAGTATTCATGACAACTTCTATATCTTACTTGACCGGTTGTGTTGTAGTCTGATTGTTCAATACACCCATATGTATATTGCTCCACCTCTTCACATTCGTGAACTGCGCCTGCACCGTCATGTTCACATCCACAATATTCTTTATCCAGACGCTTCATGGGGTCATCGTCATGGGGATTCCCTTCATCATGTCTACATTGGCAATATTGTAGGTAACACTTTACTAAAAAAACAATTAGATTTGTAGATATAGGACCCCATTTTTATTACAGTTGTCTGGTATTTTCACATTTTTGGGCTTACCTGCATCAATTTCTGTTCCTCGCAGCATTAGTATTGTTGCCACTATCCAAGCAAAACTCACCATGATGAATTTCATTTTTGTCTACGCTGCAGAACACGTCAACTCACTTGTTTCTCTACCTATGTGTTAACATCAAGGTTACAAATTTAAGACTGCTAAACTGAGATTTTCTTAGACGGTCTAGACAAGATAAATTATACAATTGAGCTGATGTGCCGTGACGAGTTTCTTGCTCTTGTGCGTCATAACTCACTACTTATGTACATCCATTGTATGTACCAATTAGTTCTCAAGTGCAATAAACTTTAGGAGTGGACTGGTTTTAATAGCTGTTTTATTAGCTTTTGCAACAGATAATGTAAAAGCTAAGTGATGTAATTTTTACATAACTTCTTACGCAGTTAGTTATGTAAAATTATTAATGGCTTGACAATTAAATTTATGAGCTTATTTGAGAGATGTGTGCATATGTATAGTAAGTACATTCTTTAACCATTTGACGCATAGCCATTTCATTTCTCTCTAAGAGTTTTTAAATTGATCACAAAGCATCAGAAAATATTATAATAAATACAAACTGACTTAAAGCATTTTGACTAGTACTTCGATAATAATGAAACTTCAATCGATTTTTGAATTTGTGTTGTTTTGTATCTGTTTGCTGCATGAATTTGCTGAGACAGTTCGTTATGACGATGATTGTTTTTTGGACACCGAACCAACTTATACCGGATTTCTTATTTCTGAAGTGGCTTTAATAATAGACCAATCAAAAGGAATGGAGAAGTACCGCATGGTTCTTCAAAAAAACTTTTCCAATATATTTTCGGAAGCAGGACTAAAGTATACGAAACTTACTGGAAATCGTTATACTTCTTATATGGGCATCCAGTTGGTGTCTGTTACGTAAGAAACAGATTTAGCAGTCCAAATTACAATATTTTGCACCAATTTGTATTTACCATTTAAAAGTGTAATTTGTATTCTGCTTATTTTGAATTTCAAGAAATGGCTGCTCTACAATCTATGCTTATGATGCGTTCTTTCCAAACTCCCGACGTCCAGACAGAGAAAATCTACGAAAAATTATTACTCAAGTGAATAAAATTGGAAGTAAGGAAAATGCAAAGTCCGGTATAGAAAACGTACTTGATGGGGTATACAATGCCGCAGAAAAATTATGGTGGAACTATCCTGCAGACTGTGAGTTAACTAAACCTGGCTGCCTGTACTACACTCAAAATTATTTTCTGTTTACTGGATCAACATCCTCCCCCGAAGTGAAAAATTGCAACAATAACAAAATTCAAAGCATGGAAAACATAAAAAAGAAGATTCACGAAAAAGTTAATGGCTTCAAGCGATTACCTCGTATTATTGGTTTTTCCCCAAACAACAGCTGGTAGAGGAGTACGCCAAAATTGCGAAGGAACTTGACGTTCCGTACTGCGGTCGCAGTTTTGATGGTGATGAAAAGAAGATTCTAGAGCTTCCAGATTTTTTAATTGAATGTTTCCAGGATGAGGCAAACAGAGCTATAGTGGTTACTCAACGGCAGTGCCAATGGGAAGATCCTATTGGGTATAACACCTTGGGTTTGTAGAATTATTTGAAATGATGTTATAAAAATTAAATAAAAATCTTTGCGTGTAAGTAATCGTGCAATTTTATTACATAAATGATGTAAATAAATGCAATGTTTTAAGTTAAAAAAGAGAAGTCTCATAATGCTTTCATAAATCCAAAAATACATTTTTTGCAAAATTATTCATAAATTATTCGGCTTTAGCTTGTGTATGAGAAGTAATCTTAGTAAAAAGCAGTTTAAGGTTAGGTACCATAACATATTTTAATTCTACTTTAAAATAAATACCCTAAGCAGTTTAAATTTGGAATATGTAAAATTGCCCAATGACTTACAGAGAGAAAATGAAGTAAACTTGCTACTTTGCTACTGCTAATCTTAGATTTGCAGAACTTTACGGTATATTTTTAACTGTTGAGCCTGGATTTTATTGATTACTGTCAATTTCTTTAAGTTACTTTCTATTGCTACATTAGCATGCTAATTTGTATAACATTAAACCTACGTTCTTCTGTACGGATTTAAAATACTTGATTTTTGGTCTTTTTATATTATTTGGAAAATTTGTTTTTCGGCACGTGTATCAATTTTGTGTTTCAAGCTTTGTGTCTTGGCAAAAACTGCTACAAAGTGTGTCCGGGTTTTCAAGTTTGTATAATCGTTTGACTTTGTTACTTACAAGGTATGGTATTTCACTGTTAATCGCCAACCAAGATGCGATATACCACATCGTATTCAGCGTTTTACGCAGATTCCAAATCTGGTTTCATTTTGGTGTAAAACGCAAATTTGGAATTTAAAATAATTAATTAGTAATCGTAATTACCGTATGAATACGCGCGCTTGACCCGAGCAGCATCCCCCAGGTGCTCCTCCCTCTACGCGCACAACACACAAAACAAATGGCCAAAGCAGTGCTGCTGCGTGCGCTGTGATGCTACTGTTGAATCTTGAACGTTGTTTTTGTGTGTTGTGTGTAGAGGAAGTAGCACGTAGGGAATGCTGCTGTGGTCAAGCGCGCGTATTTGTACGTTAATTACGATTACTAATTAATTATTTAAAATTCCAAATTTGCGTTTTACACCAAACTGAAACCGGATTTGGAATCTATGCAAAAATCTGAACAAAATGTGATATATTGCATCTCTATTTGCGATTAACAGTCAAATAGCATACCTTGTTAGTAATATTCCGTTTGTTTTAAAATGCGGCAAACGAATCTGAAAGGTGTCACGCCAGCGTTTAAAATAGCTACATTCCTGAGCATCTTTTATCAGCAGATTTGGTCAAATAATCAGAATCAACCTACACAGCCAGTTAGACATCAACAGCAATGCATTGCTGGAACTAAAGTTTCTCTACTAAAAGAATACTTCACGTCGCCCATAGGAAATGCAAGGGTATTTGCAAAGACATTCCAGACCATTTGGTGGCAGTTTCCTTTATTAACTTGCGACTTAAGAAGCAAGTTATTAGTTTTGTCTGGTCCTTCTGTCCGTTCGTCTGTCCGTAGATGCTCTAGAAGCCGCATTTTTCAACTTTTTTGAAAAATTCTTTTTGCATATTGTTTAGAGGCATCCTTGCTCGGATGAGTTCGAAGATGGGCACCATAGGTCAACTCTAAGGTCAAAAGGTCACGACGATTTCAAAATTTTCTCAAGTGACCTATACCATGTAGCACATGATTATAGATTAGTTTTTGACCAAATTAACGAATATAACGTCAAATTTTCAAAATTCGAAATCGTGTAACCGTTATGGCAGTTTTTATGTTTTGATGTCTCCAGAAGCCGCATTTTTCAAGATTTTTGACAAATTCTTTTTGGAAACACTTTCCAAGCATCATTATTCAAACTTTTCTGAAGATAATCCCAAGAGGTCAACTCTAAGGTCAAAGGTCACGACGATTTCAAATTGTTTAAAAGTGACCTATAGCATGCGGCACATGATTTTATGTCAGTTTTTGATCAAATTAACGATTCTGATGTTATTTTATCAAATGGCATAACCGTTTGACCGTTATAGTCGAAATAATCAAGAGATCAAGCCTTTTTAAGCTACACGGCATATAAAGAAGCAGTGTTTCTAGACAAATGAAAATTTGTTAGCAGAATTTCAGCATTTTGGCTACACATTGTGATCACAATGGTCGCAAGTTTGCTAAATATCCTGTTTTGCAGGTTTATCATTTAATCAGCAAGGTTTACTACAGTTTAAAACTGGGTTCAAAATCAATATTTTTCGGTTTGTTGAAATGTTTTGCGTGTTTCTGTATTGCGGTATTGTGGTACCCTACCTTCTTTTTAATAGGAACCAGTATCTTAATTTTGGTTGCATGCATATCTGTCTCAGTGTAATGGGAATAATTGTGTCCTTCGAATGGTTTCTTCTAGAACAAAGTTATTACAAGTACGGCAATGATGTCACGTTTGTGTACAACTCACTGGTCAAAATGGAGCTAGCATACCGAATGGCAAACCCTAAAGTAAACCAGGGTATAAAATCAAAAGCTACAGAATCTTATAATCAACGAAAGTTAATATACTTGTTACTCAGTCAAATGGGAGTAAACCAGATCTGCCTTATTCCAATATTTGGTGGACTATGTGTGTATATGAACTTTGATCCGTTATTTTTCTTGCTGCCAACGTCTTCGTCAAACTTATGCATTGGTAACGTCACCATTCTTGTCGGCCGTTACCTACTTTTTACTGTAGTAATAGTAAGCATTTCAGTTCGTTGGTATGGCTTTATGTTTATAGTGGATTCAGTTCGCCTTGGAGCATACGATCTTGTAATGTCTGTAATTCAGACAGAAGGCAAATATAATATTGAACACGGCTTCATGATTTACAAACAACTTTGCGTTTGTCATGCTACAGTTTTAGATTACTTTCGAGTTTATTATCGCCTCTATATGGGCTCATTTCACTGTTTTAGTTTAGTGTATTTTGGAATGATCTTTATTTCCTACGCTAGAATCCCGTGGTTTTTCTGGATTTTCATTTTTTGTCAATACATTCAAATTCTACCACTTATTTGTATTTATCTTCTTACATGCATAGGATCACATGAAAACACATCGAAATTTGTGATGGTAAAAAGAAGACACAAACGTATTGCACAGCGAGAACTGTTTAGACGAATGTGGAAGTCAGTACAACCATTAGAAATGCACTGTGGAAATTTTTGTAGGTTTGATAAGAACACAGTTTTTGCCAATTTAAACCTGATATTGAACAATTCAGCTAGTTTTGTGTTGCTAGTAGGAAATAGATATTTGATACCCGTTTAAACTTTGTACCCACTGTCGTTCAAAGTTTTAACTAGCAGTATGCTTCTTAAAAATTTAATACTATAAAGATTTGATTAATATTGTTTCAATTTTATATTTTTGCTTTTAATAAATTACGACTACTGCAAACGGATATTGATTTTGGGTAATTTACTCACTTGATTTGGAATTGATAGCAGATGCTGGCTTACTATTGTTTTATTCTGTAATTCTACCACTGTAAGCTGGCAACTGTCTCTAATAACAACTTAAATAAAATCAATCAATCATTCCACAGTTGGTGTCATGATTCATCTATGTATTTGAAATGCTCTTACAATCGGTTTATTTTAATCCAACATAACATACTATGCATAAATGTCAAAAACTGAAATCTTCCGCACCAAGCAAATCATTCAAAAAAGTGCTGACTGCCTAGAGTTTATGGAGAAATTGAATAAAGTTACCTTTCCCTCATTCATCTTTTTGTTCATTATTTTTCAATATTTATTTACTTGCTTTAGAAACAATTTTAATAATAAAATATCATGATATTATTCAGGTGACAGAAATCAATCTGCTTATTCTATCTAAATATTTTAAATAACAGACTTCAAACTTCTTTTTTACATAACAACTTATTTGTCACTTCTTTTAAGTTTTAATCCAGATCCATCCATCTATCCATGCAGCAATGTATTATTCTAACAAGTTCCCAAATTACGTATAGCATAACCTTGCATATTGGAGTTTTATTGACAACAACTGTGACATAAAAAATGGGTACATAAAAGTTTGTTGAACCTCAGATTGGATGGATGCAACATGGCAAATTAATGTTGATATGAAACTTTGACAATTTCTGCTGACCTAGACCTTGTGCTAATATAGTTGATAGTAGCTGTTTGACATAACAACGGTACTGAATAAGCAATTGAATCATGCTAATGCACCCGAAGTAGATAATTTAATAACGCCATTTAGTTGCACAAATGTGTCAATAGGTGCGTATTAACTGCACCAAAGTGACGTGTTCATCAAAACTGCATATTCTATTAGATTAGCAAGCACATCACGTAACTATCAAAGTAATCAAATTCTCCAAAACACAATAATCACGTCAGTAATATGTAGAGCAGGTTAATGTGTACGTCAATCCATGCCAAAAATAGGTACATGCATGCATTTTCGGTGTAACATTTTCACACAAAAACATTCTTATTGCCATTAATGACAGACAATTTATTTTGAATTGTGCATTCCTGCCACCAACCTGCTGTGTCGATGTTGAATTAGATAAAAATGATTGACATTCTTTGGCCAGCTTGTACCTATTAAAACATTATCTTGGTCTTTGGCTTCGACGAGTCTTATTTTTTTAACACACATTTGTTAAACGTGGGTACATTCCTTCCATGCGATTTGCTGACAAAACAAAATTCCAAAAAGGAACGCTGTCGTTAGTCAATATAAAGTATGTTGAACATTTGAAACAGTCTTGATTTTAGATATTTTGTTGAACAGCATTTAGAGATTTAGTATTTTTGGTGTAGCATTTTACTCTTGTGGTAGAGCTTGCAGTGAAACAGTGAAGATTAGTAAGCATGGACGCAATTTTGATAAATTTGGGATGGGGAGTTGGACTTCAAAATGTTATTGGCTGGTTTCCACCGATTGTGCTAGGTATCATATAACAACAGATCGTATTCCAGAAAATACTTACAATCTAAATACAATAGTTTATTTTACAAATTCCTGATTTATTTTTAGGTGTTGTAAATATTGTTCCAATGCTGTTGGCAGTTTACTTTTACAATGACAAGAGAAACGAGTACAAGCAACATGTTTCCGAACAAAATGAAAATACGCGGAAACCCCAAGACTTGACATACGATTTTATTGTTGGTACGTTATTATTAATTTGTTGCAAGAAACCAAATACAAAAATTCAATTTTTAAAATTGATCTAAGCAAGCTCTTTACTTAAATGTTTGTTATGCAGTTGGTGCTGGTACGGCTGGATCAATCGTCGCCAACCGACTTTCCCAACACTTTAGCGTTCTACTTTTAGAACGAGGAGGACGACCTAATCCACTAACTACAGTACCAGGAATGGAATCATTTATGCTAAGCAAACCGGAAGTAGACTACATGTACTTAACAACTCCGCAAAACTCGTCTTGTCTAGCACAAAATAATCAACAATGTTTGTGGAATGCGGGATTTGGCCTTGGTGGAAGTTCCAATTTAAATGCAATGGTATATTAAAACATTCACAAACTTTTAATAATATTCTAAATGATTATATCATATAATTTATATGAGTAGTTTATATTATTGAAATTTCAAGGCTTACATTCGTGGCCACCCATTCGACTACAACGTCTGGGCCAACGTTACCAAAGATGATAGGTGGAAATACGGCAACGTATTGCCCTACTTTCGTAAATCTGAACAGTATTGTGATACTTGTGAAAATACACAAGGAGTCAAACCCTCAATCGATTGTAAGAATTTCTGCATTTAAATTTGTGATCAAGTTTTATTATAGCTTATTTCATAAGTTTTGTATAATTTTAGCACGGTATCACGGATTTGCTGGAGAACTGCCAGTACGCCCCATGCCAGTTAGCCCAATGGTTCCCGAGTTTTTAGACGCACTTCAGTGGAACGGAATTCCAAAGCAGGATATAAACTCACCTTATTTTAATTGTAAGTTTTAAAACTTAAACTTCTATATGTTTAGATTATTAAACAATGACACAATTTCTTATAGCAATTGGTGACGTAATTTCAAACACCCAAAAATTTGGCCGAAGAACAACTTCTTATGCCGCTTTTGTCGACCCCATTCTCAAAAAGCGACCCCACCTCCGCGTGCTAAAATATGCCAACGTTATTCGCGTTCTATTCAAACCCGGCACAAACGAAGCTATTGGCGTAGAATACGAAAGATTTGGCAGCGTTTTCAACGCAACTTGTAAAAAGGAAGTAATCCTATCCGCTGGTGCTATAGGCAGTCCCAAGATTTTACTATTGTCTGGAGTAGGTCCAGCACAAGAACTGGCTGACTTAGGAATTCAAGTAAAGGCCAATCTACCTGTAGGCAGAAATTTACAAGATCACGTGGGAACATTCGCAGGTCCATTTATAATCGACAAACCGGTTTCCATTATGCCAGAAAGAGATATGGGTCCAGATGCAGCTAAACTTTGGGTACAAAATGGAACTGGTCCTTATTCCATTACTTTTGCTCGCGGCCTTGCACTTTGGTCCAGTGAGCATGCAATTCGTACAGGAGAAGGAAACTGGCCAGATATTATTGTGGGCATGGCGTCTACCGGCGTTACTCAAAATCTAGATGAAGTTCTTAGCTCACTTTACAATATAAAACCGGAAGTTATGCGAGAGTTTATAGATCCCGTAAGAGGCAAGGACGCATTTTCTTTTATTGTGAGTTATGGACGGCCTAAAAGTAGAGGCGTGTTAAAATTAAAATCTGCGGATTTTAAAGATCATCCATTAATAGATCCAAGATATTACACAGATCCAAAGCAAATTGATATGCAGGTTACTATACAAACCTTACAAAGAGCTGTGTACATTGCGGAAAATGCACCAAGTTATAAACAACTTGGAGCTAGATTGAGTCCAGTACCCTTTCCACCTTGTAAGCATTTGCAGTTTAGATCGGGAAAATATTGGGAGTGTTTGGCGAGACAATATACTGCCACTTTGCATCATTTTGCTGGAACGGTAGCAATGGGCAGTGTGGTGGATTCGGAGTTAAGAGTGTTTAGAACAAAAGGATTGAGGGTTATGGATGCTAGTGTAATTCCAATTATTATTAGCACTAATACAATGGCAGCGAGTATGATGATTGCGGAAAGGGGATCGGATTTTGTTATTAAGACTTGGGTTCCAATAGGTTAAACGTACTGCTTATTTTGAAATTACATTTTTACATTAAGCATTAAGTATTACAAATTACATCAAGCCATTTTTATCTAAATATGAAACATATTATAATTGGTTTTTAATGGATTTATTAAATAGTCTCTAAATTGTTTTGAAAATTAGTAAGTTTGCAAGCACTTATTTCACTAAAATGTTTTTTGCTCTAAACAAGCAGGTATTTATGTTTCATATTTTTAAGGTTACTTGGATATCTGCATCAATGAAACTCCGGTTTCATGGCAAATAGGTATAGAAAATTATACTCCACACAAGTTTTAAACGAAATTCAGCAAAATATCCAGATAACTTATATTCTTGTGGCTAAAATGTTTTGTCAGTCGAGTACATATTTATATTATTATTGAAACTGTAAAACAGCATTAACATAAAAATATAGTCCAGCTTGCAATATTTCTGTTAGTATTGCTTAATTGATCCTTGCTCAAGAAATTCGGTTTTGGTGAAGATGTTCCTGATGCTGCGTGTTGGCGCAAAGCAATACAGAGTATGACTTTTTCCTTTTGTTGTAGCAAAACAAGTTGGTAAAATCACCTATCTAAAAGCAGTATATTATAGCTTTGAAAAAATTAACTTAGGAACCGTCAAATCTACTAACAAACACTTTAAAAATTACTTTAGAATCCAGGCTGACTGAATGGCCATAATAACCAGCGCGGTAGTAACGAGTGCGCACCATAAGACTAGAAGAATCCAGTGGGTCAATCTAAAAATAAGCTTAAAATTCCAAATTGGTATACAATTTGGCAAATAACAAATTAGTTATGAAACAACTGATTTATTTGAATATTCAAAGTGTCTCGCAAAACTTCAAGCCATGTCTGGTTCAAATCAGCTTGGATATTTTTAAAGGCGTAAGGAAGTATCCACTTTGGACCGTAAATAGCAAGCATCACAATCTTTGCAGTTGAAAAAGAGTGAAAAGGCTTTGCTCGAAGTCGTCTCTTTGGAAGGTTTTGTATTTCTATTTTCATTTTAAGCTCACAATTTAAGAATGTCCACAAAACCTAAAATAAATCTGGTAGCTAGAATCTAAACTCAATATAATTTAGCGTTATCCATCAGTTGGCATGACGTCACTGACGTCACGTCAATAAAAATGCAGTCTATCTATCATTGGCTTTCCCAAAACTTATTGCTATTTTGTCAATCCGCAGTTTGTAGTGATGCTTACTACAGCAAGAAATATTTTACGACGTACAGACGGCATTGAAAAAAGTTATTGTGTCGCTACGTCTGTGTGTTCAGTGATAACAAGCATGTGCAAAAATGTGAAGAATTCTGATGGCTTGAATAAAAATGATACAAAACATTAATACAACACATTCATATTATATTTTCTACTATTGGAGTTATGGTATCATATTAACAAAATATAGTTTGACTTTGAAAAAATTTAAAACTCCTGAATTATTTAAATTGAAATGCTAAGAATTTAATTTTAAAATATATATTCTGACAACTAAAGGCTAATTTAGAATCTACGGCTTTGTTGTAATTTGGTCTGCTTCTTCCCTCATTAGCAACATAAAATATTCACTATGTTCCTGGAATTGTGGTCTGTCTGCGGGATTCTTACTCCAGCATTGCATCATCGTGTCATAGCTACAAATAAGGAAAACCACAAAAATAATATGCAACACTAATAAAGTATTATGTACATATTTTTATTTTGTAAGTTGTGTTATTTGTCACTTACACATCCTGAGTCGCATATTTTGGTCGCTTCAACCTCAACCCTTTCTCAAGTTTTTCTAGGAAGCCATCCTGAGCATAAGTTTTATACGGAATTCTTCCCAAGCTAAATATCTCCCAGATAGTCACTCCGTAACTCCAGATATCGCTCCTGGTTGTAACTATTTTGTGCTTTATGGTTTCCAACGCAATCCATCTCCATGCCCATGAACCATCTGCTCTTTTTATATAATCTCCACCATCATCCAGCTTTCTTGACAGGCCAAAATTTGAAACTTTACAGTTATTATTTCCATCCAGCAAAATATTTACTGCAGAGAGGTCTCCATGTATAACGTCTTTTTCACAGAGATATTGCATTCCACATGCTATTTCGTAGGCAAACTTGTACAAATCGTAAATATTTTGGAGTGTTTTGGCTGCTTCATCGTCTTCCGTTTCTAAGTTGTATCTTAGAGAGCGTAAATAACTGTGTAGGGTGCCGTTTTGGCAGTATTCCATGATAGTATAAACCATGCCTGATAATAAAAGCGACAATATTAAACTTTAAATTTTTTTTTAAAGTTTTTACAATTTTACTTACCTTTTCGGATGTACTTTGTACACGACCCCAAAAACTTAACAACGTTTGCATGATGTCCTATCCCGGCCATAATTTTAACTTCCATCAACATCGACTTGTAATACGATTTAGTACACTCCTTCTTTGGTGCTTTTACAGCCACAACGTTATTTGCTAAACAAGCCTTGTAAAATATTGCAAATTTTCCTGATCCAACCACAGAATCTAAAATAATTTTTAAAAAATACTCAAACATTGAAAATACTTTTTAAATATTTTTCTAAAATTTTACACATACCAAATCCAATGCTCTGCAGTGGAACTTCATTCACTTCATTGTATTTTCCGTTAATGTACTGTTCCTCTCCCAAGTCATCACCCCGTTTTCTACTGCCCTCAAAAAACTCCCTAGCTTCTTCCTTTGTCAGTGTTCTAACATCCTTTTTTATTTTGTAAACTATTGTGGAAACAAGTACCATCAAAATAAGCAGCGCACATACTGAAGGAACGCTACATTTTACTAAAAACCAGGGATCTTCCTCTGAGGAAGCGTCAATTACGTTCCCAGACTGGTGATCACCAGCCAGTATTCGCTTTACTGGTATGTTTAGACTGCGGTTACTGGAAATGCTTGGGTAACTTAAACTCCTGTTTGTACTAACATAATTAGTGCCATTATCACTTATGTTTTTATTGTCGTTTCCGTTAACATAACCGGGCTTCTTTTCTGATTTGCTGTCATTGACTGCTTTTGTAGAATTAACTGTTTTTTCTTCTGTAACTTCGGGATTTTCAGCAATCCAAATTTTACGCTTTTCAACAAACTTATAGCCTGTTTCATATGAAAACGTGGTCTTGTCCGTTTTCCACCAACCGTATTTACCCATATTTGCACTGTCTTTCAAACTATCAAAAGCTTCTTTCATAACAACTTGTGTATTATTCTGCATTGCCCAACTTTTCATTTCAAACCAAAATCGAACCAAACTTTCATAGTCCAAATTACCATGTAGATCTGTGTCTGGCCATCCAGTGCTTAGCACAACTTGAATGCTTGCATTAACCGCATTAATTTTACTTTTGCACGCTATAAACCTATTCCCTACTTTTTCCACTAGTTTTTCTACTCCGTGTTTAGTAGCTTCCTGTGAAATCTCGTATTTTAAGGTTACTAAATTTACAAAGCTTAGTAATGGTTTTACTACACCGTCAAACTTTTTTCCGCATGAATTTGAAGGTAGCTCAATACCAAACTTGTATGGTATACTGGACCTTTCACCTACAAAACGATATTTTGCTAGTGCTAAAGCACCTACTTGTTCTTTTAATTTCGCCAGATTAATGGCAAACTGCGCACTGGTTACAGTTTTTGGGTGTCGGGTGTTTGTCTGGTTGATTATTGTTTGTAGTTTTCTAAAAGATAAATCTGAAGCTGTGGTGTCCGTGACATCTTCACTACCTTGTGTAGAAAATGTAATAGAAGTTGTGATGTTCTTACTACTGTTTTGAACATTCCATTTTGCTAATATCTCCATAAATTTTTCTATTTCTTCTAAATTCATGTCAGTATCTCGAATAGAAATCGCTCTGAACTTTTCAGAGACACTTTGCAGTAATTTGATTACTTTTGCTTCATGTAAATCTGGTACAACACATTTCGGATTCAATTCTACTACAAATCCAGCATAATTTCTAAAATTAAAATTATTGTCGTCAAAAATATAAGTAACATTTTTATGTAGATTTGTTGGCGCTATTATATTCTGAGCAAGTTCTGTCCTAATTATTTCTGCTTTTTGTTGCAAAACGTCTTCATCTTCTTCTTCATCTTTTGTTAAAGTCCACCAACCCAATGACCTCGAGGCCGGAGAATGCCTTAACGGAACGTCAAAGGCTTCTGTAAATGCCAATGTGATATTTTTCTTTACGGCTAAGCTACTCATACTTGTCCAATATTGAACCAGGTCATTATGGCGATGTTTTGTTTTGCTATTGTTGCTGTTACTTGGATAACCAGTTCTTAATATAAGAGTTATTTTCTTTGCTCCCGTGTTCCAATAATCTATACTGGATTTTAGAGCGGTCATAATTTGCTGAAATTTTCTAATGGTGGCGTTTATTCCTTTAGCCATGTCAGCGGATTTGGGATCCATAAAAACCATCACGCAACAAGTTTGCATCATGGACAAACTTTGAATAACATTTTGCATGTTGGCAGTCATTGTAAGATTTGTGTATTGTATTCCGATTTTGTAATTGGTATTTTGAAACATTTTAGGTATTTCTGTTGCAAGACTAGTGTCATTTTTAGTGATGTTGTAATTCAAAAATTTGGAATTGAAAATTAGCCCTTCAACTGATCCTTGAAAAATTTGATTTGCCTTGTTTGCCGTATTTAGAATATTTTCTAAATATTCTTTACTGTTGTTAAAAGTTGCGTATGTTTCCAGAAAAGGTACTTGAATCCATAAATGGGCTGTAGGACTACTTGAACTTTCTCTGTGCTCCTTGTTAAATTTTGCGACAGCCAGGGTTACATTGGTAATGTTATTACGTCCATCTAGATGAGAAATTAACATTTATTGATTAACTCTTTGTGCGTAAATTATTAATGTATTTAACTGCCAGCAGAAGTACCTAAAATAGGATCAAAAAGCAACTTGCTAAATTTTGTAGAAACCAATTTCACCAAAGAAATTAATTCCTCTTCTGTATACTCATGCTGATCCGGATAAGGACGAGGATCAAACAGAACCATTGTATAATTTCTATCGAATTCGAACTGCTTATCAGCATTCTTCAAATTCGAACCGTTAGCCAAGCTAACGGAAAAAACTATTAGAACTATTGATGTGATCACAGATTTATTATTAAGATAAATAGCCATATTATTTGTTTAAATAGTAATTAAAGTAAATAATGTATGGTTTTGGAAATTTTAGAAATAAAAAAATAACACAGACAGAAAAGGTGAAGTAATAACTTTGAAAGTATTTTGTAAGAATACGCATATTAGATAAATAGCCATGGCAAATAATATATTATTGCTTTCCTTCCCAAGCGGTTATGCAAATTTCCGGTGTTTCATTGACGTGAAGTCATGCTACATGTTTTCTTGATGCGTAGTTCATACACATAATTATATATATATTCCAACAATATATTTATTATGATATTTCATTTTAATTTCTTCTCTGACTCCAGCCACTATTCCTTTCATTCCGTTGAAAAATATGAAACACACTTCCCGTTGGATTACGCTATTTCCCCACCACAAGTACAACCACCAGAATCACCAACTGTTGGCACTTAAGTCCATCTATATATTGCTTAGACTTTAGATATATGTGTAAGTTGGGTTTTCCTTTGCCTTTCCATCATTGTTACATACGTTTGTAGACTTAGTCACCGCAAAAAAGTTTCTAGTAGCGTCAAGTCATTCAAAGTCGAATTCAAATTAAGTGATATTGGATTCTCTATGCAGTCATGTGTGGTGTATGAAGCACACTCATGGCGCATCAGTATCGTTCAAAACCGTTTTTCTGAACTAACTGCACCTTCTCAGCCTTAACAATGATCCAAGCCATTGCAATGTGTTTCATCCCTTAAAACTTGAAAATAATTTCATTTGAAAATTGACTCATCAAAAGTAATATTGGTTTCCATTTTCTGGTGCAGGAATTTACTTTCTTTGGATTGTTCACTTTTCAGGCATTTAATACTACAATGGGGTATAGCTTTAATTTTAATAATATGCTATCTTGTAATAGTACTCTGATGTAGCGTTCCATGATGACTCAACTTTATTCTTGACTGTCCCGCTATTCGTTTCAGATTCAGAAACTAGCCTACTCTCCTGGTTTAAATGTGCTTGCATTAAATACCCCTAGATAATATGAACTTGCATGGTTTAAATGCCAATAGTGTGAAGTAACCTGGTTTAGCTTATAGCAGTAAGGTGTATAGCATAAAGAAATATGTACTATATATTAAATAGCTCCTCTGAAGATAAAGCAATCTAATAATAAAATTGCAAACAAGACAAGAATACACAAAACATTCAGGACGAGCCTTTATTGCAAAGTAGATAATGGTTGTTCTACAATCAATATAAGTATTGACGATTTCATCTAATTTACAATTAATCTATACGATTATGTAATACTAAATGTTATTATTACTAATAATTAGGATTAAGATTGTATAACTAATTGATTGACCAAATGAATAACATGCATCCAAGTATCATTTAAACTCCAATCATATTTATATGAATACATGAAAATGATTAGTGATTCAACATGTCCATGGATACTAACATTTGCCTTGCGTTTTTAAACATTAAGGACGTACAGTTTGATGTTTTTGTAAATGCATACAGCATAATGATTAATTACATCCGACGTACTTGTTGATGAACTTTAACGTTAATGTCAAAACATAAAGATAATTTAAATACGTAAATATATTTAAATGCTTAAATAAGTGACAAATCCTTCACTATAATTGCTTTCTACAATGGAACAACTGACCAATCTTTTGTTTTACTGCGCTTAGGTTGATACGTTTGTAACACATATCCGCAAACATAATCAACACTATCTGCTTTTTACGGCACAATGCATCAAATTTGTAAGTAAAAAGTCCAAAAATCATACCGACCGCAACAACAAAGTAAGATAGTATTAATGGTGGCTCAAGTTCCTGTTTGAAACATACATCCAAATTTAATGACGTTCTAAAAGAATCATCAACTTGAAATGATTCTGTCAGCGTTTTGGATAGCAACCGACCTATTGCACCACCATCACTATTTACACCAGCCGCAAGGTTTGCATCATACTGAATTTTGTTTTCAAACAAAACTTGTTGTTGCAACTCATACAAGAATCTAACTCCATAATCTAAAGACCCAAGTAAGCAAAGCACCAGCAGTTGTGCAAAAAATGGATTTGTGGCTAAAAAGAACTTGGAAACCTTACCACACTTAACTCTACCATGTTTTCTATACTTCCAAACAGTGACGGACTTTGTAACAACAAGATACAATAAACTAAAAATCACCACAAAAGAAAACACCTGGTTTATTACTAAAAGTATATCAAACTTTAAAGCAATATGTTTTTCAAAATCTGATTTGATTGCTTGTACAGTGTCGTTTGCATACTCATGTGTGGCATTTGCCTTTAGCCTAAGATTAAATTCAAATTCTTGCTTTGCATTTTCTAGCACTTGCTCTAGTTGTTTTAGAGAACCGACAGGAATATTTGTAACGTGGTGGAATACCTGACATAATTGATTATTTTCAAAAACACTGCAGCTACTTCTTGTTGAACCAACAGAGTTACAAACATCGTTTTTAATGTTAGTAAGACCAGAGATAGGATTAGTGCCTGAACTTGAACCCCCAAAGAAATTACTAATGCTATCTACAGCACCGCCCACTGCATTGCCTACAGCTTCAGCATTAGGAATTTTATTGCAAGCGTTTGAAATCTGTCCAACTACACCTGAACAAGCTCCTTGTACACTTCTTATTCCATTTGTACATTTGGCTTCAACACTGCTTATTTCATTAAGCACTTTCTTAATTTCCCTAATTGCTACAAGCATGGCATCTACAGGAACTGAAATTGCCATTTGAATATTTTCAGAAACGTTGTTTAAAGACCGAATTAGAATTTTGGTTGCTTCCAAAGCCTTTGACACTGTGTGGTAAGCGGATTGAATAAGCACATCTAGGACAACTGCAGTGGTGCAGGTTTGTGCTGCTAAAAATGTTTTTATGTTGGTTTGTATGTATGGTAGTGGGGAGTGCAGCAATGCAGCCTGAGCAACTGTAATTCGAACTGATCGAGAAAACAGCTCGGGAGTACACAGCACAAATACTGTGAACGATCCGTGGTGAAACAATATCAATAAATTGATAACTAGTCCAGCTATACCTGCGCCAACTAAGACATAGGTGAGTGGTATGTCGTAGTATTTAAGCAAAAATAAAGTAATAAATCCAGATGATAGAACCAATGGTGTTAGTGCCATGGGATACCAAAAGAAGTTTCCAAGGGTTTCAGATGCACCTGAAATAAAAAGTAAATTCGTTAGTGTTACGCATGTTAAACTATAAACAATGTGGTTGGTATTATATTACTTAGACATCCTTTTTGAACTTTTTCGCAGGTACTACTCTTCAACTTCTGCCATTGTGAGGATGCTTTCGCAAGTGACTCTACAGCAAAATTCTCAGTTAGTTTTTAAAATGATTGTTCTACATTTTATTATTTGAATTTTAGAATGTTTAAGTTTTTGTACCAGAGAATTGCAAGTCCATAACGTAGTACAACTGACCAAACGGCTTTGCAAAAAGTGTGTCGGATACTACGACTTATTGATAACTGAGATATTTGAGCTGGTGTTGAATTATTTTTTGCATTAAAGAGGGCTCATTCCTTATCTGTATTAAGCTCTGATAAAGATTTTGTAAACATCATTTTTGAAACTATTTTGCAATTAAAGTACCAAAATCAGAATATGTTCATCACTTAATTACACGACCATTGATTTCCGGTCCAGTGAGTAAACATCTTTACAAAGTAACTCCAAAGCTGACTGGATAATATGACTATCCCATTACAATTTTGCCAGGATATGTCTTAACTAACCACGTAGGAATTAAGGTTTCTTCTAAGGTTTACATTATCAAGAATGGGTTGTATTTAAAAGCTTTCTACCATGCTAAAGGCAAAATTTTAAATTAATAATTGCATGCATATGTCATCAAATCTATCGCATGTGTACACATTGTAAATTAGCGTTATTTGAACTCAGTAATGTTAAACGTTTGGAAGTTGCTGGATGTTGCTGGAAACCCAAACCAAAGATCGGAATCCTAGAGTTCAAGTTGCTGGAAAAATCATTCGGTAAAATTGAGTCATCATTCTTACATCATCAGCATTATTGGGAAATATTATCAGTATAGATACATGAACTGAATGAACATGAATAAGTATTATTTCTCGGCACCTCCTGAGAAACATTAGTGGTATTAAGTATACCCCGCGTTTGTGTATCCGGAAACCTCTTTGGAATCGTTAATATATTAGTGAATCTTCAAATTCAGCAGTATATATTTTTATATGTTGATCATGATATATAATATTTACCCAACACAACAATATGAATAAGGTTTTGACTTCACGTTTCAAAATATTCGTAAAACAGTATCCATATATTGGAACTAAATAGTTTAATTGCTTCACATTACTGTCCATTTTGTTTTAACCTTTTAAAGCTAGACAAGTTCACCCAAGTGCTAACAGCGCTCTAGTAAGGCCCCTAGAAAGACCACGCGTAAATATCATTACACTTACTCTTTTTATAACATACATTTTCCCATAACAAAGCATTATCGGTGTTGAAGAAATTCTAAACTTAGCAATTAGCTTTTTGTCCATTCTAGACAACGTCGTTATCGACTGGAACTTCTTCCATGAAGTTAAGATTTTCAATCCATTTGAATGCAGATATCCACCCATTGTTAATACTACACCCCAACCTATTGGAGCCATTAAATTCCATGACAGGATCATTAGCAAAGGCGCTAAAGACATTTCATCTCTATACTTGATTACAACAAAACTACTGAACACAAACAGCAGGGTAATCACCGTTTGCATTGGCACCAGTATCTTTCCACTGTTTTGATTTAACTGGCTTTGTAAGAGTTGTATTGTTCTGTAAAAAATTTGTAGGTTTGCTGGTTTTCTTAAAGCATTGCTAGCTAGATATTTAGTACGACCTAAATGCGGCTCTCTGACAATAAATGGAATATAAACTGTACACATGATAAAGCCTGAAACTACCATGAGCGTAATACATAAATAAAAACAGCTTGCAGTATAGCACGGGAATACGTAAATGATTGGAAACAGATACCAGTTGTTAGGTAATATATTTCCCGGTAGATCTGGAGCTGTCGGCAAATAAATAAAAAATAGGTTTGTAGTAATGCTCGTCAGAAGAAAGATTGCTGCAATTCCGAAACTGAAGAGATCTACGAACTTCATGTAACCACTTTTGTTTGGATTGTATCCTGGCATGTATTCAGCTGTAAATACAAATTATCTTTATTTGTGTATCCCTTCCTTAGAATATTTGTGTAAATTTAGTAATAATAATAACTACTTACTACTCATCCGATACAAAAAATATAACACAGAATTCACAAAAGGGAAGTAATCATCTGCCCACCAAATTGTAAAGAAGGAAAAAAGAGTAGCAATGAAAACACCGCCAAGACAAGCTATTAGAAAAACCAGGGAATTGATATCTCCTTTGAGATAAAACTGAATAATCTGGTATATGTGAAAAACTATCCAGCTTAAGGTCAGAAATGTATTTACAAAAATAAGAATAGTGTTTTTCTGAGTGTCTAAACTGCGTGTAAAAGAGTGGCTACTTAAATTATAAGTGAACTTAGACACACCAAAGCTAGAGGCAAATGGATAAAGCACGCCAATAAGTTTATAAAACCGATCGCTTAACATTATGTTTGAATGTTCACGGAAAAGTTGCACAAAAGGAACAAATATAAATATATTCTTGTTCTCTTATACTTATGCTTCTAAAGGTCGCAACTTAAATACGCAAATTCGTTTACAAATATTTTGCTCGTAATTTGTAAGTTGTTTTCGAACCTAGTTTTTTTTAAAAGTGAAAGCACGTTTATTAAAAATATAATATTGTAAATTTTGGCAAAGTTAAATATTCTTTGAAAAATAAGCTTATTAGGTAAAGTGGTTTTCAAGGCAAGTTCGCGGCACCACAGGACTACAGAATTTATTTCAATGCAAGGTTAAAAGAACGTATATGATTCAACAATCAATACTTTGCTATAAATATGTAGTATTTTACTTTCAATTTTCTTTCTTGTTGGTTATCGCTCTAGAACTAATTTAGATTTATGGTCTGATACAATAAACTAATTTTAAAACCGGCTAAATTTAACTTTAACTTGTTATGCTGCCTCTCTTAGTAAAATTAATTTGATATCATTTTGATAAACGGAAAACTTAACAACATGTTTTGTAAAAAGAAAGAAAACTATAATCTGTGACACGGATAATTAACATTATTATTGAAGCCATATACAATTTTCTAGTACTTAATTAGTATAAGTTAATAAACTACCAATTAATTACGTGATTTTTTTACTGAACAGAATTTGCTACCAATAAGCCATAAAAAAGTCACAAAGACAATTTCGGTTCCAAAAAATGCACAAGCAATCATAAGACCAAGACCGAGAGCGACAAAGACAACAACTATATTTCCATCCATAGACGTTTTAGATTTGTCGCCAGTGGTTATGTGGGATGGTTTTATCTCTAACATTTTGATTTCTTGAACTAACCGAATAGCCCTGTCCCACAGCCCGGCAACGTCCAGCGTTTTAATTCTAGCCATAATGATTGGAGGGAGATTTCCGACATATGTGATAACACTAGGTGTCGTAACAATTTGTCGATGAATCACCTGAATAAATTTATTGTACTGATATTTTCTTTGCATTTGAAGCACCTTTAAGCCTGATACCACAAGTGCGGTTTTGTTGCAAGCTAGTAGACGTTGTTTCATTCTATTCCAAGCTATTTCTTTGTATAGTGTTTGAAGATTTCCTTCAAATTTGTGAAAGTCAAACACCGTTTTTGTTAGTAGCTCTAGCGTTTCTGGGAGAATCCTGGTGTGTCGAACTACCTTTGATAAAAATTGGTACTCGGAACTGTTTTTGTTCGAAACGTCGTCCATTGCTTTAAGCAGTAAGTATGTTTCAGCTATAAGAGTAAAGCTATTACCGCTACAGGTTGCACATGACGACTTTATACTTGCTGAGTGTAAACCTATGTGCTTTTCTGAGTCTGAATCAAGGACCGTAACCCAGCTGTATATCTCCCCTGTTGTTTCTGTAAAAATGTCAAAGCCAGCGTCTACTAACTCAAAGAACGTATTGTGGAATTGAAGTGCTCTTGGCGAGACAAGATCATTTATATTTTTGCTTTTATATCCATTACTCAGAACTACCGCCACTAGAATGAATGATCCAACCAATATGCGATTCCCATTTTTAAATGCATCTCCTTGCTCTAGCAAAGCTCTGATACTACTCAGAACTGACTTTATTATGTCGCTGCTTCCTAAACTATTAGCGTGGACACAGCATGTCAACATAAGTCCTGCTATTAGCAAAGCCAACCAACTAAATTTATCGTAAATATTGTAAAGTACGTCAAATGAAAATGACTCCACCTGAGGATTGTAACAACTTATTATACCAAATGTCCCAATTGGGGTAATCAAAGGCAATCCATAATACCAAGAAGGGACATACTTACTACTTTCATAATAAATTTTGTATTGTTTTAAACCAGTGGTCATTGGTACCTTCGCTTTTTCTCCATGAGAGCATGATGTGTTTTCGGTAGTGTAGTTTTCCCAAACATGACTCAAGATCAATGCAACGGCTCTTGCCAGTTCATTTGTAATGTCTTCCTTGTATTTTGATTTCTTAAGTTCAGTTGTACAAAAGTTTCTAAAATAGTTCCACACTTTTTTTCCGTGCTCGTCATAGTACATGAAGGATACCCACACTATTTTGTTTTGCAAGGAAAATCCAGTGTTTTGAATGTGAGCTGTCTTAATATCTTTCCAGACTGTTTGTAGGAAACATGTTTGTTTGCTATTTAAATCATTGGCAAGCATTTCAGTATTTGTTATTACGCATATCTGTGAGATTTGTATAAGTTCCTTTGCATAGTTTTGACTTGCTTTGGCAACAATCAGAACGTCACTACTGAGTCTGAATCCCTTTTGCAAATATTGCATTGGATTGAATATACCCCTGTCTACTGCATCTAACCATGATATTGTGTGCACAAAATTGTACGTCACAACGGCTACGTGAAACACTGGTCTGCTTTTAGAAATAGTTCTGTCAAATCCACTTAATGGGCGAAACATTATGGAATGCCAATCCTGATACCAAATATGGTGGTACCAATAATTAAAAACTACCTCTAACATTCCATCTTTGATTGCATCCTTTACCAAATAATCTAAATATTGGTTTTTAATTGGCAGCAATACTATTCTGACTTCACAGCTCCATGGTTTGGTGTTTATGATGTATTCCTTTAAGTTAATTTCGCAACAGACTTTGTCGCCAAGGCCGTATTCAATATAGCTGGACATTAGCTTTTTCGAATATATACATGGATGACGCGGACTTACAAAAGAAACATTTCTTCTGTGTATTAAACTGCGCGTTGTCCAAATAAGATTCTCAAATACACTCCAGTTGAATAGGGCAAGTACAGGGTACAGTAAAACAATTGGAACGTACTTGTCTACGCGAATATTTATGTTTTTAAAACTGGTCACATGAATAAAACAATTAGATCTTTGAAATGGTTTGATCAAATTGCTGATATCCATAAATGTTACTTCTGCTTCAAAACCATCATAATAAGATTGTAAAGCATCTAACAAGTTCTTATCTACTGGATCAGTATTTTTAATAACTTCGAAAACGTTTTCCAGTTTTCTCACTTTGTAATATTCTTCACAGTTTGATAATTGAAAGCATTTGATCACAAACAAAAGAACAAGATTTATTGAAATCATTATTTTTAAAAATCTGCCTGGCATCCAAGCTAATATAGAACATAAAATGACAATGATTTGGGTAATGAGTAATTACAAGTTGTTGCTTAGGCCTTTAAATACAATATTTATTTGCACACGACATGATTCAATTAAAGAACTTTTGATGTACATTTTGTATTTTTCATTTTTCTCTTACTTATTATATAAACACGATATCAATATTTACAATGTCCTTTATACAGGTGACTGAAAAACTAAACAAGTGTTTACATTTAAAGCAAATGATACTATTAGATTCGCGCAGAGCCAAGAATCCACAATCTGATTGCAATTACCCTCTCATGAAATCAATTAAAAGCATGTAATTCATAACACATGTTAGTTAAGAACATTTGGTATAACAACAGTGAAGAGTATTTTTTTCTTTAATTGTATAAAACAATATTTTATTTGACTGGAACTTGGTTAATTTGAATAGCCGTACTTCACTGAGTTGAATTTAAGTACGCCGCAAATTGGAAGTCTGGTATAGTAATTTCATTCTACACTGAAATACTTTTCAAGCAATTCGTAACAACATAACACTTGGGCACCTTGGCTATGACTAATACGCAATTAGCTTATTTGGTTTAGTATTTCATTCAATGATTTCAAACCAAAAATAAATACCAATTAAAATGAAATACAGAACAATTGGCGCGGACGTCACGCTTAGCTTTGACAGATTTGTTTAAAACCTTAAGTTTCGGAATAATTTGTACGCAAAGTATTTACGTTCGGCAGCTTGTATTACACAATTGTATTTGGCCACTTCTTTGCAATTAGTGTCTCTGCTTTGCAGACGAAATTCCCTGTTCATTAAACATACAGGGTTTATGCCCTATAATGACAAGCTTTTTGAGTAAAGCGGGTATAAATTCTTAAAGACTTTCGTCTGCGGTACAGAGATGCTATTTAATGGCACTTTAGTGCTACATTCTAATGTAACTTACCGACCAATGTCTCTGACCATTTAAGTGCAAACCGATCTTACGTGTATACGGTTGCATTTTTGTTGGTACCCAAGCATGTTGTGTTACCCATAAATGATGGAGGAAACAACATTGTAACTGTAGTAAATGTAGGTAATATTATTACCGTAATACATGTTTATTTTAATCTCTTAAACGACCTCTAAACTTTTGTGTACATACTCGTAATCTTAAGGTTATGTCCACTCTAGCAAGTTAATTAGCTGACTTTATGCTGGTGTCAGGTCACCAAACACGTCATTTTTAAAACGTCATAACTTATGACATATGGTATGGTCAACATAAAACTCTTACTAAAATTAATTGTTTTGCCTTTTTATCGTTCTAAAGCCAAGATTTATTTTTATTTTTGGGCAAAAATGGCCAGGTAGGCGTATCATCTTTTATGTAAAATCTAACTACGCAGCCAGTTTTATAGTGTGTGAAGCCTGACATAAATTCACAAATGTTTAATTTAAGCTTCTTAATTTTTACCTTTTGAATATTCTACCTTATACACAAAACAATATATTTAAAACAATTTGTTTCCTGTTGGTTGGAATTGTGAACACTTTTAAAATTCAATTTGCTTTAATAGCCATGATGCTTGTCATTAGTACTTTTTATTAGTTTATAACGTTTAGTATTTCAAACTTATATAGTTATATTCATGCATACGCGACGAACATACACTGATGTACTGCTATAATATATAGTATTTTTACTGGCGTGCCAATCCACGGATCTGCCAGTAGGCGTGTACCACTTCATTTAATTACTGTTATGCCTCTATTACATGAAGCCTACGCTTTTTTGTCTTATACGTGTCAGTCGTTTTCGATTTTTCGCGGGACTTATAAGGTGTGTAAAGCAAAACCACACTATAAAATTTTCACTTTAGGGGAAATTGTAAAGCAATTGCCAAACAATGGAGTACTTTCAACGCATTGCAAATGTTTCTATTATTTTTGTCTTTTATTTTGAACTGACTCAGGCAAGTGTTGAACTAATCAATCTAGATAATTCTTCTAAAAAACATGAACGGATTTTCGGACTGAAGTACAAATCTGAAACGGGAAATACGGATGCAACGGTAACCAATTTAGAAGCCTTATTCAATCCAATTGAAGCCCAAAACTGTATGACTATTTTGAACAACTTTCAAGGAATTGATACTCCTAAGTTTTCAAAACTTCCCGTAATGCATCGTCAGGAGAAACCCATGCTTTGGGTAGTCGACCCATCTGCGAATGAATATCATCGAATTCAAATCCTTAAGCATATTCCAGCTTCCGTTCAACCATCCGAAACTTGCAAGCTTTCACGCTTTTTTAATGGACTTGTCAACGACTATCCTGAGATCAGCTATTGCACTGCATTGGATTTTGCCAAATTTTCATCTTCATCAAAGCCTTGGAACTGTTTAGTCCGAATTGAATTGTTTCCACAGCTAACTATGTACCCGGATGTACATTCAAAACGCGATACCATCTTTGAGTTTCGTGATCGACGAAGGGAGTTGTTACAACGATCGTGGCCCCTGACAATACACATTTTGCTCGAAGATCTATTAATACGGGAAAGACATAAGAACTGGTTTTCCCTTTATACACTAGGTCGCCAGTTTGAACTAAACCAACGGTACTTGGACATTTACCTATCTGCTCATTTGTCAACAATAAAATATGAATTACTTCAGCCCAGTAAAATTTCTGTAATCGGAGTATTCATAAAAGCACAATGTACATATTGCAAAACTGGACTAGAAGACATTTACTTTCCGATTTCATTTTGGTCTAAATATATAACGTACGCAGAATTAACAAGAATTGCATATCCTACTAATGCACAAACTTGCTGGTACTTACAAGGGAATTTGTATAGCATAGACTATGTAACAAAAACACTTACAAGACAGCTGTTTAAATGCCAACCTTTTCGTTTAAGGGCTCTAACTGTGCTTAATAATCCTTTAGAAAAACTAGCTCATGTGTACTCTCACTTGTTTCAAATTATTATGAACAACTATATGTTTTACACATACAAAAATAAGAAATATTGTAGCTCAGGCAAATTAGTGACTTCAACATATACAAACAAATATGCGGTAAAGTGGATAGCAATCAGACGATTGTTTGGCGAACAACCGGATGACGATTGGGTACTTTTCAATCAGCTCAGTAGTATACGGCTAGTAAGTTGTGGAAAACGTATTGTTAGTGCACTGCCGTTTGAGGAAATGTTTAAAATTTATGATATATATATTTGGTGCTGCATAGGTGCAATGGTAATTTCCGTATATGCTGTATTATGTTTCATCAATATAAACTACCAAGAAGGTAATTTAAAACTTGGCACTAGAATGTTTGATCTTGGTAAGATAGTATGTTGCATAAAGGTTTTGCTAGAACAGGGCGACCCATTTCCAAATTCATTAAGCAGAACCTTAAAATTTCGACTGTTACTACTAGTCTCATTGCTGGCTGGGATTGTTTTATGCAATGCTTACAAAAACGAAAATGTATACAATTTAATTACCAATCGAATACAAATTCCGTTCCAAACATTACAACAAGTTTTAGACCATAAATTTAAAATTTATAGTCGAGTTGGGTCATATTCAAGGAAGCAGTGGATACATGTATACCACACGATAATGTATGCAAAGAATGATCCACACATAAATAGCCCGTGGATGTCAGAACTAAAATTAATTCAATATTTCCGCCCTAAGTTGCCTCTTGTGGTACACAAAACATCAAGAGAGGAACTTAGTGTATTTGAAAATTTGTATAATTACACCTCACTGTATCCACTAATAGTTACAGCTCGTAACAAACTGGACTTGCATTCGACTTTCAAATTCTCGCATATAATAGATCCAAATAACTTAAGGTATTATCTTAGCGACATGGCCGTAATTACTGATTCTTTAAAACAGTGTAAGAATATAGCATTTGCACTACCAGCATATTTATGCAATGAGTTGGCCCATAATGTAACAAGGGAAACCAATCAGAACTCTATTGCTGATGTAAGCACTCAAAAATTCACATATCCGACCATTCGCATTTCAGCAGTTGGTATTGTCCCTCCAACATTGCTGACGCGTTTAACAGCATTTAAGCAGTCTGGAATTACAGAGTGGTTTACAAGTTATCTGGACAACTACAGGTTGCCAATTGCAAATGCTCCAATGCAAACGCCTACCATGTCAGGAAATATACTTGTAATTTTCTTTATATTGATTATGGGTACTTCGTTAGCAATGAGTATATTCTTGTACGAAATAAAAACAAGAATAGTAGAACGTGTAAAAAAGAGTCTTATATATTTTAAACTGATTGTATTGTATAGTTTTAACAAACTTAAAACATTTGTTAGTTTTACTTGCTTTTATCTTAAGAAAATATTCTTGTGTACTCTGTATCAAAGTTAAAGATCTTAGGTCAGATATACATTTGCTTTAGGCTTATTTACACTGTATGAATGCTTTGTCCGCTATTTATAAATGTTTGACAAAAACTTTGAAATAAAATTAACCAGAAACTAATAAAATATTTCATAT
This sequence comes from Entomobrya proxima, assembly GCA_029691765.1. Taxonomy (NCBI): domain Eukaryota; kingdom Metazoa; phylum Arthropoda; class Collembola; order Entomobryomorpha; family Entomobryidae; genus Entomobrya; species Entomobrya proxima. The sequence continues at coordinate 35,371,017 of CM056169.1, read as the reverse complement.
TTGGTGTTCCACTAAATTCTTCAATTAAGATATTATGCTGTTTAGTTTTTCCTGTACTTAGCTTTTTACAAATAACTTCTATTTGTAAAACGTTTAAAAACAAAACTTTTAAATTGCAGTAAAAATTTAATATTTTGCAGTATGCAATTCAAGTTACAATGGTTCAATTCTTGAATATAATAAGCTCATTAACTGTTAAATTAATAAGCCGCATAATTTCAATATTGGTTTTCAATGTAAAATCCTACATCCTATCTAGTCTAGATTGAAGTAACTATTAAACTACGGTTGGTAAATGACTTGCTTGCTGTCAAAATTGGGTTCTAGAGTGATTTCACGATACTAGGTGAACACAACATTTTACACAATTCTAGAAATTAAGTAGTTGAAGCAGAAATTAAAAGATTGTAAAGGTAGCCATAAATTCATTTTATAGAACTCTCCTGCACGTTTTAAATATTAAAAATGGCAAGGACACGAGTTGGAAGATTAATTTTCCTTTCTGTGTCCTTGGTGCTTGGCGAGCAGTTGACTTTTGTAAGTGCTTCGACAAGTCAAGTCAACACGTTAACAAATAAGGATCAGCCCTGCGTCAAAATAAAATCTGACACTTCACATTTTCAACAAGCCAACCTACCCGACTATGTCAGACTTTCAAAACACGTCGTGGCTAGTTCCATCAACACTAACACAAAACATGTCAAGCATCACAGTATTTTAATTCTTGGGAGTACTCAGCTTGAGTCAGTTATATTAGTAGATCTTTTAACCTTAGATAATATAGCAAAACTGCATGTATTGACAACTGAAACCGGAGAACAAATAATTGTCGATTCTACAAAACAAACTGGACTATTTAAATGGCCATCTGTTCACAATTTTTTGAATGCCAATCAGAACCAATCAATTTTCAGTTTTCCAGGTTTGGTTGAAAACTTTGCTTCGGTTAACAGCATTGCTGCAACGTACTCTAGATCTATAATAGCAAGCCACGTTCTTTATTATAAGATTTTAATAACCGTACCAATTCATTATCTGGATCCAAGCTCGGGTTGGAATGATTTTGATACTTTTTTGAGACATGTTACACGTCTTTTAAATAATTTTGAAAATTATGTTAATTCAATTGGAATAGTATTTACGCAAGTACAAAATAACTTTAAGAATGGGACTCACAAAAGTGACTCTCAAATTTCAGAGAAGCTTCAGCAACAGCTAGAAGCTATGTTGAGTTTTTTACAACAAACACTTCATAATAACAATGCGACCAGTTCAAGTAAACAAATTCTAGAAAAGCAGGTTATACTTATAAAATCTTTGCTTGCACAAACAGTGAAAGAGCACAGAAAGATCTGGTTTTTACCTCTTTTAGCCGATTGTAAGAATATCAGTAACTTGGAACGTCATGTAACAAATTTTCGTTCAAACTTGACAAATCTGCTTGAGAATACATTACTGTGGGCAAACGCAACGTCAAAAGACTTTAGTTTGAGCTTACGACCAATCATCAAAAAACAACTGGAAGATGTGGTGCTTCCAAACATTTTGAAAAACTTGTATCAAAAATTGGAGGCAAACCAAATTAACCCTGTATATTCTGAATACGAGGAATATCTTTTACAAGCTTGTAAGGATACAACATCAATTGGCGCATTCAAAGCAGCAGAAAAGCTCAACAATGACACTAAACGACTTGAAGCAAAACTAAGTTTTTCCAACGTATCAGGAAATGAAGCAGCGTTAGAGCTTGAAATGCTTTTTACGGATAAGTCATCAGCTATTCCAACAGAGTATCGGGGTTTGACATTAGGATATTTGAAGCTATGTAAATACTTTAACAGTGTTGAAATGACTGGTAAAGCAAAAATCAATACAACTTTACAGGAACTAACAACCGACGTTTTGTCAAGGTTACAACTTTTCAAAAACGCAACTTGGAGGAAAATCCGGGACGATACTTTGCCTCGTGTAGAGGTTACCATTAGAAGAAATATTATGTACTTGCCTGATGAGCTGGTTAACGATTATCAAAACCAACTTTGGTCTAATGATTATAACAACCCTGAGTTTTCGCGGAAAGCACGATTTCTTAAAGGCAATTTGGATTCAATGTTTTCCTCGTATATTCATACCCCGGTGACAGATTCAATGTTTTCCGAAGCATTGAAGGATGCAAGTTACATAATATTTGGAAACCACAGTCGCGTGAAGGAACTGGAAACACTGAAAAGTTTAGTAGAGATCCGCCGAGAATATGAAAAACTGTTAGGATTGCATGTGGTGGATGCCACAAATTATAATTTGTTATTGACATCATTTCAACAAAATCTGTCCAAATTGGTGGATCCACAAGAGATGGTTAATCTGATTCGAAGTAAAAAATTCGACAAAGCAAACCAGGAGTTGCGTAAAATTGACAACTACATTAATCGCATACCACAACTAGTAAGAAAAGTGTTTGCTGTGAATATTACCAATACAAAACTAATTGCTCAGTGGTTGCACGAGTCGGTTGACGTAATAGGCTGTAAAGCTCACATTTTAGGGCTTGAGTCGGTTTTAGACATATTTTTGGAGTTTGGCTTGACAGACAGATTTGAACTTTGTTGGATTGATACAATTCATTCTAAATGTGAGACAAGTAAAAATGCGCCAGAACTTGTTCAGAGACTGATGGACAGTATGCGTAAAATGGCTAATAGCAAAGCAATGGCTATTTCTTTGGTTTATGAAGAACATTTTCAAACAGCATTTATAGAGTCCACATCTGATGCTGGATTTAACGCCGTTAAGCAGTTGGAAAGTGATATTAGTCAGATTAAACGCTTTCTTGGATCTACTGATTTTACCAGTGGTAAGGCAATTGCAGCCCTTACAGGTCTGCTTACAAGTCAGATTTACAAGACAAATAATCCGAAAAAAGATATTGATACTGTAGGATTTACAAAACTCACTAATTTCTATGAAAACAAAATTTTCGATGCAAAGCGCCGAATTACAAATATACTTCATTTAACTGTTAATACCACATTGATTCAATTGCAAAAACTAAAACAGTCAATTTGGCTAAGCATTCAAAGGGATACTTTGCCAAATGTTGAAACGGAAATAACAAAACAAGCAAACCATTTTATCTCTGAATTTGTGAATGAGTTTCGAAGACAACTAGGATCTTTTGATACCAGTATTCAAGCACAAAACCCAACAACTAGACTTTTATATAATAAAATCTTGGTTTCCCAGCATGGAAAATATGATTTATCAAATGTTACTGATAATAATATATCAGCAGCATTGAAAAACGTGAGTATCATATTGTTTGGAAATGACCGTGAACAAAAATTTAAGGAACTCACAAAGCTAATAGAATTGCATAAAGCTTATGCCGTGCTTATCAATCTTGATATTGCAAAAACAGATTCTGCTAACGTCCACAAAATTCTCTATTCATTCAGACAACAGTTGCATCAATTTGTTGATCCCAGTGAAACAATTGAAGTACAACTTATTCGAAATCAGGAATTTGCTCAAGCAGCTTTAGAACTGAAAAAGGATGTACATCACGAAAACCGGATACCACAAATTGTACGAACCGTTTTTGCTGGAAATGCTGACAACGCTAAAGTAGTTGCATTATGGTTAAACAACTCACAATCAGTTAGGTTACTAGGGTGCGACATGCAACTTATTGGTCTAAAAACTCTGATGCGCTTATTTGTGGAATTGCAACTAATGAATACATTTGAACTTGGATGGGTTAACTCCTTAAATCCTATCTGTTATACGAACTCTCATGCTGAAGATTTTGTGAAAAATATTACGCAACATATACACACGATGGCTATTAACAAATCCAATGCAGTTTGCTCAGCTTACGAAGAAATTTTCGTAAAATTTCAAAACAAGACATCTCTTAAACCAATAACTTCTGTTAAAATCTTGGAATGGGATATCAAAGGGCTAAACAAGTTTGTTCAAGCAAGAGATATTCCATATGTCAATTTTTCAACGATTCTGACGGATCTTTACACTGCTAACAACGTAAACTTTCCCAAAAATTCCGATGACAGTCGAGCAGCTTTTTCATCTCAACATTCAAATATGCTTAAGTCAATTGCAAATTTCACTCTAATAAAGTTACAAAAGTTGGAAAACACGGCCAAGTTACAAACTCTGCCAGAAATATTACCTGAGCTTCGGGGTTCAATTATTAATATATCGGACGCTATACTCAACGATATATTTCAAAAGTATCAAAATCAATTGTTTAACAAAAGTCTTCACAGTTTTGACTACTTCATTAAACACCGACGTGCTTCTGTACAATCCCAAATTTTTAAAGTGGTTGCGTATGCCATAGAAAAGGAAAGAAGTGAAACAATGTCAAATGTTTTCAATGAAATAAGCATCAAGCTGCTAGGACGAGCAAATAGTATTCAAGCACCAACACAGCTAATCACTTTGGAGACTGCATTTGAAGAGTACGCAAATTTGTTAAAGCAGAATCGGGCCAATGCTTTAAACTTAGCTCCAGTTCTTAAATCGTTCCAGACAAGAGTACTCAACATCGTGGATGCTCCAGCGCTTATAGATTTAATACGCAAAAACGAGTTCCAGAAAGCCAGTCAGCAGCTGAGTCAGGTTACTGATTTCTCGGTTTATGTGCCACAAATAACAAAGCAATTTTTAAATGCAAAAGTGGGTAATACGAAATCAGTCGCAAGTTGGCTAATACAGTCAGTAAATATACTTGGATGCAAAGCAGTACTTGATGGTTTCAATAAATTGCTGGAAACGCTGGTAAAGTTGGGAAACGGAACTAGCTTTGACATTGAATGGATTGCAATGCTAGAACCCAACTGTACTACAACATTCAACGCTACAAAACTAATGCACTTTGCAGAAGTTCGTGTTGCCAAAAACTTAGACCTTTTTAACGAGAAAGGAATCAGCAATGTCGTTTCAGCATACCAGCAAAACTTGTGGCTTCTTTTAGAAAATAGACCCGACTTTGGCGTAGAAAGTGTCAAAACACTGAACAATTTGATAAGTAAACTTGAGTATTTTCAGCGTCAACAAAGTGATTCCGCAGTTAAAAATGCATTACAGTTGGCTACCCTATGGTCGCATTTTAATAAATTTCATACAACAACAGATGCCAACATGTTTAATTTTACTCAAGTAGCAAGACTTTACAGCCATCCAACCTTTGACATCAATGGCACGATTTTCAAAAACTTACAATCGACAATTAGCAACTCGCTGATTGTTCTCAGAAACTTGAAAGAATTGGCAGAGGAAAAAATTCAGTATGAAGTTGTACCCAAGCAGGCAAACAACGTTGTATATCTTTCCATTAACACGCTAGATGAACTTTTCTTGCAATCTCAGTATGTATCTGCAGATCCAAAAAGTCCTCCTCTTTACAAGAACACTTTTTATGCTTCAAAACTGCGACGTCTGCATTTTAATCTGGAAAACTACTTGAAGCAACCTAGTTTGAAGGACAAAAACACTTCAACGCTACTACAAGACGTGTTTAATATCTTGTTTGAAAACAGTACATTTACAGCAGATGTGCGTTCGATTTCAAATCTGGAAATCAACCTTCAAAATTGTTTAACGCTACTAAAATCTGAGCCTCTTGAGACTAATACTCGAGCGTCTATTATAAACCCTATTATAAGTAAACTTGAATACTTAACTCAATGTCTCGAAATTGCATTGCTGATACAAGAAGAAAATTTTACTGTAGCAAACCAGCAAGTGAACAAAATGACCAACCAAACTGTAGTCGTTTCTAACGTAACTACACTGACTTTTGCAAGAAGCGTGTACAACACTAAAATAATTGGAAAATGGTTAAACCAGTCAGCTCATGCACTTGGATGTAACGCTCAAATTGTGGGGCTAACCACTTTGCTAGAACTTTTTAAAAAGTATGGCCTAACAGGAAATTTTGAAAATGCATGGCTTGATATTCTTGATCCAAAATGTGCTTTGGATGTGCAACTTCAACAACAAACTCAAAGTATTGAGCTTCACCTCAGACATATAACAAGAAGATGGCGCATTCTTATTCAGAATAGAGAATATGATAGAATTTTTAGCGATGCAGGCACTCAATACTCCTTGGCAAGTGAAAACATGCTAACAAATTTAACCAAACGCTTAGTGGAGCAAGATGATAGCAACTTTGATTCAGTTACAAATTTTGTGAATCGTTTAGCAGTAATGAAGCTTAGGCTAGCGTGTTGGAATGCAATTACAGATGTGCTACTTACAAAGGAATGTGACGAGGAAACTGCAAAACTGGTTTGGTGGATCAACTGGGATATGTTGAAAATTATTATTATTCCGGAAAATGTTAGTATTACGTACAAATCCCTTCTATCTCGATTTCCTGCTCATTTTGAGCCAATTATGAACAAAGACAAATATTATTTGCATAACATTATTGCAAGCACACATTTACTTTCTCCACCACAAACTGAAAGCGATTGTGCAGAATTTAATCGCCAAGGTAGGAATAGAAGCCGTACTACCAGAAGAAAATGGGGAGTAGAGTTTAGTCTCAAACCAGACACTAAAAATAACGATCATTTGTATGTCCACGTTATTGACGAAACTTCAACATGTCGATTACTTTGTGCTTACTGGCATTGGATTTCACAAGATGATGAAATAAATGTAAGAATGTGTAGACAACCGGACTCTTTGAGTAAGGTTGATTGGAGAATCAAATGGCTAACAAAAGAGGAAAAAGGTCTTTACACTAGAGAAAGCATAGAAAACTGGGCTGTATTTAAAATGTTTGTGACAAATTCCAAGGAAAAACGCTTTTATTTATCGGTTATTCTGAATCAAAATAAAAAGTATTTAGCTGTTGACCACCTCGATGGGTTAAACACATTAAATAATGTTTGGCGGTTTAAAAAAGAAAAACAAAACGGTGACAGTTAGCCCTTACAATGTGTAATAATGAAATTTTCATTGGCAAAATTGTAGCAAAATACACGATTTTTCATAAATTGTAAATCTTGATTAGACTTGAATCGGATGCTTAGATATTTTATTTATTCACCCTCTACTAAAGTCTGTTATGTAGCATTATTCTCTCAAAATTTAAAAAATAACTAATTATAAAAACCTGTTCTGAGTAATGTAAAAAAAAATTTTAATGCATCTGCTTTTTATTATTGCTTTTGTTTAAAACCTAGAAACTTACTTGCGCTTAAATTTTCAAAGCTTCTAACTTACATTTTTAAATAAAGGACTACTGATATTTGATACAACTGTTTTACTATACGTCAAAATTTATTTAAATTTTACTGTCCCGTAGCATTATTTCATGTTGCAAGTTCTTGTTCTTATTATTGCGGTAAGAGAATCACCTTTATATGGTTTAATAAATAAAGATAATATTGTAATACCAAAACTTGTTTATTGTGCTTATAGTAAGTAGCTTCACCACTTCGTTTTAATAAAAATATTGAAAAATTGTACGAGCTTAAAATGTTTTAGAAATTTAAGTTTGCAATATATACACATACATTAAAAGTAAATACACAGAATTTAAGGATGGTATGATGTTGATTTATTCAACTTCAGTGCAATTCTAGTTAAAAAATATGCACAGATGACTCTTATCGCATATACAACATACTCATACTTGTTTTTGTAATCTTTATAATTATTATGTACACTACAGGAAGCCGAGAAAATTCAAACATTTGTAAATTGCTACTAGTTACAACTTAAAGTCCGTTACTAAAACTTATGAAACTGAAACTAAAGTGTAAGTTATATTGCGTATTTCTCAAGCCAACCTTTAAATTTTGCAAACATCGGATCTCTATAAACGCATTCAATGGATGATTCTTGGGCAAATACTTTTGAATCTTTTTGCTAACAAAAAAATCATTATTTCTACTACAGCCTTCTCGCACCCATTGTCGCAGTAAAGTGGAAGTACTGTAAAGAGACAAAAAATCTTCATCGTTTCTATAGAATTCTTTAAATATGGCATATGTGCTGTCATCTGTGGATAATTCCCTCATTTTGTTTGCAAATTCAGAAAAGTCTAAAGTATTTACTGAATATCCCATTCTTTCAGCCACTCTGACAAACTCTTGATCCATCTCAGGATCCCTATTACAAACGTTGTAAGCATCGTCAGGAACCTCCGGGTTGAAGAAAAGCTCGACACTTTTGCACATTTGTCAACTGGTAGCATGGGCGTTGGTAATGGGTTGCTTGGCATTACTCCTGATTTCAGTATAAAGAAATATCGGAGCATTAAATGATTTTGATCCAGCACAAAACTGCCTGTTCGGGAATCACCAACAATGGAAGGAAAACGAAAGATTTTTCCTGGCATACCTCGCTCTAGCACTGCTGTCTTCATTAAAATGTCTCCGACAAACTTACTCACGGGATATGCCATTTTCGTTACCCCATTAAAATCTCCTAATATAGGTAGTTTAACTTGAATAATCAGGCAACTAGTAAACCATGTACCTAACAAGCGTTAGCTTACACGACAATTTTATAGGATTATTAGTGTTGCTAAATAGTGTTAGTGCAATTTGTTAGGACATACTCATATTAAATTATCACAAAAATATCTTTAATAGCATAGAAATACTAGCCCCGTATGTTTACAAAAATTACAAAGTTGAACAATGGTTTGATTTTAGTCTGCGATACCTAAATTATTAACATACGTATGATTTATGTTTATGCAATTTTACAATTATTGCAATTTGTGACACGGGTAAAAATTTGTTTTGATTTGTTAGATAGCTTACATAAACATATCAAATTATGTACTTGAACCGGGGCAACATAAATTTCTTGACCGCAAATAAGTAACACACCAAAATTGGGAACATCAATCTCAGTTAATCGAAATTAGGACAATTTGTATGCACACTCGGTTGTCCACTGGTGGCGTTTCTAATATCTTAGCAGTATCCATAATGACTTATTATGATTGGTTTTGTAGTTAGAATTTCCAATTACAAATAATACACCAACAGTTTTTGCGTCAGCTAATTTTTTACATAATTTACCATCCTATAATTACGAAAGTCTTTGAGTTGAAAGTTATTTTTGTGTCCTTTGTTTGCACATAAACCAATTGGATGTCTAGCAAACAAGTCCATATTTGTTGCCACTGTATCACCAAATAGATATCTTGAAATGATAAGTGAATATCTGCTTCAAGCCCTTCCGTATTTTTTCAAACTTGTTTCCAGATTAGGCAGCATGCCATTTTGTTTTCACTATTCTACTTACTCCTTGTACTATTCTTCCATTTATACCCGTCGTACTAACTTCTGGTTGTTTTATCATTTTATGTATCTGGTTTTTCTTACATTCAAAACTGTACACCTCTACTGGATTATGGACTACGAATTCTTCAGCATTTCTCTCATGGTCCTTCTGTTCTATGCAGTTCCTTTTCCACTTTTGACTATCCAAGTTTTCCGGCCTCACCTAATTGCTCAGACCTTCAATAACGCATTGTGGTTTATCCGCTTCCTAACAAAACCCTTTTGCACTCATTATACATTCATCGAATTACAGACCGACCTAAAATTGTCAAAACTCCTTGAAACGTTTTTACTGTTCTCCTTTCCATGTATTGTTATCCAAATCACTGTGGGGTTTTCTATAATATATTCAATATTTCCTCATTGGCCTATATTTTTTGTATCAATATTAGAACCCATCAGTTCTAAAATATATTGGTGGATGTTATATTTGATCCAGTTTCCCTTTATATTTATATTCAACCTTAATCTATGTCTTTTTTTGCTCTTCAGTTTCACATGTTTTCTTTATTATTGTTTCCATGCCATCAAGTTAATTAAGCATTCATTCACATACAAAGGTCGTATGTTCCAACGATTGCAGCAAAGAGGAAATCTGAAATTCCTAATATTGTATAGAAGGTTGCAGTTGGTACACGGGCTGATGCTCGAACTTGGAGGAGTTTGCCTTATTCCTGTTCAAGCACTGGTTATAAATCTCACATTGGCTTGGGGCTATTTGTTGGTTCGTCAATGGGACAGGTTGCAATGGAAAATTTTACTTTTGCTATCAGCTTTGACGATCATTGTATGGCTAGTCTGGAGCGTATTTCTTGCTCTCTGTGGAAATTTTTTTGTTTTGAGTGAGGAGGCACTGCATAGTTGGAAAAGAAGTGTGAGCGAAAATGAAGATTCATGGGGCGGTAAACATTGGAGCAAGGTTATAAAAAAATTTAGAAAAAGTTGTCAACCATTTGCAATTCAATGTGGCAAAGTGTTTGTGGTAAGAAGAATAACAGTGCTGAAATTCCAGAAAAGGGTAGTCAAAGGTATGTTTAGTACCCTACTGGCTATACAGTGAAAATATTTTTAAATTGACTTACAATTGGCAAGTTTTATTCATTTTTGTCCTTGTAATGATAGGTTCCTCCAACTACCGAGAATTTCGAACTATTTATATATTGTTTATTTAAATTTAAACCATAGTTTTGACTTTATTAGTACATATAACTCTTAAAAGTCTTTTAAGTGTAATATGATTTTTTCCGCCCAATTAAATCTTTTATTCACGACTCTATAAATTATTTTGAAAACTTGGAATTTTAAATATCTTCAAATACAGCATAGGTAAATAAGCGTGAATACAACGTAAGAAAGTCAAAACCATATTTTGAAGAAACACGTCTTTCAAGAAAAACTTAACTTTAAAATCAAAACTTAATTATAAATAGCTTTTGCTTTATATTTTAATTAGCAGAACTGAATTAGTTATATTTTGATTCAGTATATTAATATAGTTCATAGTGGCATCGTTACTAAACGCAAATGTTCCACCACAATAAACTGGTAGTAAAGATTGAGCTTGCCATATCTTTTTTTCCACCTTTCGATTAAAACTCGTGTATCCGCCTATATTGACTTGACTGGCTATTTTCAATCCATTCTCAATAAGCTTACCACTATGTGACCTAGAATCTGCACAAATTTGCAATAGTAGCAAGGCCAACCCAAAACCTCCAATGAAGGCTACTGCAAAACTTAATATTACAAAAAGAGGTAGAACATTAAAGCAGTTGATTGTTATCCAGGAAAAGGAAACCAGAATTATTTGGCTAAATGTTGTTAAACACAAATGCACATGATTGAGAAACTCGCAACATCCACTATGTGTTAAGTGTATACGTACATAAAACTTTACAATGTTTCTTCCTACTAATTTTGTACGGTTGTTTAAGCAGTGAATTACCGAACAAAGTCTAACTTTTATAGCCAAATATGTACTTATGGTAATAAACAATATAACTGTTAAGTCTCTCACACCAAACCAAAAGAACGTAGCGTTCACTAAAACCCTGATGATATACACAAGCCAACTATTTATTTCAAAATTGTAGCTGTTTTTTTGTATTAACTGTGTATAAACTGTACACAGTAGGTCCAGGTCAACGAAAGTTAGAAAAATTGGAACAGGAAGTCCAAACAGCATATTTCCAATCACCAGATAGAGTAACAGTAATCCTGGCACGTCTTGAAAAATCGAAATAGATTTAAGTTTTTTAGCATTATTAACAAAATCATTCCGAATCAACATGTTAATGGTGTTGGCTGATATAACGTCACATCTAAAGAATGTACGACGAACCTCCCAAACAAGGAGAAGAAATACTACATACAAAACTAGAAATTCCAACTGGAGAATGTCAAAGCTTTTCAATTTAGAAGACGACAATAGTTTCTTTATAAGTGCAAAACACATAATAGTGATGCAGGAAAAGTAGAACGCGCTTAAGGCCTTAGAATATTTTGTTTTTCGTGGTGGTAGCACATAGGGATATGTTGACACTGATGCAAGTTTTGTATCAAAAGATAATGCAGGAATTTTGCTATATGTACGGATAAATAGCTTGTAAGCACAAAGTGTTGTATAAGATAGCCACGTTTCTGAAACTGGTGTTTCCATTTTATGTGAACTTTGGTAATTTTAATATTTAATTATAGGGTAATGTGTATGTGTTATAGGATATGCTTCTGTAGCAAAAGCAAAATTGAATTCATACAGCAGATATTCCAAAATTGAGCCATCCACGTGTAGTATTTCTAATGTTGTGAAATTCAATTTATTTTTACAATTTAATTTTCAAGTTAAATTTGTTATGTCGTATGTCCCAATTTTATTTTACTGATTATGAAAATATTGGTTATAGTTTTGTAATGCTGGTGTAAGGTTTGTACAATCAAAAGAGACTCCAGGAAGTTTGCTATATGTTGTGATAAATAGTTTGTAAACACTAATTGTTGTATAAGATAGCCACGTTTCTAAAACTTGTGTATCTATTTTATATATGCTTTAGTTGATGTAGGAATGATCAAGTAATGTAGACGAGCTTCTTTGGAAAAAAGTAAAATTGAATTTTGAAAGCCAATATTACAAAATTTGTCTACTTAAATTCAGCTTATCTAAAATTGTAATAATCAATTTATTTTTAAAATTTATATTAAACTTGAGTTGTTTATAACTTTTAGTCGTAATGTAAAGTAATGAAAATATCGGTTTTAAGTGTATTTTTAAGTATTTTACTAAGTTTGCTAAAAACATGTTTTGATAAAAAGTAGAATATTTTCATTATTTTTCAGGAAGAAAACATTATGCGTGACATTTCCAAAATCTGTTTACTTTATATTTTTTTCATATGACACTTATGACTAAATGCTTTCCAAACAACGTAAGCTTGTAGAGTGACTAAACGTTCAATAAAACACCTACTGTGAGCATTTATCATAATCAAGAAGTTAACACAACAGGACACTACAAAACCGGCTTTTGTTCAATTTACAGAAGTTCAGTTCCGTAATCACTATACTAATATGATGATAATATGCAAATTAGGTGGGTCCATTTACTTTACCATGGGACTCTTGACCATTCTATCGGTCCCTCTTGACAAAAAACTAGACCACTTTAAAACACCAAATTTTGCATATAACATCTTTAAGCACCGTGGAAGGTGCAAGGATACTTCTTTTGTTAATATGAGTTGTTTTTACCGTTAATTTAACAGTCAAATTTGCCATTATGTAAACCTTCACATTCTTACAAAATTGCTACTTTAACGTGGAAGCGTATGCATTCAGCATACCTAGCAATATACAAAAAGTCGTCATCAGTTGCAGAGAGTTATCAATGATGACTCATTACAAAATACTAGATATTAATTATAACAAAATCAGTGTTGGGAACTATGCATATCGTCATCGTGGAAATTAAATGACAGTGTCAGGTTTTGAGTAATGCAAAATAATTAAAGGGATGTTTAAAATTTGGCAAAGTGCTATTTGTTCTGGGAAATGTGTGTAGTTTTTTGTAAAGTAGGTTTCATAGTTATCATCATTAATAGTAGTAGTATGGTAGTCTTGTGATGTATAAAATGAAGTCTTCATTCTAAATGCGAAGCATACGGGTTCCCACTAGTTGTTTTTATATTTTCCTAGTTCCAAATTTTGTATTCACAATATCATTCACTTGAGCTTAATGAAAAAAATGTCAGATAAAATGTTTCCACACAGCAACGTTAGAAGTACAATTCAGATCTGTAAGTTTTTGAGTTCGATGATCGTAAATTAACCACGTTTAAATTTGTATGGATACTTGGTGCATTGATTGTGTGGACTACGAGTACTTTATATGTGCTTGTTTATAATGCTATATACACTCCAACTAACTCATCGCCGGAACATGCCTTTTTCAATGCAATTATGTTTCCTATATTCGAAGCTTTAAGAAGCATACGGACAGCTTTTCTTTTGTTTTTCTTTGCCCTTACATTAACCACTGACGTTGACGTACTTAAGTTGCTGTAAAAATTTCATATAAGCGATTTTCTTTAGCGATAGGTTGCTATAAGACGTACTTGCTTTGTTCACCTAAAATGTGCACGGTCAGCACGAAATATTGTATTTGTGGTTGTTGAGTGCAGCATGTTTATAAATTATAATTATGCTTGTTCTTGTCGAAACCTTTTTAGGAAGAAGCATATTACCATTGTCGTTATGTATGATTACCCCGACAATCGCACTTTTTACAATGTTCGGCTTTTCAATTTTGTTGGACCTTGCTAAAGGGATATCAAATTTTTCTACTAGATTACTACATGCATTCAATCTACCTTTACTAACTGAATAAATCTACAAGAGTATTAATTAATCAAAAAATTTGGATGACACAAAATATTACGTACGCCACTATTAATCGCAGAAATGCTGGCTGGGTGTGGGTGAAAAGCTGCTGCTTGATGTGATTTATTACACATAATCCTGTATATGCATTAAATAGATAGAAGTCATGCCGCGGGAGCACCTGACGTCAATGGAATTACGTGATTCTGTCCGCTGTCCGTTTAGTTTATTCTTTTGAGCAAACTGATGCGATAAATCAGAATTAACTTTACTCTGACAGCAAAAGCAGGCTGTTATAAAACGGTTTTTTGCATTAGCTTTGCACAAAAATGAAGACAAACAAGCGTATTAGGAAAGTAAAACAAGATATGTAATCAATTTATGAGTTTAACTAATTCTTTTACTGACGTACATGATAACAATTTCAATCCAATTCTGGAAAATCCTAACTGCGCAGTTTTTAATTTATTTGTACAAAGCAGGACAAAAGAGGACCGACTTTCACGGTAACTTTTATTGTAATAATGTTGTAATATTGTAATATGGAAGAATTTCAAGAAAACGACATCAAGGACCGCTATATCCTTCTTTACTACTTTACAGAGGAGGTAAATCTTGTCGATATAATTGCTATTTAACTTTGTGAACTATAACTATTATTATACTTCATTTAGGTTTGGAAGAAGATTTTACAGAAAGTAAAAAAAGCTGAAGATTTCCTTGCCCTTATCAATTCGTCTCCATTTTTTCGAAATATTTTGTTGCCAAACCGCATACATTGTCTGTTTCCTCAAGTGTGGCACATTTTCAAAAAGGAGCTTTACTTTAACTCAAAAACAATAAGAAGAGCCTCTCGACGTATTGCAAGGTGCGCCGACTGCTTCCGAATTCGCAAAGTTCGAGATTGGTCATACATATTAACTCTGAGATTGGTTTGCAAAAATTGGAGAGACGCTGTTGACGAGTTTTATCAAAGTCGTCAGAACAACAACTACAATTTTAGTCATGAAAGCCAACCTGATGGTAACACTTGGGATTTTGTAAAATGGACAAACCAGGAATTCAAGACAAGTCTGCAAAATTTCCCAACCCAAGTTTTTCTACGGCATTTTGAAAAAGTCCATGGAACTAATCGATTTTTAGCACGCGCGGTAACTTGTTCATGGAATCTTACAGCAATATTGGACTTGGAGTTGCAGTTGGCGCCAATATCAGCTTCACTTTGGGAAAATTCAGTTGAGGGTTGGCGTGTTGAGGAAAATCGTCAAATATTGCAAATTATTTCAAAGTATGGCCACCATTTATGGTACTGCACTTTTGAAATACAGAATGAAAAATACAATATTAAAGCGTTTTATAAAGATTTGGCAATTATTCTAAAATATTTACCAAATATAAGATACTTGAAAATTGTATACAAGGGGGAGATGAAACCGCTGGAAATGGATACTCGACAATCTGATATCTGTAAGAATTTTATTCCAAAACTGAACAAGTTGAATTGGCTAAGTACATATAACCTACCATTGGTAATTCTAAGAGACATCCTTGCCGTCAATCATGATATATCTACACTGGAGATAAACTCATTGTCAGAACTACCAAAACCGTTTTACTATTTAGAAACTCGCATTCGTCAAATAGAGTTTTCAAACTTGAAGGAGTTTTCCGCAAGAAATCTTTCAAAAACTGAATTCCTTAGTTTAGCAATGTGCAAAAATAGATGGGCATTAAGAAAACTCTATCTAGAGTTTCGGTCTGACTTCTGGTTGGAATGGTCAAAGGTATTTAAGCTGTTAGAAGAAAAATGGGGCAAAACTTTATCAAATCTGGGCATTGTTCTGCCATCAACAATTGAAGACAAGTATGAACAAAAGCTTTTACAAGAGTGCAGCGGTTACAAATTGAACCTACCTAAATTGAAGCATTTGACTTTAGTCATTAAAAATATTTGTACATTGGACTTTATTCTGCCAATGAAAGATAACTTGGAATCACTAGAACTTTATATAAAGTTTCATATCGAGCGTTGGGGAATGGCAGATGATAAAATGGTGCAAATGTTAAAGGAAAGTCAAACAATTCAGTTTTTGGGATACGTAGGCAAACTGTTGGAATCCAATATATGGACATTGTTCCCAAAACTAAGACAAGTGATTTGTTTGGAAAATTATGAAAACAGGTCAGATAAAAAGGATAATGAAGGCTTTGCCACGTTTAGACATGTTTGCACACGTAGAGAATGGTGTTATACGAGAAAAGGAACTTTGACAGCGTGATAATAAAATTGAATGATAGCATTGTTTAGTATGTAGTAGGTATATTATAATCATAGAAATATCGTTTGGTAATCCTAACGTTATCTTTGTATGTGAGTATGTAGTTTAAACTTATTAGTTTCAGTGTAAATATAAATGAGAATTGTAAATATATGTAAAACCGATTTAAAATGAGCTAAAATGTTACTGTATTAGGACTTTAGATATTAGAACAACAACAGATTTTCCTCAATTTCGAAAAACCACCATGGCTTCCTATACGTAAAAAAATAAAGTAAGAATAATAGAGAGCTAAGCCCTATGTTCATTTAACATTTAAACTATATAAATCGTTGGGTATGATTTTGTAGCTAACATGTATTTTTATTGGATTGGTGTTTGTGAGATTAATATTCATGCTTGTGAACGATTTCATACATTACTCTAAATCCAAATGTGCAAATCACACCTTATTTCTTAGGTTCATCTTAATTATCAGTAGTTTATTGGTTCAGAATTTAGAATACAGTGTGACACAACATTTTAATGGTAATTAAACTTGACTAGTTTAATTTCCCGGCGTCCTAGTTTTTGAAGTGGTCTGGAATTAAAGGCATAAAATTATCTTACTAGACGCAAAAGCTTTCTTACTACAGAGATGTGCAAAGAAAAATATACTCGTACCTAAAGTTGTTCGGCGTATACCTTCCAGGCATATCTTTCCAACCACGATTGTAAATTCGAAACTCGTTAAGTGTGTCGTCGTTTGTTACAATAGGAGTTCGCAAAACAAACCATCTTGCAGGTGAGCACGGTGGAGTAGTCAATGAGCCTTCATATACGTAGGCGTACCCAGATTTACCTTTAAAAAGTTCACTTAACGGAACACTCCCGTCACCTATTTTACTACCAAACGTTGTACTGACCGACTCATAATCTTTTACTTGTGGCATTGTGTCTGTTATTTTACGCAAAAGATCAGTGTCCCAGTTTATTTCATCTTCTGAAGTATCAAGAAATACGGCAATAACGGCTATTGCATTGGATTCTTCCGCTCTAATGGCTTCCACCATATCGTTATACCGACTATTATAGTATGTTAGATGAATTTCTCCAGCATATGATTTCCCGTCCAATGTGTGTTCTGAACCATAATCCTTGTTTGAGCCGGTATGTACATGCATTCAATTAAAATTATAAGTTTGCCCATAATGCGGGAAACTAAATGTTGGTCGGTCTCCCAGTTCAAATTCGTTATGTACTGCTACTCCTCGCCAATGGCATTCCATAGCTTTAAGATCATGAGAGGTTTTATCTAGGTCAACCTCAATGGCACTAGGCAGCGAAAAGTTTATGTTAGCAGGCAAATTTATGGGGGACTGATCTCGTAATTAGCAAAGATATTTCCATGTTGGCGGCTCACAACTACGTTTATGATAACAAAAGTCAGTTAGTTTGTCTGTTTCACCAAACTTAAACTGTTCGTAACCTACCGCTGTAGCACGTGGAAAACAAATGCACGATACAATCACAAAAACTGTAGACAGCATGCTTATTTATAAATAATGTGAATGTAGTATATGTATCTGCTAAAACGTGTTAACTTAATTGCTAGTAGAAACAAATCTACAATGAATGAAGTTTGGGAGGAAACGCATTGTATTCTGAAAAAGCTGTCCAAGGCATAAAAAATTTAAAAATACGAATATGCGTTGGAAAAGTTTATTACCTTATAACATACAATAATTTAAAAAATGAACAAAATAGTTTAATTAAGATTTATTTTACTTATTTTACTTTAGTGCACATTAGATTTTATAAATGTAAATAATGATTTAATAAAACTTTTAATTACAGTCAATTAACCTTGATAATATTGTTTATTACTAAGTTTCTTTTTTACTTAATTTTTTGTACTTTAGTAGGTAAGCGGAATCCCATTTAGTAGGGTTTTAAAAAGTTGATTGCAATTTGTGATTTTACTGTCTCTTCAAAAATAAGAGTGCCAAATTAAAAAAATCTAAACCTGTAACATTGAACATTTCCAAGTATTTACCTTTGTTCGTTGTGGCAACATTGTGGGAACAAGTAACTTTTTGTTTATTCATTTCATGTTACTATCATTTCCTAAATACCAGAAAATCTTTGCAACCAATTCGGGTAAGCTTTCTGAACTCCTTACATCGATAGCAATATATAGGCAAATTAACAGCCGAGTTTACTGCCCACAAGATGTACGAAATCATAAAAATGTCCCTATAGAAAACTTTTTGGTACCAGTGAATAATTGAAAGTGCTGTTGGTCCTAAGTTGGTTAGCAAATACACCACAGACACAGGGAGAAACATTCTAGCTGCATTTATGTTGCTTTTCTCTGATGATGTCAAGTGTTTTCTGTCTCTTAACACTGGCCGCATCTGTGAACATATACTTTAACAATATTACTTATTTCCTTGAACTAAACAAAAGTTTATTAGCAGAGGATTTAATTAATTAACTAACCTTATTGTAGCAGAGCACGTTTAGACAAAGAACAACAGGGGGTGGTACAAAAAAGTCGATCATATCGTTAATTTTTCGAACTTGAAACATAAAATTACCTGGTTTAAGTACTGCAATGTAAGTAAAATTCGGAAGACTCTGAATGCCTTGATATTTATTGATAACAATGCTATAACCCAGAAATCTGGGCACTCCGAGAGTAAACGCTATTGCGGCTGATCCAAATGCCAAAAGTTTTGTTGTTTTCATTGTAAACCAACGTGCAGCCCTTAGGGGAAATTTTATGACTAAATATCGCTGCATTGTAATAAACACTAGCAAATGCAGATGCACTTCTTGCTATTCCAGTGGAATGTATGGATGCAATGTTCCACTGAACCACATTGCGCCCAATTATCATCCAGTTCCCTAATTTAAATGTTATAAATCAAACCTGGAGGTCAAATTTAAATTACAAGTTATAAAACAGGCTGATTTTTTACCAAAGAACGCTGCATTAGCGATTCCGAGCGAAGCTAATATTATGCATTGGATCATATCAGCCAACGCAAGATAGCCCAGAAAAAAATCAAATGGCTTTATGTCAGGCTTAGAATAAATCACCTTTATAATTATTATATTTGTAACCACACCAATGACACAGATTTTGAAACCAACAAATGTGCCAATGTAAGTAAAAATCACATTTGCGTGGTCTTGAAATCCGTTAAAAAATAAGTATTCACTTAGTACATGACATCTAGCACAGATATTGGGATCAGTGTTGGAACAGTCGATCCTTTCTTTTGGAAATTCAAGAAGGTAACAAAAATACGAAGGTAGAAGTATTTCAACTAATTTTTCGGGCGTGCTGTTCATATTAAAAATACGGAAATTAGTATTCCGTAGAACTTTGAATATCCTAAGAAAGTAAACCTTTTGAATTCTTACATACATTTGCTAAAACAACTAGCTAGACTGAATGGGGCTTAGTCATAGTGCAAACTCTGAATAATATGTTACTTTGCACGAATTAACGAATAATATGTTCCTGAAATTTTTTATGGTAACCACAAAAATATGACTCATGCATGTAAATACTTTAGTCTAACGCAGTAAGAAAACCTCACGGTTATTTATTTTCTAAGTTTCTGCCTGAATAGAACTAAAGTTATATATACATATGACTAATTTGAATTGCTTATAGTTAGATAGCATGTTGTTTTAGCTAATAGCGGAATACTTGTTACTTTGTGTTCATATTCACCTTGCCGGCCTAGAGGCACTTTTCAAACAATTTTCTTGGAATAACCAAAATAGAACATGATTCGCTCAGGTATTGTTTTATGCGTTTTTTCGAACATTAGTTTTCAAGTTAGTACGATACGTATATAAATTGATGCATTAAAATAATTGCTGGTGGAATCAGGTTTAATTTATGCTGAAGTACTGGGGTAAATGAGTGTTTTGCATAATGAATAATATTATGCATGTGTCACATGATTACAATTTACGACACTTTTTGCAGCAATCATGTTGTCATATATATAGTGATTGTTATAGTTTCATGAGTGGGTCTGTCCAGTGAACATTACCACGCATCCCGCTCTGGTGATGTTCTTTCAAGCACAAAGTTTAATTTTGCTTAACGTATGTATGATTTTTTCCCAATGAATGTAATGCAACGGGTTCACTCAAAGAAAGATGCGTTATTTAAACTTCAAATAAAACCAGCATGATCAAGTTTACAGAGGCCCAGTAAGTTGCGGCTCATGGAATTTTCAAAACTACTGCATAGTAATGAGTATTTTCATTGTCTAGTTAGATAGTCAAAAACTTATAAACGTTGTAAGCAGTTAGAAATTAGTTTTATGCATATTGAAATTGTGAAAACGTGATTTTGATTACGACTGTTTAATTTGGTTTAATTGCGAAACAGAAAATTTACACTTATGCCTTAAATTTAAATCTAATGTATATATTTGTACAACTTACTTTTAAAGTATTAGATTAATAATAAATGGTACGATCGTATTTTTGTAATAAACTTGAAAAGTTGGCTATTTTGACTTTTAAGGGATCGAAACGGAGAAATTAGTCCAGCTTTATACTTTATGTATTATTGATTGAGTCGTTCACTAATTGTTTCTTCTACCCACTTTATATTGTTTGAATAACATAGATACGACATGTTAGGAAACTTTTATACCAGACATAAATTTTCCTTTCTAGACTTCATCAGAAAATACTTCTACTAAATTATACCGGGTTTGTATGGGTTTTGGCTTATACACACTTCCTTTGGTTGCATCCGAAGAGGCTACACAGGATTGATTGTGAATATTTACATAGATTCTTTCATCACTTTGTTTTTTTCTATGTTTAGGCAACAAAATGCTATTGGAATCATCTTCTGTTGTAGTATCTTGAGACGTACCTTCTGTTTTCTTGTAGTAAACGGTATCTTTTCCAAGCGGAATCAGGTACTCATCAGTAACCTGGTATTGTACTTTTGATCCGCTCATAATCAAGAGGTAGTCTGTTGTTGTTGAAGCTTTAGGACCGTCCTGACTTTGAAAATCCAGATTGAGTTGTGCATAGTAATTGCGAATTTCAGGTGTAAGCATTTTCCCAAGTGTTTCCGCCAGAGTGGAAAACGTTGGTCGCAAGTTGGGATTTTCAGACCAACACTGCAGCATAATATCGTAAAGTCGAGATGGTGCATACAACGGTTTATCCATTCTGTATCCATTACTGATATCTTCGATGAATTTTGCGTCAATTTCCATTCCTGCATAATAGAGTATACTAAAACATTCGAAAAGTGACTAGGTATTTATAAATAGACAAACCTGGATAAGGCGAGTCGCCAAGACTAAACAATTCCCAGAGAACTACACCAAATGCCCAACAGTCTGACTGTGCGGATAAAAGTCCAAATTTCATTGATTCGATTGCCATCCATTTATATGGGAGTAGATCATTCTGTGAAATCGTTATCATAACAGTAAACTTATATTGCTCGCCATTTGATCTAACCAAGTATGGGCTTATGTAATGCTACTTGCCTCCAAACACTTCTTGTAGTTGTAATTGTACGTTCTACTAAGCTGCTTGGATAACCCAAAGTCACAAATCTTCACCACGTTTTGTTCAGCAAGCAAGATATTTCGTGCCGCTAAATCCCCATGTAACACCTTTAAGCAAAATTTTATAAATTTATCTATATGAATATGAGTTATGACTAACTATACATAAATAGACAGTCTGACATTTCTGGATTCGAGGTATTCCATTCCACTTGCAATTTGAAAAGCCCATATAAGAATATCTTCCGTTTCCAAAGGTTTTACTTCCTGCTTTTTATAGTCGCCCTCGTAATGGTTGAGTTCATATACGCTGTCCCGATTTGAAGTGTTAGTACTGGCAGTGCTGAATTCAACAAAATTTTAAGTAGTACTGACATTATGCATTTAATTGTATGTTTATGCGAATACACAGGTTTAATATAAGCATACCCATAACCACTTGATGAAGAACTAATGTCATTCATTACGGTCGCATTATTGATAAATGACTTTCGATTGTCAATCAAGAAATTTCGTAGGCATCCAAACTTACAAAAATCAATTATCACAAACAGGTTTCCTAACAAATATGGAGTACAATATGATATTAAACATTTACATATTTCAGTATCTTACATACTTGAATTGTTTTGTTGACAAGTAAATATTATACTTGTTTTGGCAAATTGCTTTGTGCAAGCTCCTAGTAAGTTTACTACGTTTAGATGTCTTCCTAAATGACCCAAGATTTTTAGTTCCGACTTCAACGCTTGCAAATGCAAGCATTCAGCGGTTGTTGGGAGCGTTTTTACTGCGACAGTTGTTGTTTTTCCGTCCTCCAAAATTCCGAAAGCTTCTGCTTTAAAAACTCTACCAAAAGCTCCGTCTCCCAGCATCTTTCCTAATAATCAACAGAAATGTTTTCTGAATCTTTTAATAAAAGCAAATCGTCACAAATAAACTTCTGCTATTTTTACAAACCTAGTTTCAAATTTTCAACGGGAAACTCCCATTCTGAACTAAATGGTAAAAGGTCAGCTTGTAGTGCCACGTTCAAATCCGGATTTATCTTGTCCACAGCTCCAATGTAAAAGTTTTGTTCTAAACTTGTCTCCAAGTTTCGAATATTCTAAGTAAATTAAATGGAAGCATAGCAACGAAACATTGTAATTTGTAAATTACTAGGGAAATTTGTAATTGAAACGAATCAAAACGTTAAAAATTACAAGTACCGTTTGAATTGTTTTGAGTTTGTGCCGAGAAATCCATAATACACCGGCGCCGCATAATAGTACCAAAAACAGTGACACCAAAACGTAGATATAAATATTTGAGTCTATACAAAGTACAAAGAATTAAAATATTCTATATTATGTATTAGAATTTGAAATCAAAATGGAATATGATCTTACTCCCTTCATTTGTTGATGTGTCTACATCAATTTTTAGCGTCATAACTTTCTGCTCAATTCCCCTTCCTTGCATAGCTGTGTACATTGAGCTTCTAGCTGATGCATAGTTATAGCCAAGAGAAAACTTTCGCCAATGCAGAGCCAAAGGGCCATATTCAAGTTCTCACTACACTGGGCCCCTGCCTTAACTTTTCAACTACAAGCAGAATGGTTACAGTTTATAGCTCATTCGAAAGAGCAACTCAAGTACTAATATGCCACAGTTCAGTTATGTCTTGATTCACTTGCGCATGGTCCGATTTTTGCAAAAATATTTTGCAAAAATCCACTGCAATAGACATTACAATGCTATATAAATCCTAGTATCTTCGTAACAACAAGTAGAATGGTTACAAATAATAGCTCATTTGATAGAGCAACTCAAGCACTATTAGGCCCCACAACAGGTGTGTCCCGTATTGATTGCGCATGGTCCGATTTTTGCAAAACTATGAGGTTTTCATATAGCATAGTAATGTCTGGTGAAGTGGATTTTTGCAAAATATTTTTGCAAAAATCGGACCATGCGCAATCAAATCGGGACACAACTGGACGGTAGCGTAATTGTGCTTGAGTTGCTCTTTGGAATGAGCTATTATTTGTAACCATTCTACTTGTTACGAAGATACTAGGTTTTTATATAGCATGGTAATGTCTATTGAATAGGATTTTTGCAAAATATTTTTGCAAAAATCGGACCATGCGCAAGAGATTTGGGACATAACTGAACTGTGGCATAATAGTACTTGAGTTGTTCTTTCAAATGAGCTATAAATTGTAACCATTCTGCTTGTAGTTGAAAAGTTAAGGCAGGGGCCCAGTGTAGTGAGAACTTGAATAAGGTCCTTTGACGCATAACATTCTGAGGTCAGATAGAGTGTTAGAGAGCTGCTTATACCAACGCACTGTTTGTAGTGCTTGTTAACAAGCAAAAAATGATTAAATTGAGAAACTGGACGAAATTCCCAAATGAATTTGTTAAAGGCAGCGTTTGGACACTTTTCGTAGCTAAGTTTAGATGTCGCTGAATTTACTGTTAAACATTTTCTAAGCTGGATTTTTAGATTCGTGGACGTAAACAATGTTGTAAGTAGCTTGCTGGTTTGCAAAGAATCTTGTACTGGTGAAAATGTCTCGAATCGCGATGCTTGTCTATTGCATTTTTCAGTTTGTAGCTGGTCATCAGAAGCAAAAGGATTTGTTGTTATTATGCACATTCCAGTGTAAACGTTTTGCAGTTGATAAGACTCTTCAACACAAGATCCTTGGTGGCACCACTGAAGTAATTTTTATATGTTTACGCTATAAATTAATTGATTTTCAAAAGTTGCTAAGAATAATGAGTAACTAACCTTGTTTATTCCACATGGCGTGTTGTCAATTGGGTTCAGATACCTAACAATTTTGTTGTTTTGCGAACAAGGAACGTTGTAGCAGCTTTCATTTTCCTATAGTATATGAAAATGTTAATACATAATATGAATGTAAGGACTTAGCACGTTTTCAATCTTCTTCAGAAACCATGAATAAATAAGCTCAGTACTTGTTTGATAACTGGACTTGAATCTCCATGAAATAAATTGCACTGCTCTTTCAGAGTTGGCACAATAATTGAGTCTTCTTCATATTCTGTAAGAGAAGTGTATGAAACGTCGACATTTCTTAAGCAACTAGCATCTTTTGAACTTAGCAAGCGACGCACAAGGTTTTCTTTGCATTTTGGAAAACTGTATGGGTCATTTCCGCACTCGCATTGTTCGTCTTCGTAACCCGGGTCAGCTTTGGGATCTACTCCAAGACTGTATAGATATATAGGTACCAATTAATTTGGAATTGATATGTGTAAAGCTTTATACTTTAAAGTTGCTTGATAAAATTTGTACACTGTTGCCAGCGCATCAGCTAAGTCGTCACAAACGTTTCCGTCAACAATCTCAGCACGAAAGGTTACAGTTCCCTGAAACTGTTTATCTTTCGTTTTGCAAATTGATCCTGGTATCGCAAACGCGTTTCGTTTGTCTTTAGTTGAAGATCCCGTTGCAAGCAATGCTACATCAAACTTTGGAAGTAAATCTTGCTCCGTAAACATGAAATCACCAAATTTGTTATTGAGATTTTCTAGACTTGTGCTTCCATTTGTTTTAAGTTTTAAATTATTGGCGTCATTGGAATCCTGTTAAATATACACAATATGTTTTGAAGCAATTTTCCAGATACGATACATAATTTAAGATATATTTATATAGATAAGCACTTCTATCTCTGATTACACAACATTACCCAAAATGTTTTGCTCGATGTAACCGCAAATGAAATATTTAAACCGGAAAGTGTGTTAAACTTTGACCTTGCTTTGGCCAAGCTAAGCTTCCAAAAATTTTCAAGTTTACTTTTGCTGTGCATCAATAGAGATCCACAGTCGTCATCGCACATCAGCGCCAGCCTAACCGCTGCGTTGATTATGTCCGGACCGTAAAGCTTAGCTAAATCATCCTAACAGACAACAAAACAAATCAATTAGTGAAATTTAGCACTGCGCGCTTGTTATAAAATATAAGAAATCACTTACATCGGAATGTTTGACAACATCAAGCTTATCATTCAGTGCATCTTTATCAATATCCCATTCTGCAATATGCTTATCATCTAAAACCAATTGATCCTGTTTGTCTGTTGACAAACACTTTAAATATCGTCGGTTGCAAACTAAATAAGTATGTACCTCATATTTACTTTCTTTTCTAAATACATCCCATACAAACCGTCCATTTTCATCAACGTTAGAAGGACACTTGTCAAAAACAACATTCAACTCTTTATTCAAACCAAGACATTTATCAAGATTTTCCACTTTATTATCCGGGGCAACAACAAGAGTTCCAAGGTCTCCAGCATCATTGAACAGTACTCTATCATATCTTTGTACATGAATTAAGCAATCAGATAATCTGACTGTTTGGTTGTAGGACTTTATCTTGCTACACAGCAGGCATTTGTTTGAGATGGGATTTCGCAACAAGTTTCCAGCTGGAAGACAACGATCTCTAAAACAGAACTGAAAGCATATAAAATATTATTACTAAGAATATGTTTAGCAAGTTAGTCGAAAATCCTTAAACTGCTTGATTCTTAAGTTTTGTACCATATTATTGTCACATGGCGTATTGTAAATCGAATGTAGGATTCTTCCAAATACTGGAGGGATGTTGTCTTCTAGTTGATTTGGACAAAGTTCGTGTGCATGGCTACAACTTTTAGTTCCCTGGGTTTAGAACAATTATAAGATATTAGAATATCATGTACGTATGAAATATCTATCAAAAAGTTTCATACCTTAATAGATGTACTATTGTGAAACCACAAGTGACATCCATTAATAACCGACGGAGGAATGCTAAAATCTCCTGCATAATCAGGATTGTAGGTATGAGACACCAAACTATGTAGGCATGATGCATTTTGGGATTGTATAAAACTGTAAATGGCTTCATCGGAACATTTTGAAAAATAAAACGAACGCTGAGGGTCATACTTTTCATCCATAATATAACCTTTGTCCTTGCATTTTGTAAAATCATCAGGCAACACTCCCAGTCTATATTGCAGGTAGTTTGTATTAACTTATAAGAAAACATTTGAAAACAAAATTTGAATGATTCACAGAACATTTTTATACAAAATACTTACAATGTTGCTACTCCAATAGGCATAACGATTCTTTCAGTAAAATTATTTGGTGGCTTCATTAAAACAAAAACACTAAGATATTTTTCGTTTTCAAGATCTTGGTGGCATGCCTTTCCTTGGACGGATGAGCCTGCATTATGCCCTTCTGGCCCCACCATCATTAGTATGACAACATCAGATAACTTTGCGATATCGGTTTTGTACGCCCATTTTGAAAATGTTTCAATAACATCAGTGGGTTTTGCAAAGCCAGTTGAATTTCTGACAGACTCAATAAATGGTTGGTCTTCTGAACTCTGTAAAATAAGATTGTAATCAGTAATTTGGTTTAAATCTGTTAATTTTATTTGTACTCACCCTAATCATCAGAACTTTTGTAATAACAAAAGATACATGAACACTTTGCAACGTTTGAAAATCAACTTGCATGCTTTGTACTTCGCTCAAAACATTTTGGTAAATTCGTTTTTCGTCAAAGTTAAACGCCAGGCTGAAATCTTTGTCGCTTACAATCCCAAGCTCAACCACAACGGAAGGTACATCTAGTAATTGAGCATCATTATTACAATATAGGACGATTCCTTAGCAAAACCGGAAAAGTTAAGAACTTACCTATGCTGGGTTGCTGAAAGTGTCAAATTTAATAATAAAAGTTCAGTAATTTTTACAATTTTAAATATACTTCTGATTCTCATTTATACTTAAAATATCTTACTTGTAATGATGAGATGTCATATGACTTTGCTATTGGTAATGTTATTACTACAAACACCATGAACTGATAGTAGAAGTCCACCAATGCACCAGTATAACTAGTCTTGTTATATTTAGAGATTTTCATAGTTATTTTTGCACTAAAAGTTTAATCATAAAATTATTTACGCAATTATAATTAATACTGGTTTTAGTCAAATCAAGCAGCCGCTTTTTAAGCCAACAATAACTTGAATAAATAATGTTCTGGCATATCAATAAATAATTCTACTAACATAATATCTACTTTAAGTCTTTTTTGAGGAAAAAGCGAAATATGATATTATATTGAAACATAAAAATGTTTTCCTATAACCTTGAGCTCAACGACAGCATCAACAACAGAATGATAACTATTTTTGCGCAACATTAATTTGCAGTTCTTGTTCATTTTTTATCGTGTTTAATTTCTGGCTGCGGCGTAGTATCTGTTTTTTAAATCAGCATTGCACAGACAATTGCTTAGTTTTTCACAAAGCTACAAACCTGTGACTTTCATAAGGCAAAACGAACTCTCAACTAAGCAAAAAACAGCACAGTCAACTGTGACTAATCTTGTTCTTGGAAGTTCACACTATTTTATGGACTTAATTTATTGTTGTAAGCGTTTGGTTTCAATTGATGTTTGTCTAATGTCACTCATGCATACAAATGCACAATAAAACACATCGATAACACGTTTACATCATAATATTTGAAGTCGGAAAAACGTATTGCCCCATCATCTCTTATCGTATGGATGCTGGACATTGTGATTACATTAATCGATTTATTTTATTAAACATTATCTTTTCCTTGTACAAGTTTATTGTTCAACATCAAAAATAATACAACAACAAACAATATGAAACACAAAGGTTTTTAATTGCAACGTTACTATAGTACCGTATGCTCTTTTGTGTTATAATTTGAGTTCAATATTTTAATGAATGGATATAAATTCATGTTACTGTTAGTTGTAAGTTTATATATTCTCCGTTTCTGCTACACTGAATATTGTACTATGTCTGATCTGAAAGCGTTTACAAGAATTTGACTGTTAATGCTATAGTTTGTTGAGGTTAAGCAACTGCATTGAGAAAAACGAAAATATAACACCACTTGAATACATTGATTTCACACTTATTCAATGATAAATGTATTATAATTGTGTTTTTTTTAAATTTATCAGTGGTTAAAGTTTTGCATTTATTGTCAGCTTTATATTATATCGACTTTCCTTAATGTAACTTGTAATGGTTATTAATCAATTGAAATATATAAGCGAATTGGATGTTGAACAAATTTGTCTATGAACAAACTGTAGCAATACAGTGTATCAAGTATTATTTAATAATTCTAAGTTTTTTTAATATATCAGAACTCAGAAGGGGATTCACAATTTTATAAGAAATACGGATTCTTATCATTATATCTACATATATGCACCTGCAGCAAAATTTCGAACTGCTCAACAAAGCTGCCAACCTAAATCTTAACGAAGCTTGTAAATCTGGCAGCCTTAAATTGGTAAGGTAACTTAACGCTTCATAGCAACAAACTTTTTACATTAGTGCGTGTTACAACTTTGCATTTCTGTAATAAAAACTTATGTCTAAATAAATGATTTACCGTTCTCGTGTTGCCCTTTTGTGCTTATATTTACGCATACATAATACAAAATATAAATGATTCATATCATATAAATCAATAAATTTAAAAATTAAATCAATTCAAGTTTATAACTTACCATATTTCCCTTTCAAAGGACATAATAAATAAGGTATAAAAGTCGTAAGCAATGGAATTCAAACATACTAAAATGCTGATTCAAATCATACATCTGAAAGGTTGCTACGAAAACATGCAATTTCATGAATGCGGTTTTCTTTCTCTGGTACTAGTGTGCATGCAATATGCTTTCTCTTTCTCTTGCCTTAGTCACAGCTTCTCACTTTTATCACGACGCTGGCTTAGCCCTATCAGCTGAGCTTGTGTTCTTGTTGTGCCAGTATATAATATTCTGCTACAACAGGAGAAACGGGAAAAGCTCATTTAGCAATAGATGAGTCGTGAGTTGATATTGCATTATAAAGCAGGGCAGAAGTAGAATTGATTTTAAAGTCATGCAATCAAGCTGTTTTCCTGAGTGATTTTTGCCTATTCAAATTCAAAGGTTGGTTATAATAAGCAATTGAAAAATTTAACACATCAAAAGTGGAAAAAGCAGCAATGGAGAAGGAAACAAATACTAAAGAAGTCCAGAATAGTTCAGAATCTAGAGAATTTGCAATTAGTCGTGAACAACAGTTATGCATTGGTGAAATGCAGCAACTGTTAGAAATATTTCCTAGAGAGGTAAGTCATAATAAGTTATAATATTGAAAATTTTTAGTATTTTACTATAGCTTGTATTTGCTACATGAATTTGTAGATTTGGGAGACGATCTTAAAGAAAATTAAAGATCCATGGAAACTCCATACTATTTCTAATACTTCCCTGGCATTTCGTGAAATTCTTTCCTTGGAACAAACTGGTTTCCTCTTTCGACTTATTTGGAATATTTTGGTAGAAAATTTAGAACAGTACGAAATACAGTCTCAGATTTATGACGAAAGCGATTCAGAAGAAGATCAAAGCAGTGAAAGTAAAGAAGAAAAGTGCATTATGCCGTTTCAAAATGATAAGTGGTACTCCTGGATTTTACAAATGCGGTTTGTGTGTCGCACTTGGAATCACACCATCGACAACTATTATTCCAACCACTCTCGTCATTTCAATAATAATTCAAAAAATAGCCTATGCGAATTTTCTGACACTTTCGTTCAAAACATGACTTCAGCTTGGGCAATTATTCAGCACTTTCACCCAACACACAACACTACTGCAGCAATTTCAAGAAGTCCATTTTTAAGTAAAAGTGTTATTTTGAACAATAACGGTGAACCAGAAAATGTTTATCAAACATACGAACATTTTGGCAATTTGTTAATGGAATTTGGACAACATATTTGGTACTTAACGGTTAACATTACGCATTCATGGTCAACAGATTTGCAGTTTTACCCAATCCTTTTACAATTTCTAAGCTGCACACCCAACTTGAAACGGTTAGAATTTTATAACAATATTGTGTTTACTCATCCACGATTACAAGAAACTATTAATTCTAACCCATTACCAAATTTGGATTCACTTCAGTGTTTGAGTATAGTAACAGAAATACCAACAACTGTGGCCTTAATGAATGCAATAACTTCTAAATATAATCATGTATCTAAACTAAATATTGCTTATTTCACAGAAGAACCATCTAAAATCTGTAATGAAATTAGCAATGTGCAGTGGCCTAATTTGCAACATCTTGACATTCAGTTTTACAGTGATGAGAAACTTTGGGAAGAGCAAGATTCACTTGAAAGTTTGAAATACATGGAACTTCATAATGACTCATATTTAGATTCTGAAATTGACTTTTTTCACTGGTCAGAATTTTTTGAGTCTTTAGAATCTATATGTTTTGCACAAACATTAAAACAACTTTGTATAACTTTACCTTTTGCTTTCACTCCAGCTGAAAAGGGTAGTCTACTTTTAGAAAGTGAGAATCTTCGACTTAATTTGCCTACCGTTACAGAGATCACCATCAAAACGAAGAATTGCACTAATCTGGATTTTTTATTGCCAATGGTGGATTCGTTAAAGAGTTTAGATATTTGGGCTGGATTTCCAATTGATTTTAAAAACAAGTGGAGTTTAATAAAAGTGGAAGAGAAACAAACAATCAAATTTTGGAGCTGTTTTGAACAACCTTTAGAATCTAATTTGTGGACATTGTTTACGAGTTTGCAAAATCTTAAACTAGTGCATCACTTTTTCGGAAATATTACAGTGTGTAAGTTGACAAGGAAAGATTGGGTTACAAGGAAGTCAAACACAAAGTTATAATAAATGCCTGTTTTGCTGTGCTACGGTCATTACTACAGACTTTAAACTTAGGAGAAAGTATTAGGTTTGAATCTAAATAGGTTTCAAATTCTTAATTTTGTCGAAAAATCTAGTTAATCCATAGATAATTTGAAAGGGAGTGCAGTACACAAGCGAAATAGCCTTGAAGTTGTAGGAGTTGAGATGATTTTGAACAGCAGAACAACTTTTGATGGAGTTTTTGACAAGACCAGACAGAAAAATACCACGCACATTACTACCTAATAAAATGTACTATAGCTTGACATGTGTTTTGTTTTGCGTATGAAAAAATGGATAAAAACCCAAAGAACATGTTAACTTTTGGTAATAGGACATCCTTTGGATTGTGGATTTTGGATAGAAAACAATTTTAAAAAAGACAACATTCTCGGATGGGGCGGATTATAACAAGAATGCGGTCATAAAAATTAATATAGATTGATGTGAGATTGAACAATAATGTAAGATGAGGACAGAGGACGATGATAACACTCTAGTCTAGTACCAGGGGGGTTAAATTTCATCCAACCCGTGACTAGTGCCTAATTAATTGTTATCAGGAAAATAGTAGAAGTGTTTTTCTTTAAAATGACGGTTGGCGTTATCAGTTTAAACTGTAATCTTTGAAAACATGTAACAAACGGGTAAAGTTTGTAGTTTTAACTGGTTGCGTTTCAAAACGCCAGACTTCGAGGTAGAGGAAGAAGGTAGAATTTCACCTCCTGGTACTAGACTGGATAATACGAAGAATATCTTTGTTCGCGTTATCGCGTTGGGGAGCTCGCATTACCCCAACCAGCTGGTTGGATAGCGGCAGAGCTAGCCGACCTTGAGACTGCTCGTCTGTCGTCTGCTTTCAAAGCAGTGCTTTGCTTTGATCTTGTCACTGTCAGGCACCGGCTCTTTAGCGTTCTGAACTTGTTCCGGTTCGGTTTTTTGGGAGCTCACCTTTCACCCGTGCGTGAGAACTTGCCGTTTTTTAAAGAACTGTTAACCGTGTTAACCAGTTTAACTTGTTTTTGCTCTGTCAAGGTGTCAAGCTTTGGATTTTAATTTGTTAATAAAAATTGACACGGTTTTTTGGTAAATCTGTGAATTAATTAGTCAATCTGACAAGAAAATAGGCGGCTGAGTGACAAAGGGGACTGTGGGATTGTGGGGGGATTTGTGGAAGTTTTTACTACAGTTGTCGGAGGGTGAGGGTGGTGGTGGTCCAACTAAGCTGTCAAGATGCCGAGGGTAATGATCAAGGGAGGTGTCTGGAGGAACACGGAGGTAAGCACAAGTTTTTTATTGATTTCTAACCGATTTCGGGGTGGTGGGGTTGAGGTCAAAGTTGTCATTAGCATTTGGTCCGGTTGTCACTTTTGGACCAACTTGGAAAATGCCGATTTAATTGATATCTAACCCTTTGAACAGGATGAGATTCTTAAAGCAGCGGTGATGAAATATGGCAAAAACCAGTGGTCCAGGATTGCCTCCCTGCTCCACCGGAAGTCTGCGAAGCAGTGCAAGGCGAGATGGTTTGAATGGTTGGATCCCTCCATTAAGAAAACGGAATGGAGTCGGGAGGAGGATGAGAAGCTCCTCCACTTGGCCAAGTTGATGCCCACTCAGTGGCGAACCATTGCTCCAATTATTGGAAGGACTGCTGCTCAGTGCCTGGAGCGATATGAGTATCTTTTGTAAGTTTTTCAATTAAAAAGTTAAATTAAATGGGCTTGATGTGAGATGATGATGATGGCTACTAAAAATGAACAATGGGTTGTTTGACAAAGGGACCAAGCTCAGAGAAAGGAGGAAGGGGAGGAGACAACGGAAGATCCCCGAAAATTGAAACCGGGTGAAATCGATCCCAACCCAGAAACCAAGCCTGCTCGTCCCGATCCAAAGGATATGGATGAAGATGGTAAGAATTGGGATTTTAATTTAAGAAGCAAGCTTTAATCTTATCATGTCATGTTTTTGTCTGTTTTAGAATTGGAAATGCTGTCCGAAGCCAGAGCCCGTTTGGCCAACACTCAGGGTAAGAAGGCCAAACGGAAGGCTAGAGAAAAGCAGTTGGAGGAAGCCAGGCGACTTGCATCCCTTCAAAAGCGACGAGAGTTACGAATGGCGGGGATTGAGGTCAAGCACAAGCGTTCCAGAAAACGGCAGATTGACTACAACAGAGAGATTCCGTTTGAGAAGGTTCCAGCCTCGGGATTTTATGACACTTCGGGTGAATCATTTGATAAGAATGATCCCAACTTTGCAAGGCTAAGGCAGCAACAGCTTGAAGGGGAGTTACGAAAGGAAAGGGAAGAGGTACTTGGAACATTTTAAAATGATTAATTTAAAAAGATACTCGTGTACTCATTCATTTTGTTTAATTTTTTTATAGCGTGAACGAAGAAAGGACAAGGACAAGATAAAGCAACTTAAGGAAAATGACATGCCCTTGACCATAATGAATGAGGAGATTCAAAGAAAGCGGAGTAAACTTGTGTTACCCGAGCCTCAAATCTCGGACCGTGAACTAGAACAAGTGATCAAGTTGGGAAGGGCTTCGGAAGCAGCAAAAGAAGCTGCTAGTGGGTCAGGAAGCAGAGCTTCAAGGACACTATTGAGTGATTACTCACTGACGAACTCGCAAATGGGGCTTAGAACTCCGAGGACACCAGCACCGGCAACTGATAAAATCCTTCAGGTAAAGTTGGCATTTAGGCAATAAAATAGTAGCATATTTTAATTCTCGGTTCTAAAAAGCATTTTAATTGATTAACAGGAAGCTCAAAACATCATGGCACTAACCAACGTGGACACTCCACTAATGGGCGGACTAAACACGCCTCTGGTGGACACTGACTTTAGTGGAGCTTTGCCAAGGAGTGAAGTTGTTCCAACACCTAATACGGTTCTTGCTACGCCATTTAAAACTCCAGGAGGAAGTCAAGCTGACAACACGCCTTTTCGTGGTACTCCAATGAGTGGTAGGACACCTGCAGATTGTTTCGGTGTGGGAGCTACTCCAGTGCGTGACAAGTTGAGTATCAATGCAGAGAAGGAGGAAGTTGCCAAAGGTTTGAAGTTCCAGCTTGAGGCCCTTCCGGTTCCAAAGAACGACTATGAGATTTTTGTGCCCGAGGATGATCTAAAGGAAGGGGAAGATGCCGCTGGGAACAAAACTTTAAGAATTGAAGATAAGGAAGACTTGGAAAAGTGGGATGAAGCGGAAAAGAAGAAACGACGGATGGAGGAGTTTAAAAAGCTGTGTAAGGCAGTGCAGAGGGACTTACCTCGTCCAATGGAGGTTAATATGACGGTTTTGCGGCCAGTGGGGATGGAGAATCTAACGGACATGCAAAAGGTACTTGAATACTTTAATTAAAAAAGTTATCAAATTCTGTGAAAATTTTATTCATATTTTCTGGTAATTATTTTTTAGGCTGAGGAACTGATCAAGAACGAGATGGTGTTGATGTTACATCATGATGCTCTTGTTGCTCCAGCACAAAATCAAGTGGTTACAAAGAAAGGCATTACTTCGATTCATGATCAGAGTAATCACTTGGCCTATTTAGAAAAGCATCCGTACGAGGAAATTTCTCAGGAGGAGATGGAGCAAGTACGTGTAACCTATTTATTTAAAATAAAAATGGTTTGGAGTGTTAAATAGTTTTCTAAATGCTAATTTAAGAAAACTTTTGAAAACAGGCTCAAAAACTACTGGAGCAAGAAATGCAAGTGGTCAAGAAAGGAATGGCGCATGGTGAGATTCCGCTAAGTTCTTACACGCAAGTTTGGGAGGAGTGCTTAGCACAGGCAAGTAAAAATATTTATTAACAGTTCATTGGTTAAAATATGTACTCATTTTTACTTCCGGTTTTCTTTGCAGGTGTTGTATCTTCCAGGTCAAAACAGATACACTCGAGCATCCCTTGCCAGTAAAAAGGATCGTATTGAGTCTAGGGAGAAAATGTTGGAGGTTAACCGGAATCTCATGACACAGGAAGCCAAGAAGGCTAGCAAAATGGAAAAGAAGCTGAAGATTTTAACTGGAGGTTACCAAGTGAGAGCGCAAGCACTTACAAAACAATTTCAAGACTTGACTGGTGAGGTAGAGAAATGTAAAATGGAAAAGGATGCCTTTGAGTTCTTAAGGGATATGGAGGAAGTGGCTATTCCACGTCGTGTTCAGGTAGCATTACAATTTATTAAAGTCTCAAAGTGTCAACAGATTTAGTGCTGTGAGCTGTGGCTTATCTACTAAAATCTGCTATTGATTCATATCTTTCCTTGATTCTGATTTCAGGCATTACAAGAGGATGTGGATCGGCAGAAAATAAGAGAAAAGGAGCTGCAGAAGAAATATCAGGAACTTACTTCTTACTTTGAAGAACAAGAATAGGTAGAGTAATTTAAGTAAATAAGTAAACGAGTTGTGAACCTGGATGAAATGAATGAGTTGAGTGAAATATGTATTTGTTGATTGTAAGAGTGGCGAATGGAGAAGAGGTAGAAATTTTTATAGGGATGAGGTTTGAGTAATTTAGTGGATGAAGCATTTTTTAAAATATTATAGAAGTTTAGATTGAGCTTTCTTTTTTCTCAAATTTTCAAAATCAGTTACAAAGTTAGTATCTTCTGTAATACAAATTTTTACCTGAAAATCTTATTGTTTTCTATTTGTTATGTAAATATGCAGTAATTATTGTAATTTTGAAAAAAAATTGAGGTTTTTCAAAGTTGGGAGTGTTGAGATGAGTAGTGAAACTCTAGTCTATTACACAACGCAATAAATATGTACTACAGAGTTAAAAGTAATAATATGTCAAATATATACATACACCGGCTTCCAAAGATTACTAGTTTCATTATATTATGTACTCTACGACGCTAAATGATGTTTTATTTTCATAACACAAACTGTGTGGATGTAAGCATATGAAAAATAAAAGCATTCCATTATGTAATTAACAGCTTGTTGCCAATAAGTTATTGGTTTGTGTGACGGTGACGCACCCCGTTGCTATTTCCGGTTCTTTCCGCAATATAATGTCCAAACCAAGAATTCCTATCTTAATCTTGTTCCAATTATGGGTGGACAGTTATTTTAATCTACCTCATTTTATACACAAAAACAGAAAAAAATAAATTGTAGGCTTGCAAAGGAATGAAATATAATTGAAATCTTACACTATTTTATGTTAGAATAGCGTAATTTGACATTTAGTTAAGCAAGTTTTTAAATATCAGAAAAGTTCCGTATTACTTTCATATACATTGGATAAACAAAGCATGAAATGTTTATTAAAAATACAGGCATTATCAGCAAAGAAATTGTAGCTTAGTTTCCATTTTCATTCCAATGAACCTCCTGTTGGAATGTGTCGCGGGAATGGAAGCAGAAATGAATTTACCGAATATGTTTGTTTTCTTCGGCATAAATAATAATATGGAATATGTATACATGACTATCACGAATATAAAATTACAATGTAAAAAAATGAACTTAAAAATGTGAAAATCATAGGCTTGAGGCTTTAGCCAAATATTAAGAGTCAGAATACCAATGTAATTACTCAAAGAACCCGAATAAGACGGCTTAACCACTATCCAGTAGTGTGTGGGTGCATCGTATTTTAGCATTCTATTTGATAGAAAGTACACGTGTACGGAATTATTGAAACGAAAACACAAGAAATTAATTGATGGGTTGTGGGTATTAAATTTTATTTAACTGAAGTACCCGAAATTTCTCCAAATGTGCAACGAGCCATGAAAAAGTGCTTGCTGCAAACATAAACTACATCAGTTTAGCTTGTCAAAAATTTTTACCTTGCGATATTTACAGTTTCTCTATGAGTTCATTAAATATAGCGAATTATAATCAAAAAGTTATTACATGAAGTAAGGTAAATCAGCATTTAATAGTTTTTGAAATCCTACAAAAACACTGTTAGTATTTTTATGTGGAGATAGTTAATTGGTACAAGCATGTTAACCAATAAACTTGTACATCCGTGCATTTTCTTAAATGTCAAGTTTTTAAATAATAATTAACGCAAGAACTAGTTGAACTTGGTACTTGTAGCCAATTAATAGAAATACGAAATTCTTCCTGAAATAACTGTATTACGAACATTATGCATTCTAGTTCTCAAACTAATAAGCCAATGGAACAAGTACTTCTTAGTAATAACATTAGTATTTATTAATACGTCAGCGTATACTGTTTGCTTCAGCTACCAAATTTTCCAATAGTTTTATTTAGGCGTGGGCTTAAAGACATACAATTAAAATAACAGTGCACTAATAAAACGAAACCCTTATTTTGATTTATTGTTCGTAATCTAGTGCATATTTTAGTTAATTGTACAATACTAACAAATTTTCTAAAATGGGGTTAAGCCGACAATCGTTTTATATATTATTCGATTTTTTCGTGTTATTTCTTTCGCTATCTTGGCATGCAACTATCTGTCTGAACTCAACACTGTTGTTTAAACCTCTATCAAACTCAACGGAAGATTATTATCGGACCAAAGGATTGCAATATGAACATGAAACAAAAAGCCTGGATTTGAATATCACGAATCTGGAGAGTATACTTCTAAAACTGGTCGGTAACACAAATTGTTTGGTTAACTTAAACAATCACCGTCAAACAGAACTAACACAATTTAACAAAATTCCAATAATGCTACGTCATAACAAACCGCTACATTTGTTCATTTATGATACTTACAAATCAAACTACGGACACAATAATACATGTGCCAAAGCAAATTAACCCTTTTGTAGCATCTGCCGATTTAAGCAAGCAATATGCTTGTAAAATATCCTTATATTATATTGGTGTACTGTTTTATATAAATGGTTTTGACACAGTTTCCAGTTACTGTGCAGAATTAGACATTGTAAAGTTTTCTTCTGCTTCAAAGCCATGGAGCTGTGTAGTGCGAGTTGAACTGTTTCCACAATCTCTACTCTATGATAAAGATATAATAGATCGTTCAAATGTTTTTCAGTTTAGCGATCGAAGAGAAGAAATGCTACCAAGAACCTTACCTCCGACACTTCATATTTTAATTGAGTTTTCAAAACATACGGACAATCGGGGTAATCTGCAAAACTGGTATACTTTGTTTCCTGGTTACTCGTTAGTTAAAGTACCCGTGCAAAGATTTGTGGATATCTATTTAACTTGTCATCTTAGTCATCTTAGAACATCGAATATATCAAGCTTGCTACATGCGCCTAAATCACAAGTAACTGGATTATCAGTCAAGACATTTTGCACAAATTGCATTGGTGGAATGCGTGACATTTACTTTTCCCTGCAGCAACTGTCTGAGATTCAGAATGGTTTAGATTTAATCAAAATGGCATACCTTTCTGAAACAGAAACGCCTTTGTACACTGCGTTTGCAACGAGTAGAACAGATGCTTCCATTAAGGAAATTACTAACCAGCTACAAATTTGCAAAAAGTTTACCATACGAAGCTGGACTATGGAAACAATTGGACAACAAAAGAATCCTCTAAAGAAATTGACTCAGGTGTACACATATTTGTTAAAAACCGTTTTGAAAAATTATACGTATAACACGAAACGCTCGGGAAAGTACTGTCATTCTGGGAAAGTGGTTGACAGGAGAGGTTCAAATCAATATGCAGTCAGGTGGGTAATTAGTAACCAAATTTGGGATACCGCTATAGACGCAGATTGGACACTTTCTAAAAGACTAAGCTCGATTCGACTGGTTAGCTGTGGACGTCATAAAGTAAGCCCATTTCCAATTCAAGAGCTGTCCAATTTGTACGACGGATATATTTGGTGTTGTGTAGGGCTCATGATCAGTGTTTTGTATATTTCTCTAACGTTCAATTCTTTCCAACTTACAAGAAACCATGAAAAATTCACAATTGGAAGCTTTGAACTGGCAAAGGTTGTATATTGTATAAAAGTGTTACTGGAACAGGGTGACCCTTTTCCCTCTTCATTAACCCTGCATTTCAAGAATCGTATAATTTTATCAGCCTTGTTTCTGGCTGGAATAGTGCTGAGCAATGCCTATAAAAACAACAACGTGTACAACTTAATATCCAATCGAATGAGAGTTCCTTTTGAAACTCTGGATCAGCTTTTGGATAATGATTTTAGAATATACAGTCGAGTCGATTTTGCAATAGCAAATTATATGCAATATCCGGATATAAGTAACAAAAACGAATCACATATTAGTTATCAGGGATATGTATCAGAACTCAAGTTTGCTCAATTGAAGCAAAAAACTGTTTCAAATTATTTTAAAAACGAGCGTAGTCATATTTTTGATAAGTTATATAATCACAGTTCGTTGCATCCATTAGAATTGCCTACACTGACTAAACTGATTAAATGGAACCGATTTAATGACTTGAACAGACCAATTTATCAAACTGCACGTTTTACTGTTTTCAAGCAACTTTTACGAGGTTGTCAAAACATTGCATTTGCTTTGCCGGCGTATCTTTGTAACCAGCTTTCTTCAAACTTAAGCAGTGAAGCTGAGCAAACAAAAATGTTTGACGTGAGCAAGGAAACATTTACAACATCAAACTTGCATTTCTCTTTGGTTGGAATCACACCACCATATATACTGGATCGTTTAAAGGTTTTGAAACAATCTGGAATAGATACATGGTGGGCAGATTTTCTAGATAATTATAAAATGCCAACTTTAACTGCTCCACTTGAGAAACCCACCCATATATGGATCATATAACCTCGCATCGAAAGGCAACCGCGTCAAGAAAAAGGAATTCACTCAAGTCAATTAACAAAATTGAAGTGCGTTCAAGAAACGAAATGATAAACTAGCATTTAGCTTAGCAAATGTAAGTTTCATTCATTTAAGACACATCATAAAACACACCATCATTGACAATCTCCTAAATTGAAATTTATCCTATATTTTATATTTACTAAATTAAAATTCTAAGGAAAATTTATTACAAAACCTGAAATATATTAGTATTAAAGTAGTGCTCCATGCAATGTGATGCATTCAAATATCTGAATCAGTGAGTTGGCATCAAATAGATTTACTTTTGATAGCTTTGGGAGATATTTGCAGATTTGGTAGACCTGATCATGTATTCCGAAAGTTTATATGTGTTGGTGATTCATCGCATCGGTGTGAGCATACAAAGAGATATAGAAATGGAACAAATACCACAATGAAGTAATTCGGTTGACGTCAGTCAACTGAATATGAGTCACTGTGTAATGGTCATGTGTAGTGTGCATACACAAATGAAAGTTCCCAATTCTTTGATACACTGTAACATTTGATATAAATTCAACTTTATTTGATTTTTGGTTTTGGCACGTACTCTGTTTGGTTTGAATTGTTTGGTTAAACATAAAAAAGTTGATAATTTTTATAGTCTTACATATGTGTAAAGCAGCTGTAAATATATATAAATATATTTTTTTAAAGTATATAAAAACATATCATATAAATGTAAAAACATATATTTTGGGATAAATATAGAAAATAATATTAACTAAGTGTATGGCAGTAATAATTGATCTGGAGTGGAACACGTCTACTAGAAGAACATATGCTTCATAATTGACAAGAATGGTTTCGAGTAATCATTCATATTGGATAGAGATAGTCTATTCGAACCAAATTGCATTTTACAAAAATTCATAGGATCCAGATATTGTATTCAAGCCAAAATCTTCTAATTTTCTAAAGAGTATTATTCTGGTTTTCCTCCGCAAACCAACTTTTGCAGGTTTTTCTTGTTAGCTCTCTAAATTCTTTGGACCGATGGCAGTATATGGGCAGGTTAACAGCCGAGTTGAATGACCACAGGAGGAACGTTACAAGAAATAAATCCCTGTAGAAAACTTTTGTATATGTGCATGTAAAAGTATATGCAGCCATTCCCAAATTTGTTAGCAGGTAAACTAATGATACAGGAAGAAACATTTTGGCCGCGTTTATGTTTGTTTGGTCGGTTGCTGTCAGTTGTCTTCGCTCACGCGATACACGAGTCATCTATAAACAAACAAGTGTAAATAAGAAACGGCTTTGGAGTAGATAGATTTTACTATAAAAAGTGCCAACCTGAATATAGCAGAGCACATTTAAGATTAACACAATTGGAGGAAGTAAGAGAAAGTCAATGTTGTCGTTCAGAATGTACGTTTTACCCATCATTTTACCAAAAGATGTCGATTTAACAATGTGCGTCCAATTCGAAAGACTTTGTACGTCCTTATGCTCGTTGGAAACTACATGATAGGTTAGAAATCGGGGTATTCCAAGAATAAATGCAACGACAGCAGATCCAAGCGCCCAGTACTGGGTTCTACTCATTGAAAACCAAGTGGACACTTTTAACGGAAATTTTATCACCAGCTAGCGTTGCAACGTAATAAAAACTGTAGCAAATGCAGACGCTTTTCGGGCAATTCCGACAAGGTTCACTAACATTATGAACCCGTGAAGAGCAATGGGTCCAGTGCCTGTCAACTTGGCTAAAGGCCAACATATGTAATAGTAATATATTAAAATTTTACAACTTCAATAAGCATGTAAACTTAAGGTTCTTACCCCAATACGCCATATTAATTGATAAAAGAACAGCCAACAATACACAATGGGCCGTGTCAACATATGCCAGAAACCCCAGAAAGAAGTCAAAAGGTTTAATTTCTTGTTTTGAATTTATCACTTTTATAACAGTAACGTTTGTTGCAATCCCAATAACACAAACAGTAATACAAATGAAACTGGATATATGCATAAACATTACACGCACTTCTTCATAGTCTTTATAAAACAAGTAATCACCAATTATATTACATTTGAAGCAAACTTTTGAATTCGACTTTGAACAATCTACTTTTGTTTTTGGAAAATCAAGAAGATAACAGAAAAATGAAGGAAGAAAATGCATCACTGTGCTATTTGCAGAAGTGTTCATGGTAGGTGCACTTTTTGTATCAAAATATTTTGACTGTTAAAATATAAGCAGTATAGAAAACATGAGTTCTTAGTGACGATTTATTTCCAACTAAAATTGTACCAATACTAAATTTGAGCTGAATATATACCGCAAACCGCAATACCATATTGATTATTATAATATTTCAATAAAACGTTTCCACGAAATGGGGATAAAACTTTTCAAAGTATATTTTGCGTTATGAGCGGTTTAAATGTTTTCTGATGTACCATGCAGCTCCTATTAACCATACCAACTTGCAAACATAAACTGAGAATCTAAAGTAGTTTAATGATTGATATCTACTTTGTAGCGTTTGATTGAAGCGTGTTGTAGCATAAATTAACAAGACAGATAAAATGCAACGTGCAATAACTTGGATTGGTGTATTTTTATCTTCAGCACAAGATGAAGTATAGTTTTATTTATTGTTCATATCCTGTTGAAGTTAAACATTTATTTTTGGGAATAATATTGAATAGCGGGTCCCACCGACTGTACTGGTAAAATCTGAGTAACAACAAACAAATTGACTTTGGTCGGTATATATCTAAATTCAAAGTGGACGCACAGGAAGCAAGATAACCCAAGACAAATATATATGATAATATTAAAAATACGTGTTTGTATGTTAATACTGCGGTAGTACTGCTGAGCAGGATATGTTTGTTTTTGTAAACAGCAAAGCTTTGATACGTATATAACGGGGAAATCTGGTATTTCTACTTTGATTGAAAGTTTAGAATGAATAAGTTCTTTGAGCAAACAATTTTGCTATTAATGGTTTACTGCTTCCTAAGTACAAAAATACCATGTTTGCATTTAATATGCAAACTAGTCAGATTTGCAGATTTTTACACAAAATATTGCAGTTGACAAAGTACATGTAATATATATGATAAATTATACGTGCCAATGATAGTTTAGCATTGAAACTACGGCTGTCTATTCAAGACACGTTTGTAAATTTATAATAATTCATTAATTTTGACTCCTTGTTTAAAGTGTTTAAATTAAACAGTTTAATACATAACTCATTTAGGTGTTAAGTAAGTTTTCAATAATAGAGTTTAAGACAATGTTACTTGCATCGGAGCTTGCTTGTGATAACAAATCTAATTTAGTTCAAAAAATTTCAATTTATTCGTTTTTTTTTGCACAAAAATTTAATTTTATAGCTACATTTTGTCTTAGAATTATAGAACGCACGTAACATACATAACTATAATATTTTTTCCTTCACCAAATAATGATTAGGTGTGCATAATTTATCAAAAAAAATATGCACATTATGCATATCCACGCTTTATTCATTTTAGTCTTTGAAAAGTACAAGAAAATCTGCTTGAAAAAGAAATAAACCTGGTTATTCTTAGCTCTACTGTCGTAAATTTTTATGTTTTGACAAGTCACGTCAATCATAAATATAATAAAAATATCATCAAAAATAAATAAATTGAAATGTTCATATTTTAATCTTCGATTTCCTGTCGGGTGCAGCAATACCATTTTGGATTCTTGGCAGTTGACTTCCCCTTACTTTCCACATCCCAGTCAGTACGTGCCTTCACCTGCTTTAATTGCGGAAGTAACTGCCAAACATTTGAGCCTTTCAAGTTGTTGACATAGACGTGCATCTTGATGACTTCCTCAATCTCCTCCAGCGGTTTAAAATCCTGCCTCTGGTTCGTGCGGCCATAACTTTCTTGCACTATCTGATTTAAGCAATC
Source organism: Entomobrya proxima (assembly GCA_029691765.1). Taxonomy (NCBI): domain Eukaryota; kingdom Metazoa; phylum Arthropoda; class Collembola; order Entomobryomorpha; family Entomobryidae; genus Entomobrya; species Entomobrya proxima. Next base: position 35,326,438 of record CM056169.1, on the reverse strand, counting down.
AAAATCTACCTCCAAATACTCCAAGTTTACCAGCGGTAGAATAAAATCAATCGAATAAAAGAAGCCAGAAAGTCGTAACTTGAGAATTTTCAACTTGGGCAAATTCAGACGAAGATTATCGGGAATGTGGATGGGTGCATACATTCGTAAATCCAGTTCTTGAAGGGTATTTCCAAGGTTACGTGGAAAATCTTCGTTAAAGGTGTACTCCCAGTTTGATACATTTGGAGCATCCAAGGTCAACTTGGTTAATGGCCATTCGCCAGAGTACACACTATCATTTGCTAAGACAAACCAAGCTATCTTTAAGTTCGGTAGCTCAAACTCGTCCACTTCTATGTCATAGCCGGAATCCGGTTCCAAAACGACTTTCAGTTGCTCAATTTGAGGATTAGCTTTTAAAACGCTGTTAACCAATGCGGGTGGACAATCCTCCAATGTAATTGTTTTCACAGTTGGCAAGTTAGGAAACGGTCGTTCCATTAATGTCAGTCTCAATCGGTTCAGTCGCTGATCAGCAGCCTCAAATGATTCATCATCAGAATCTGAGGAATAAGTCCCCCAGTTGCGTCTTCGATTATCACTATCTTCGCTGCCGTAGTAGTCAATATTCCACCATTCAGATAATGGTTTGCAAAGATACAATTCCTTCAGATTGGGCATTAATTGGAGGTAATCTAACAACGTAGTATATCCATAAGTTGCTTCCCTGTCCAAATTCTTTCTTGCAAAAATCATCATGAAAGTCCAAACATCATCACCAAACGATTGGAGATATGAGGTAAAGCTCTGTTGGAAATTTGACTTTTCCAACTGCGTGGACCGTTTTCGGAAGTTCTCATTATAAACCAGATAACGACTTGGCATTGGACTTGTGCTGGGATTTAGATTAGTAAACCTTGCAAATGGATTTGATGAGTGCCTGAAGAACTTGTACTGAAATGCGGGAACAACAAAGTTGGTTTCCGGAATCGGACAGAATGATGGGGACTGCTGCTCCAGGAATTGGTCCACTCCTTGTTTCCAGTGGCGACATACAAGACGGCAATTCATCATTAGATTCGATGAACGCCACATTCTAGAAGTGAGTTGTAGGCAGTTTGCAGTAATTCCAAAGCTTGGTACAGTGGCAGCCAGCACTTTAACAACCTTCAAATTCAATTAACAAATGATTAGTACTTTAACATTATTAACCTAAGGAAATCAATCAGGAATAAATTAAGAATAAAGTTATGGCCAATTAAAAAACTTACATCCGGAAACAGGAAAATGGTCCTTCGGTCCTCCAACAAGGGACGGAAATCTTGACAGGTTTCATAGCAGCTCTTTAGGTCCTGTGGATCCGAAATGTACTCAAATATCATCTTCCAAATCTAAAAGCAAACCAGTCAAATTAAATTATCTCCGAAATCGGTTCGGTTCATAATTCAACTAATTAAAATTAATAAATCTTGATACCTCCTCTGGAAAAACTGCCATGGCATTCCTCCCCTCAACCTCGTGACCACCGGCTCCAATTTTCTGTGCGGCTCCCTGAATTCTTTCCAATTTCTTCTCATTTTTCAGGCACCTTTTCTCCAGGTCCTGAATCTCATTCCGGGCCTTCACTAGTTCGTCCGTAAGCAGTTGATTCTTTCCCTCGAGAGCGGTACACCGTGTCTCCAATTTCTTCGCCTTCTCCTCCAAGCCGGACACCAGCTCCTGAAGTGACGCCAGAGCCGTTGACAACGCCATACTCACCAACTCTCCCTACTACCAAACGTAATTAGCTGTAACCTAGGTAATCAATTGTTTTTATGAATCTTCACTTTGAATCGTGTAGCAATAACCTGGGATTCCAAATTATCACGATATAGGATACCCCTGGTGGTAGTCCAAATAAAAGCATATGCATGCAATCCCAGCTGTTCCATTCAAATGACCAAACATGAATCAGATGGTCAGAGAGGGCACTACATTCTATCGCATATGGCTATACAGTCACAATACTGGAGTTAGCAGTTCTAATCCATTTAAACTAGCAATTTATTTAATTAAACATGTTAATTCTATTCAAATAAGTAGATAACTGTACCACTTCTAAATTCTACTAAAAACCCAATAATTTTCGTGAAGAATTGGTACTTCTTAAATTGAAAAACCTCGTATACCGTGTTCGTTGTAAAACTAGAACGCTATAATTGCGGAACTACTTTGGCAGTGTGATCAATCAAGATGGGCTTCGTCAATTCAACTACTGGTAAATTACATAAAAATGCAATTTTTATTTGTGTGGAGTAAACAATCCAGCTTTTCCTTTGAAAAACTATATACTATTAAAATATTATAAATAATAACATGGTGGGGTGTTTTATTGTAGGATGTTCAACTGGTCAGCGGACTGGAGTTAAATATCACAACTTCAGGATTCCAAGGGGAGCTACTGCGGAAACTCGACAAACGTGGATTCAAAATATTCCTAACCGGGCTGATAGGAAATGGGATTTCAAAACTTGCTATGTCTGCTCATCCCATTTTGAAGAAAAATTTATTGTTAAAACCACGAAAGTTATGATGAATGGGAAAGTGATCAAAGAAGTTCCCCGTCAGAGATGGACGCTTACGACGGATGCCGTTCCTACATTATTCGCCAACAATCGCTTGTCACATTTCTATGATAAGAACAGAAAATTAAGAAGACCTCCGAAGGATCGCGCACCACCACAAATACAGAAGTCCCATTCCACTGAAAGCAAACAAATTCCGATTGTCAACTTAACGGAAAACGAAGTACACACTCAACCGGCGGAGGATCCGGTGGACAGGAGACAAGTTACTGATATTCGACTTCCAAATAACTGGATTCTGGAGAATGAAGATGGAAATGTAAAGTGTACAAAGTTAATAGCATCCCGGGGATTTCCTTTGCCGACATATCATGGCGAAAAACAAGTGACATTTAACCAGTTAGGCTACCCGCAGGTTTCCATTCGCGGACATATTATTGAGCACATTGGGGACTATAAGCTGGACAGCCTTCAGAGCTTGAATTCAGTGGTGGACGTTATTGATAAAATACGCATTTGCGAAGGAATAAAAAACTATGGGATGTTCCAGGATTTTCCGACAGCTTATCGTTGTGGTCCAGCCTGGATTTCAAATTCGTGCAAACAACTTGTAGGTGAAAACGAGCAGATTTGTAAAATGTGCTTAGAGCTTAAACCACGTTTGTCACTACTACAAAGCCGCAAGTCAACTTTTAAGTAGAAAACGACAACAGCGAGTTCATCCGCCAAATTCTAAATTATCCATTTTGCGTAAAAAGTGCCAAATCTCTAAGAAAGCTGTTCGAAGACTAACTGCACGGAACGTGGCCTTGAAGTTGGAAAAAAAGTCAATCTGTCAAAAACTGCGGAACGCTGAAAGCTCATCATTAGTAAATGCAATTGAAAAGTCAGATCTACTTACGCCTCAGTTAAAGCTAGCACTGAAAACTTCAGTTTCACTACAAAAAGCTAAATCAAAGACTGGACACAGGTAAATATTTTACTTTGGAATGTACTACTTGGATTTAGCAAAAATTTGCTAATATTTTGTGTGTATATTATATCTAATATTATATTCTATATTACAGGTATACTGCAGATTGGATTTTGCAAGCTTTACTGCTGAAAATAACAAGCCCAAAGGCTTATAATCACCTACGCTCTGAAGGGATTTTGCCACTTCCGAATGCAAAGTACCTCACGCAAATTCTTAGTGGAATGAAGTGCGAGTTTGGATTTAACGATTTCATTCTAAATCATCTTAAGAAGGAATTCTCCAGCAAACCAAAACAGGACAGACAAGTTTTTCTTTGCTTCGACGAAATCAAGGTCAAGGAGGCAATTTCTTTTGATCGGGCAAAAATGCGGTTAACAGGCTTTGTTGACTATGGTGAATTTACTAGTGATCTAACTGGCAAGTCAAAAAAACCAAACCAGGAAGCAGATCATGCTTTGGTGTTTATGGTTCGCTGTATTAATTCGAAAATGGTATGCACGAAACTTGAGGGGGTTTTTCCGGTTAACCAATAATTGTATCATATACTATTATTCGATAAATTTTGTTATTCTATAAATTTCAGACTCAGCCAATTGGCGTCTTTGCCAGTCACGCAGCAGCTCCTGGTAATATATTGTCAAAAATGATAATAAATGCTATCGTCAAATTGGAGGGTGCAGGTTTGGAAGTCATTGGAGTGGTATCGGACGGTGCAACTAGCAACAAGTCAGCCTGGAAGCATCTTGGGATATCTGGAACGGAAAATACGCTAAAAAATAAGGTTTTCTATTGATTTGGATTGGCCACCTTGCATAAAATCAATATCTTAAATAGAGTCTTATATTACAGATTCCTAACCCTGCTGACCCAACTAGAAACGTTCATTTCCTTTGTGACATTCCACACATAGTAAAGTGCATTAGAAATAACTTTCAGAACAAAAAGCAATGTTTGGTGAGTGTCTGCATTGCATTTACTTTTAATATTAAGCAAACCCCAGATTATTATTAAAATATCTGATTTTTTGCTTAGTTCTCAGGGAAAATGATCAACTGGGGTTTCTATGAGGCTGTTTTTGATCTGGACAGGAAGAATCAGCTACGAGTTGTTCCAAGGTTGACTTATCATCACATCAATCCAGGCCCCTTCCAAAAGATGTCCGTTTCTAGAGCAGTTCAGGTTGGTCCATTTAACATTATGGAGCATACATGATAATCCACGTACTTCATGTTTACAGAAAGTTTTATGCTTTAGGTCTTTAGCAAATCGATGGCGGATGGGATTTCTTTCTACAGAGAACATATACAAAGCCCGTTCATGAAAAATTCGGAGACAACCGAAAATTTTACTCGTGTAGTTAATGCGATGTTTGACGCTGCAAACGCTAGAATACCCAAGGAAGGGATACGTCCCGGCTGTGCTGGATACAAGGTAAAATAAGTTATTAGGCTTGCACTACCCTGTCTAAGTATTTTAGTTTTGGTTTTAACCTCTGACCTACATTCTTATTGAAGACTATCTCAGAGTTCCTTGGAAAATTACAACCAACCGATACGTTTGCGACTGATGTGACAATGGCGTCTCTCAGAGTTACCCTGCAATCCATTCTGGACCTTGTGGACTATCTTTGCGAAAAAATTGCATATGAGTACGTGCTCACAGCTAAGTTTAACCAAGACTGTCTGGAAGTAAGCTTAACAAATTTAACACGAAAATACATTTAATTAAAATATATATGAAAGATATCTGCAATGACATGTGAAAATTGAAATCATTCCAGAAATTCTTCGGATTGTGTCGTTCTTTTGGAGGCGAGGACTGCCATCCAACTATAACTTCGTTTGGACATGTATTCCGACTGCTCTCTATATTTAGCCCAACTAAGCGGTTAATTAAAGGTAATACACGGGCTGATGAAGATGTATCAGTTGCTGCTGTATCTTACTGTGATGCTCTAAAGCAACTAAAAGCTAGTCAAAGCAGTTTAAATGCTGATTTTGAAAAAGACTTGGAAAACAAGATTCTGGAGAAGATTTGCAATAACGGTTGTCGTCTGGATTCCTGTAATGGCTCCAATCTTCGGATTATGTTGCATATCATCTCAGCGGATACATCGCATTTAAAGGAAAACGTTTTACGGATTGTGATAAGTGTCTTGACGGCTTGAGTGATGCATCTTACCTTCCAGTAGAATCTGTATTAACCACACTTAAAGATTTGGGAGGTTTAACTTATCCAAGCTTCCGCCTCCACCATTTACTTTCCAAAAACATAGAGCCGTACCTCAGTAACTTGCACATTTCGGTTATATCATCTTCCACTTTTAAACCCAGATCGAAAATGATAAGTACACTCCAAAAAATGCAATGAAAATTTCTTATCAGGGAAACCTCCAATCTTTATCAAAAATCTCATTTGCATATTTGTTACTTATGCATTTACTCATGCTTGTGCATCTTATCGGCTTAGGCATCTTGCATATAACGCATTAAAATCAAAATTTGCATATTTTGGCAAAAATGGAAGTGATCAAGAATGATAGGTACACCGAAAAAAGTTCCAAAATGGCCACCATTTTTCAAAACGTATTCCAAAATCTGGGAATATTTTTGACTTTTATTGTCAAATCTGAAAAATGGGACGGAAATCCAGCCTTTCTCAAGTTGAAATTGGCCAGGTTTTGGCATACCGCGACGCTGGATTGTCATATAGACAAATTGCAGAAAAAATTGGCAGATCTCACAATGCAGTTCAGAATATTTTGAGAGGAAAAACAGGAAACAGCAAAAACTCTGGCAGAAAAAGACTTTTAAGTGACAGGGATCATAGGGAAATCTGGCGAAAAGCTGCACTTGAACAAAAATCCATTCGGCAAATCCAGCGTGAGTTACCAACAAAGGCATCCTACGGCACTATTCAGCGATCTCTGAGTGACAACGACAACCTAGTTTGGACAAAAAAGAAGATTCAGCCGGCTCTAACCAAGAATCACAAGGAAGCACGCGTGAAGTTTGCCCTAGCTCATCAAACATGGAGTAATGAATGGAAGAAAGTGGTTTTTTCAGACGAGAAAAAGTTCAACTTGGATGGGCCAGATGCGTGGTCGTACTACTGGCATGATTTGAGGAAGGAGAAGGACATTTTTTCTAAACGGCAACAGGGTAAGTTCGATTTATTATTTATTGCGCAAAATATAAGTGGACTTTTTGGAATAAGAAGGTGAAATTTTAAAAATCGTTTTTGGTAATGGTATTTTTTCATTTTTACTTTTTAAGGTGGAGGATCTGTGATGGTATGGGGAGCTTTTGGGTACTTTGGTAGATCAGAGTTGCAGCTAGTTCATCCAAAAAGCAAATCGGAGGATTACCAATTAACGCTTACTGTTGGACTTCTGCGACATGGGACTAAAATGGGAGGACGAGGGTGGATTTTCCAACAGGATAATGCTGCAATTCATGTTTCCAGGTCGACTAAATGCTTTTTAGAGTCAAAAAAAGTTCGACTATTGGAGTGGCCAGCAAAAAGTCCGGATTTTAATCCCATGGAAAATGTGTGGGGCTACTTAGCTAGGAAGGTTTACGAAAAAGGGAGAAGTTATTCCACTAAGGAGGAACTGCAAAAGGCTATTTTCAGCGAATGGGAGAAGATACCACAAGATTTCCTGGAGAAACTAATTTTATCCATGCCAAAAAGGATGGGAACAGCTCTAATAAACAAAGGAGGTTATACTGGCTATTAGTTAAGAAAAACTTACCTTAAGTTATCGTTATTTACTCTTTGTTTATTGTAAAGTTAATTTAAACCTTATCTGTACCTATCATTGTTGATCACTCATTTTTTAGACTTTTTGTGATTAAACTTATACTTTTCAATTAAACCACCAAATCTAGTCCTGTTTTATCTTAATTTAGAATAAGTTATCATATATTTTAACAACTAAGCTATAATAATTTTCGAAGACAAGGAACTTAGAAAATCCATGGTGTACCTATCATTTTCGATCTGGGTTTATGCATGATTTTTTGGAAAAATTAGAGCACATTAACTGTGAAAATCTTGGATGCAGCAAAGAGCATTCTGAATCCCTAGCTGTTAAAATTATTGTTTACTACGTAACAATAATTTTTATTTATACAAAAACTTCATTCAAATTTTTAAAATCTTGGCGAGATTGCTTTAGTTTTTCATTGACCACTCGCCCATTACGCGTCCAAATTTATTGATCAAGGTGTCAAAATGATCGCAATAAGTTGTGCAAAAAGGTGTTTTTTCATTTTTTCAAATTTCAATTCCCATAAAAAGTTATGCAAGATTTTGTAAAATCGGGACACTTTTTGTCAAGCCTGATTAATAGAATACTTTAGTTGGCATTTGACGTGGTCAAGTAGTTACAAGCCTTTTAAGGTCATCACTGATAGAGCATTTTAAGGGCTTTGTAACGTGTATTTAATTTGCGCATACAAGTGTCTGGACGAAGCTCCACTTCATTCTGAATATATGTAAGTCGACACAAGAAAATGCATTGACTTACAGTTTTATGCATAACGTCCTTGTTACTGAATATTTTTGACAATGGTTTTCTGCGATTGATAGGGCATTAAATATTGTAGGTGGTCACCTTTTTTAGGATTTCCAAAAATTACTACATGTCAAGTTACAGAAGTTTGAATTCAAAAATTTCGAAAAATTTTCAGAATTTTTGACAAAACATTTTCTAAAAAACTACAGATGCGTGGTCATGACGTAATATTACCACAAATAAAACCCCATACTATGACTAATTTATCAAAAAAGTTTCAGTCACCAACTCTTTATACTTACGGAAAAACGGTTCAATAAGTCGAATTTTGGTAATTTCGTCATGGGGCAACTTGAGACACTGAAACTTGGTGTGGAATATTTCCGACGTACATGTGTTTAGATTATGCAAAAACCTTGGAAATATAAGAACTTTTAATTTTGGCTGCCCCCCATCACGCGTTCTTACTCTTAACTTGATTCATTTGGATAATTTGGAGGAACCTGCGTTTGGACTTAACAGGAAACTGTTAAAGGATGCGGCTTCTAGTGGTGATACGATTATTGTGGCGAAAAATGGGAGAAAAGTACGGTGCCACAAAGTGTTTCTCACTGGTAAGCAATTAGGATTGATTATATTTTGTGGCAGTTAAACTGGGTCGTTAATTATAAGTCAAATTTTGCTTTCCAGTGCAAAATACAGTGTTCCAAGCCATGTTTAATGGTGACATGAAGGAAGGCAAACTCAACACCATTATTATGGACGACATGAGTGAATGGGGTGTTCGAGCATTACTTGATTATCTGTACTGTAGAAACATTGAGGGAGCCTTGGGATACTGTGGTACAGCTTTGGGTCTGTTAATTGCTGGTGATAAGTACCAGATTGATGGTTTAGTTGACAGCATGAAGGAGGTGATCATGCACAAGGACAATGATTGGTTTAGTATTACTACTACTTTAAATCTGTTGCTATTTGCTAAGAAGAAGGTTGACAATGGGGAAGCGTTTAAGGAAATTTTGGAAAAGGCACTGGTCGTTCTGAAATCGTAAGTTTCTATAAAGTTTGTTTTTATTATCAATATTAAATTTTATCTTCTTAAGAATTCTTGAACAATTTTCAAAATCTCTTTGCAGAAAATCTCCCGAGAAGGTGGTTCAGTGCTCGATGTTCAAAGAAATGGTCCGGACTCCAGAGATAGCGCAGGAAATGTTGGTCTATTTTATTTTCAAGAAGTAAATGTGGATGATGGATATATGCTGCTTTCTAAGCGATCAAAGTAAAGTTATCGTGCTCTGTTAATTTCTACTTGAAGATTAAATCATGCTTATGCCATGCCTGTTTGGGGCAACCCGAAACAAGTCCAAAGTTACAACCTACATAAACTTTACTTTGTTAAAATATACTAATATAATTGTCCTGTCTATTTATGCGTACATTATGTAATAGATAAGTTAAATAAACACAAATCACAAAAATATGTAAATAGTAATGAGTGTACAAAAAAGAAACTGAAAAAATACGTATTTAAATCAATAAAAACTATAAGAAAAATATAATACACATTCTAAATTCTAACCTTGGAATAAATAACACTTCAAACAGAGTTGAATATAAAGCACCATTATATTAACTCTAGATTTATCAAAAATTCATAAACAAATGTTTTCATATTATGGCAGTACAATTAATAATTTAACAAGAAATTACTATTTCTTTATGACATAATACGTTATTTCTAAACCATTTTGTATCCTCATCCTCTTCCTAATACACATAAATTAATTTGGGACAGGAAACCTCATTTTAAGCTCATTTGCCTGAATTTCCTTCAAGCTGTTACTTAAGCTTTGATTATGCTCCTTGACTAAATGCTCAGTGAGAACCATCTTGGAACTAAACATTAGTTTAGAGCAGCTAGCAAATTTGCAAGAAAGGTAGGCTGATCCGACTTTATTTTTTGATATCTCTTCAGCGGTATGGCACAATACTTCAATTACTGTTTGGCAAAGTTCAGCAAATTCTTCGGCGCTGAAATAGGGATCCTTTACCTATCAAACATAAAGACCATAACATATCATTTTGCAAACAAGTATGATCAGCAATATTAATAAAGCTTTTTAAAATTATAACTGAGTTATAACATACCGACATGAAAAACTCTTCTGGATGCTTATTAAACAGGTGTAAACTAAGGAGTGTGTTGTCCTGAAATACTAATGGTTTCTCAAGCTTTAGGCACACAGGACAATTTACTTCATTGTTATTTGACTCAATTGTCCTATCATGTTCTGTAGTAGACACAATGAGGCTATTTTTGCATTGTTCAGATGTGCTGGTTAGCGAAGACATAGAAACACCTCCCTGTTGTCCAAAATTAGTCACAGCTACATTGACATTTTCGGGTATTTCATTTGTAGAAGTGGACGAAATGACACAACTTTGGTTATTTTCACAAGTTGATGTACTCAGATTATGTTGGTTTTCCGACTTCATACGACTTTTGTCAATTGGTTCGGTCGTCGTTGCAATGAGTGAGTTTTGGTTTTGTGGTAACTCTTTGTTAGGCTGAGCTTGAAGAGATTTACTAATTTTATCAACAAAATAGCAATAATGATTTGCATTTGTAATCATGTGCGTTTTTAAAAATGCTAGATTTCTTTTGGAATTTAAATCAAGACATCTAAAAGGGCACAAGCTACAAGATAAGATATTTTGGGATGTGTTACAGCTTGTTACACTTGAATTGTCAACTTGGCTTATTTCACGTTCGATTAGTGAATCGCAAAGCAATTGAAACTCGACTTGGAGCATTTCCTTGGGTTTTAGGCTAAAAAAGAAAGCTGCTATGTGTTTTTCAGTAACATGAAGTTGCATGTCTGTCAATCTGTTGAAAGTTCCTACGCTTCTTTTATCAGTGCAGAGATTACAAACAAACACAGTTTCACCAAAAACAGATTTAGCTGATTGTTTACAAATATCATTCAAAACTATTTTACAAAGCACTTCAGCATTGTTTTTCAGCCGTTCCGGAGAATTTAACAAGTATTTGGAAGATTCCATAATTTTTAATTACTTGGGCTACAAACGTACCGGCAACAAATTTCAAATAACTTTAAAACAAAAGTTAAATGTTGTGGATGGAAAATGTGTTGTGCTTCTTCTTTAGACCAGATGTTTCACAGAAATGCAACAGGTTGAAAATTGTTTGTATTTATGCGGAAGGATGATAATGGTGAACAAACCTGCCTCTGGTTTATATATAGCTCGCCCGTGTATGTATGTGGGTTGTCTTAAATTAGAAGCAGGTAAAGTAAAGCATGTCACTGCACGGATATGTCCATACATTGTATTACATTTTGTATGAACATAAAATCAAGCAAGCAAAACACCTTTCCATATTCCATACTGTATTGTATCTGAAATTGTGATGCATTGCTTACTAGAATCTAAATCTAGTATTTAGGTCCTAGTAAGAAATGGGTGATGTTACTTGTTACTCTGTTGGTTGGGTTGACCATTCAACTCAAATAAACGCATTTATTGTTACAATTTGATCATTTTGTTTGGATAAACATCTCTGGCAAAGTGATTACACTGTTAAAAGGTCAATTATTTTTTTATCCAACCTCCCTTTAAAAGCGGTGCTGAATCCTAACCAGTTGAGGGGAAATTATTTCTGAAACTTTATAGTTTACAAAAATATTTTACAAACTACAAACGTGAAGTTTATCACACCAATATTGTGACTTTATAAGGTTTTGTTTTACTTCGTGATCAATCATTAATAGTTCGTCTTATTCCGACCCACCGTGTCCAGAACGTAAGCTGTAGTAGTAGCAGTCTGTTGTCATCTCGCCTTTAAAATTAACGTTTTATTAAAATCAGATAGTTTCATCAAAACTCAATCTAACTCATGATAAATTTCGGATAAGTATTTGGGGGATACACTCTTTTTCTTCGGAAAGCAATAATAATATGATTCATGTTTTATTCTATTTTACAAACAAAGTTACATTGTAAATGGACCAAACTCCCTTAAAGTTAATATTAAACTAACCGAATCTTGTGTCATTCTATAAAAGAAACACGTTCTCGTTGAACTTGTGATCACACCGAGCGAACCGTATGAAATTGATACGGGTTTTACAGACTTAGCTAATTTTCTTAATTCTTTCTTGTCACGTAATCTGTTATATGTATTAAGCTGAATCTTCCATTTGTGTATCAAAGCTTTGCTTTGTTCATCCACCAACACCGCAAGAATCCACACAATATGTAGTAATATTAATAAAACCATATTAGCATACAAAATAGCAATAAGAAACTTAAAGGGAATTTGACCAAAACCCAGAGCAAACGAGGTTTGGAATATTAAGCCCACAAAATAAATCATTCCTAAAAGGCTTGGTAAAATAATACTGACTGATTCATTTATTAACGTAAACTGTATAGCAACCGCTCTATAATCCGTTATCGATATTTCGGATATTTTAGATTTAGAAATAATTTGAATATGTCTATTGAAAGTGGCTAAAAACAAGCAAAATTGAAAGGTCATTGAGCGAATGAGGAAAGCCCCTGCGGTCAAAGCCCATGAACTTTCTGTATACCGTAAAACTTGAACAATAAAATTTACCACTGGTATTTTGAGTATGTCTGACGGTATCACAAACTCAAAGAAATGATAAGCAGCGTCTAGTTTAAAATAGAAACCACATGGCAAAACCATTATTGGTAGAAATACGCAACCTAACAAAATAGAATTTAAAAGTATTCCAAATACGTCCAGTGAACCATCAGCGTCTCTACAACTTCTCTTTAAATTCCGTAAACTGAGTTTGTCTCGATTGAGATATTTCCGATGGCCTGTGTATCCGTAGTCAGTGTCACCTCTGCATTGAAACTCAAGTAGGTGTTGAGAAGCATTGTCCATTGGCTTGCATTTTGCAAAATGTCCACTGCCGAGATTACTAATATTCCACCAAATAGCAGCTCAAACAATATTATTAGAATTTGTAAAATGTCAAGATAATATTTGGACTTTAGGCAAGCAACTAGGACGACCACACAGTTAATAAGGGCCACCCAAGGAAGTAAAACAAAGCATGAAAACATCCAAGGAATTAGTTGTACCCAGTTTCTATATCGTGTGTACACAGCTTCATAGGGATTTAGAAATATTGGGCCTGAATAAGGCATGAGTTTTTGTTGAATTAAGTGGTTCAGATGAATTGCTGTTAGCATTAACGGAGTAATAGCGGTAGACATTTTAGCAGAAGTGGCTGCAATGGTATGTGGTAGGCGACGGACAAATGGTGAACTTCAGTAAAAATTCTGATATTTTTTGTGTTTTTCAATGAATTGCAAATTATACTTTTGCCAATTTCCGGGTCTGCACGAGGAAAAACATGTTGTGAACTTCCGGATGAATACGCACGTAACCCATAACATAAGAGCTACTATTTAGTAGCAAATTGCATGCTTTTACATTTTAGACTGGTGGTTGAGTTCTATCTTATGTAATGGAAAAGTATAAGGAAAATGTTAATTACAAGACAATTAACCTTGTTTTCAAAAACAGGTAAAAACTTATAGTCTAGGTTTACAATTTGTGTTCACTTTTAAAAGTCAAATATATGCATGTGAGGATGACATGTCTATAAAAGTATTACTTGTTGCCTATTCCTTCATTGACTATATAATGCCAGAAACTAGTATCAATTGCCAGAGTTTAAATTGGTATTTGTTGAAAACAATAATTTCTGGCTTGGTTTTGGTTGGTTGGTTTTTACCTCATAAATTTAACCTGGAGTTTTATGGCAAACGTATGAACTTTGTAAACGTGTTGTACTACAGATGCTATGTACAATACGATGCTCTAGCATTTTTACAGAAACAAGGCAGTAATTTTCTTTAGTTTCTCTATAATCCTTTTTGTTAACTTCTAATAAACTAATACTCCTACATGAATTTAACCCTCATTAAATGTTCAAATATTATTCATAATTTCAGGTCACAAGTCACCACCACCACTATCTTACCATAACGCTGTCATTTTCACCTACAAAATGGATACTAGCTTGTGGAATTCAACCCCTTGTTCGTTTCGAAGTTGTCATTCCCTTCAAGCCACACCAGAGCCAAGGGCCCACTTCGAAAGAAGATGTCTGCGTTAACAAACATCTCGACGACAAAGACAACCCACCACAAAACCTTCGCAAACTGCTCGACAAAATAAAAACTATCACTTCTCACTTCAAAATTGACAAATTAGCCCATTAACTCATTTAAAAATTGAGAATTAACTTGATATCTGTAGCCACACAAGCCAACGGTCAACTTGGAACTTCAGTTCAATTCAATTACCAAATTTCCAATGGAGCATAATGGAAATATTAATTCCAGGTATCTAGATATCTGTATCAACTAGTATTGTGCATTTTTATATATTTTTTTGAAAACAATGACATAATATTTAAACTCTTTTTTGAATTGTTTTTTGGCTCACTTCCAATATTTTATAAAGACTCATGTATAAATTACATTAACCATAGCCCATTTTTAGCATTCTTGACGGTATTTCGTAAGGTTGAGCAAACACTTTCCTGCCAAATCTGAAATTAAAAAAAATAGAAAAACAACACGATGATTATCGTTTAAAGATCAGATGAGCGCCATATCAACAATTCAAAAGCAGATTACAGGTTGGAAAGCAGTACTGAAATTCAAACTATTACAGTTGAAATTGTAATATCGTTTTCAGTATCTGTAAAACGTGACGGAGTAAACCATAAATTGTAGAGCACAAAGCTTCAATCGAATGATAAAATGAAATTAGACCTATTCAAAACGGTTGCCATAAACGGGCATGACCTTTTGCATAAAAAATAAAGCCAACAAAGCAAAAATAAATTCTATACTACTTTAAACATTTTATTAGATTTAGTTTGTCAATAAAAATACATTTGGTTTTCATTGAACGTGCTTTTAAAGATGTTGGTAATAGATCCAGTTGACCAGCATGAATGTCATTAGCCAAAAGCCAGCATCTTGCATGACGACCTTCCTTCCTATTCCGGCTCCACCAAACGCAGCTCCCAGCTTGTGTTCATTGCACAAGTTTGTGTTGCACTTGCAAATCTCCACCCGTTGAATATTTTGCCCCTGACGAGTGACCACGTTCTCCTCGGGTTCCACAGAGTCCCGTTCAAGGCCCAATTGTATTTTACACTCGTAAGTTTTGGTCTTGGTGGCGTGGGGTGAGCCCGCGATGCAATGTCCTCGTTGTCTTAGTCCCTTTTGCACGCACTTGAAAAGGGCATCAGGTACACCGTCTCCAGTGACGTTGTTGCAGCTTTTTTGAAAGGTTCCACCAACGTCTCCGAAGAGTTGCCTTTGAATCAGACAGCCATCCGGGCATTCCACGTGGGTTGGGTCGCCCACACAATCTTCTTTACCCGCGGGGGATGATATACCTTCACACTCGATGCACTGGACCGCATGGCAGCAATCCGGAGGATAAACCAGTCCGGCGAAGGTCAGCAGCATAAGCACCACCAGCTTCTGGACAGCAGGTCCATACATAATGATGAGCGAGACAAAGTGATTTGTTTTAGGGAAACGACACGTAATCAAGACTTTTTCTCAAAATGTCATCAGTAAAGTTGGAAAATAAAATAAAATTGCAATTAGTTTTATTATTGGATTTTAAAATTTAAAAAGTTGCATGGTGAAACCATGGAAAGCCACTTAAGCTAAAACCCAGCTACCTTTTATAATTATTCATAATTTCAAGAGAGTAATCATGATTCTTAAAATTGTCTCCATTTTTACACTGAAATTTTAGTAAACTCTCTGAATCAAGAACCAGACATGTCTTTGGTGGATAAAGAAATTTGTGACAAGACAAAGGTTCCAAATGTAGTTTGCAGTGTGGATGCCGGCATCCAATCCAATGGAAACGAAAAGGTGTAGGATGCATTTCAGATCATTCCAGGTTCCGTCGTAGAAGGCGACATTTTCTGCGATGGTGATAAGGAACAGAGCTCTGCTGCTGCATTGGCAATTTGAGTTTGTCTTACAACGATCTTAGTCTTCTAGGTAAAATGCACCAAGCTTAAGGCTTTAAAGTGTTTAGAAAATGGGACACGAAAGACTTTTGTCCTGGAAATAAGGCTGACTGGCTTAAGTCACGGTTAATTCCACTGGTCGTATTGGTTTTTATTCAAAGTTTAAAGTTTACTAATTGAAACACTAAACCAAACAACTTATTACTAATATTATTAACTAATTTAACATTTACATCACATTTACAGGTATTCTATTAAACGACATAATATTTGTACATCTGTTATTATTTTTGTTCACACATACCCTTCTTGAGTACATGTACTACTTAAGTTTTAATTAAATTGCCCTTAAAACCAGTAATCTTACAAATTGAAAACAAAGCGTTGGCGAACATTAAAAACAAATTATGAAATTGCTCACTTGTTAAACAACACTTAAATACTAAAGCCACAAAATGTTTTATGGACTTTAGGGAGTTTAAAAATCTGAGTAAATAAAACAGCAGAGCAATGTATGCAGAGCTCTCAGAGCTACAATTTAATTACGAGTTAATGATAAACGTGCGGCGTACGTCATTCATTTATTTCTGTAATAAATAACTTGTCTATATTTAGTTGTTATTTAAAATCGACCATTCTCTATTGCTTTTGCAAGCAGCTCTGAATAATTAATTTGAATTAACGAAACGTGATTTATTATAATTTCTGGTAGAAATGATAATCTTGGCAACATTATATTATAGCTTCCATGTTTTCAGCGTTGTGACTTCAAACGTATTCAAACACGAAGATAAGTTCTCAAAGACGCTTCGACTATTCGAAAACTTGCCTAATGTCCACCTCAGAATATTTTTCACCGCTATTGACAATAAAAACGGAATTTATGATTCACTAGAAGAAATTATTTCTTCTCAAACGTTTCCAACTTCTGTGCAAAATACCAAGCAAATCCGCAATAGTTCAACAAAGCAAAATATTAAGTTCATTACAAATTCTCGCATTCACCTAGCCCATATTCATTTGCAAGAGAACGTCAGTGAAGTGCTTAACACAGTGGCTTATAATTATCGAGAAGTAGTTGTAACAAATCCCAGGTATCTCATAGTATGCATTACTGAGCAGGTGGGATTAAGCTTGGTTGACTTGTTTAAACTTAGAGTGTTCTATGTCCTTTCATATTTTGTAGTTATTACCAAATCCCACAGTGGCTTCATATTTTGTTTTTCGTGTCATGCTACCGAATCGGTGTTCAGAGCTAAAAGATTTGCAATAGAACACATAGAATATTTTGCTAAAACACGAAAAACAAGCCTTAATCAGCGTTTTATAGAAACCGACTTGACAGATTTTGAGAAAAAACTGAAACTGAATAGCTGCGCTATAAATAGCAATTTAAGAGTCTACACCGCAACGGTGTTTCACTGTCTAATTAGCACTCTCGCTCAACAATTGAATTTCACCTATCATTCCGACAACCAAATTGCAGGTTTATACTATCCAAGAATTTTTACTCGAAAAGCTATGACGGCGCCATACGTACAAAATTTTATTGCAAATCAAAACATGCAGCTTATGGAATACGCCTATGTACCTGAATCGTGGGCCTTTATTTATACAAAACCGGAAATTGACCCATACCAAAAAGCAATAACTGGAATGTTTGACGTGTTCATGTGGATTTGGCTGGCATTTATCTACATATGCATGCGAACCTCTGCCGTTCTGTCTGTTACCGCAATTAGCCCGTCGGTTAACATCAATAGGATTGCAAACTTTGTGACAGCATTTATTGATAAAGGCTTGTATCGAAAGTTAAAGTCCTTTGTTGGCAAATGGGTGCATGTAAGGTGTCATTTAGTAAACAAACTGCTGTGGGCTTTAATGATGGCCACTCTGATAAACCTGGCTTACAGGTCTGCTCTTGGCTCATATCTTACCAAAAGGATTCAACAGTCATTTCCACAAACTCTAGAGGAGCTGACTGAGGCAACTAATATGATAGCAACGTTTACATCAGCGAAAATAATTAAAAAAGAAAGAACTGTTAAAACTGGGTTAATTTATGCTTTGTTGAATGTCTCATTTGCTGACGCCATTGATAATCAAATGGAAGTTTCAAAAAGTTCTTGGAAATTTTACAAAATGATAAAATATATTTCCGGCGGGCCACCAGACCTTACTACGACCCTTTTTCTAAATTCAATAAACAAAAGCTTTGCATCTGACATACCACCTGAATTTGCCGTGTTTGATACAAAACAGAATGTACAACTTCAGAAAGAAATGATGCAACTATTTCTACCAAGGAAATGGGTGTCTCGCTTAATTGAAACAACGTTTATACTTTACGTTTGTCCGATTACAGTAGACAAAAACTACTTCCTTCCAATAATCCAGAATAAGCTTGCGCAGATTTTTGAAAGTGGACTGTACAACTTGTGGGACAAAACACATTTCAATTATAGAACGGTATTAGATTTAAACATTACTAGCGGTGTAATCAAACTGCTAAGCGACCGATTTTCTACTGGACTAGTTTACGAAACCGTAGGAGAGAAACATTGGTTAGAATATCACTTGGCTAAAGGGATTACAAATGGAAATATTATGATTCACAAAAATACACCGGCTGCTTTAAAAGTCAAAGATGTTAAGGCCATTTGGGTTTGCTACGCTATTGCTATTGGTGTAGTTGTAGTTATGTTGTTTCTTGAGATAGTACACAAAAAAATTGGAATCTTAAATAACCGCAAAACTTATCAAATGAAAAGGATTTAGTATTTGCTTTGTTTAATTTTAATGCCACGGTACTAAAATTATCATTTATCGAAACATTCTCTACAATCCTTTGAGAGGAACTAACACTATAAAATATCTGATAATATATAACTTATTGTTTATTGATAACATATAATAAGAAATAACTTATAACTAGAATTATATAAGTTTGCATACAATTTTTCAAAGAATCTTATTTTCTCACTAGGAAATTTAATACATCTTAGACTTATCTTGAATAATATACTTTTGAAAGTTTTTGTCGAAAACTAGATACTCCTAGCAATGTATACACGAACTGAATAAAGTACCTCAACTTGGCTTGCAATGTAGCAACAGGACATTTAGAGCTAACTATTTGAATTATAATTTCAATGTAAACAGCAAAATATAAACGTGTGAAAACGAGAACTTTCATTGATCGCATGAAATAAGCTATTTGGAATTTTATACAAGAAACAAACTCAATCACAAAAGTCACGATTCCGATTCCTTGGCCTGTCCATATTACTGCAAATATAACAATTATATTTCCCTTCATTGTCGGAGGCTGTAGATAATTCACAGATTTTATTGATTTGGTTACCCATGCACGCTCTAAAATGTCGTAGCAGCGTTGCACAATACCAGACTCCTTTACCACTTTTATTCTGCGCACAATATACGGCGGAATAGATCCTCGCAAAGTGAATCCAAAATACTGTCGGAAATACGTTTCCTCTCCGACATGCAGTTGGCTAGATATTTTAGAATTTGTTCGTAAATTTTTAACCATTTGTGTGACTTTCGATTCGCTGGAAACCAGTCCTGTTTTGTTGCAATAAATGAAGGTTTCGTTTACATTGATTCTATCGTTTTCAAACAATAAATCCGTTTCTGCAAGTTGTTGACTTTCGATATAGTTTCTGAGCGGTTGTAGCCAATTCATGCCACAATCTGGTTCAGGAAAAACAAATGGTTTCATCAGCTTCAAATACTTTTTTGCCAGCTGCTGTAAATGCAACAATGTTTTACTATGTACACTTGTATGATTTAAAACGGACCATTCAACAGCACTAGAATTTAGTCCACTTTGCGCAAGTTTCCCTGTGCTGTCCCACATTTCTGATTTAACGTTAAAACTTACCACTGGATAAAGTGCCCTTTTCGTATATTTTACAACCGATTTTATCCAAATATCGTGTGGATTTGAATAATCAGCAAGGTAATTCGATGAATCTGGCATACCAGTAGACATATATCCGGCATCCATGTCAAAAGAGTTTACAAAACTAGAAATGGTGAACTTAGACGCCAGTAAGTCTTGGAAATGTTTCAATTGTACATTAGCTCTTGGTATGATCATTCGATACATGTTGTCGTTTCTGTAGGCATTGCTTAAAACCGTTGTTGCTACTGACAAAACAAAAAATATAATCCTTCCGCTACATTTTTGCTCGACGCATTGTGTGTATTTGGTACCTTGTTGTAAATATTGCATACCTATAAAACCTAGTTGCCGTTTAAAACTTTGTGCGCGCATATTATTAAAACTAATGTAACTTAAAAATCTTATGACTAAAGCCGTTATAAACGTACTTAAAACTATAAGTAGCCAAGACCATACATCATAGGGTTTCACCAATTCTTTAAAAGGAAGTGGAGTTACTCCAACTAATCCACAAGCCACAAACTTCATTCTGTTTGTAATTATTTCCGTGTGAAAATGAAATTTACTAGGCAAGTCTCCCATATGTACAGCTACTTCCAGGTGCACCGGATCATTTACAGGTACGCCTAATATTAATTTTTCGTTGTCACACTTTAAGTCATGGAGTTGCATGTCAGCAGATATGAAATTATTTGTTTCCGTAAGGGTGTGATTTTTCATAATGAGTAACCAAATGTGAACATTCATGTGAATTTCGTGATCTTCGGGTGTATATGTTCGATCCTGGTTTAGTATAAAACTGTACGCTCCGGATTTACAATGTTCCATTGTGTTTATAAACCGTTTCAGAATTGTAAACAAATGCCGAAATGCAATATCAATTCCCCAAGGAATTTTCTCTGCTGGTGATGGATATCCATTTAGCAGTGCCTTACTTCCTATTGAGTACGGGTCATGATAAGAAACTGTTTGCCATTTCCATTCGGATTTCGTCGTCGTTACTTTGGATGCAAACAATCTAAAACAAATATCATGCCAAAGCATATAATTTATAATACAATTTAGTATCCTAATATAATGGTATAAGTAGGATTTTCTACCTTGTTATAAATACTCCCTTGGTTACTTTCTCACACAAGTTACAATAGACGTAAACAGAGCAAGTACTGGATATATCAAAAGTATCCAAGTTTACATTAAGTTGAATGTGAACCAGCAACGCATATCCGGTTGTCAGTTTTGAAAAAGTTGACATACCAAATTCCATAGAATCGGCGTAGTGTTGATTAAGTTGGCGAAGTACTTCCCAAGCCATTTGACGATTAGATTGGGAAACAAGAACATTAATGGACGATGTAGATGGTAATAGGCTTCTAATTGTGTCTCCATGTAATTCTGCAAAGTTGAACATGTCCACAATTCTAAGGTCATTGGATGATAGAATAAATGGATCGACTAACAAATGTGCTTTTCCGTTCCAGGGTCGAGTTTTGCCAGACATGGCTAAAATGCTTAAACTATTACAGAATGGCCACTGATTGCTGTAGTTCAGCAATCCAAAAGCATGTTGTCCACATTCTTCATCGAAAAAGTCTTCTAATTCAATTAAGTTTTGCAACGCTTTTGAGGATATATACCGAGTTGATGCACTTCCATTATGTTGAAGATGTGGGCTTTCAATGGGATTAAGTACCAAAGGGCTCAGGTTTCTGACAATTACGGGGTACCCTATACTGTCAAAGTCAAGATGTCTCCAATTGTCAATCACAACCAAGTAGTCTTGAACACCAATATAATTTAACAAGTCATTAATACTGGCTTTTACTTCATGTCTAAGAATTGACTCTACTAGTGAAAATGTATTTGTAGAACTGATTGGGGAAATGTTTGCCGTCAAACTTATACTAAGAACTACACAACAAAATGAGTTAAACATAATGCTTTGGTTTGCGGCAGTATAGCTATGTTTTACAAAGTTCAACCCGTTTCTTATGTTTCTACGTATTGTAGTATTTAAACGGTTGGCTGGTTGGCTCATGCCAAACTGAAGCAAATAAGTATGTAGTTGTTGAAATCCATATTTTCATTTCCTGTGTTGACCATCGTGATAATTACACTTTGTTTTTTGCTACCATCAGCCGCCAATAAAATATCTTTTCTTAAATTTTTAATACTTTCAAAGTTTCTGCAACGGAAACTCAATTTTTGAAGGTGTCAACAATTTCTGTCTCGCACACACCAAAGTTAAAGTTTCTTAGTAGGTACTCTCTTGATACCAACTTTTATTTGAAAGTTGATGTTCTTTGGATTTTACTTTAGCTTGATTACTAAACAAAAAAAGACAGATTTATCAAAAAATATCTAGAAACCTCCATGTATATAATACTATTTGTAGTAAACTAACAGCGAAACACTAAAACCATATAGAGGTTTTACATGTGGTCTAATCCAAATTTCTTTTGTCTGCAAAAATGGTTTTATCTTTTATCTATTTGCTTTGGTATTCAAATATATTTAGTTTCCAGAACAACATAGGTAAAAATCAGCAGCACGTATAAGAAGAAACTTGGCTAGTATCATATATTAGCTTACTTAGATTGTATGTCTTGCCATGGATATTGATTATATTATTATTCCTATTTTGTCACAAAACTCATCAAACGGACATGATTGTAATTTATAACACAGTTAATTATACTGGGCAGTAATTACTCGTTACCAAGTAGATGGATGGATGGATATAGAAGCTATGCTTTTGTATTAGAATTTCCTGCACGCGCAGTAACTTTATAACTTGAATACGACGAAATGCTAAAGATTTAAAAAGAATGTGCCGTAATTCCAAAGCAAATGTTTTTTCATGGTACCCTTAGAAGTTACAAAATTGTATACTGTGATATTGGTGAAAAACTTTGTTAAACGTTATTGTTTAAATCTCTCATTAAAGTACCACCCAAAGCTTTGTTTAAAATAAATGTATCTTTTAAAAATTTATAAAGCAGAATGCTGCTTTTAATTGTCATAGTTCTTTTTCACATTGGGGATCCTATATTTTATGTAAAAGCGTACGATGTGATTATTCCACTAGAAAAATTCAATGTTTTCAATCTTACGTTTGATTACCAACATATTGCAGCACTTCGTGAAAATTTGATCAAGTCTCTAAACGCCGAACAAACCAATGCAGCAGAAAACCTTAATGAACTTTTAAACATTTGGCGAAACAATAGACCCTTTGCTGTAATTGATAATCTTGGGGGTATTAACATAAATAAGCCAAGTATCCCCGTTGTAATCCGTAGACCATTAATGGCAGTTTGCGCAAAAACGACTTATGCAGGAACACTTCAATACGACTTATGTTGGACAATTAGCAATTTTAAATATAGTAAAGATTTAAACAATTGTCACAATATAACATCCAAGTTAGTGAACAACGAACTAACAAACTATAAGTGGTCTCTTTGTCTGGAAACTGTGTTTGCCAAATACACTATGGTTAGTAAATATTGGGATAGTATTGTTCATATACAACTCAACCTGTCTCCACTTATTCTAAAGAATTTTAGACATCCTGTATATCCAAAGCCATTTCATTATGAACTTGAAAGCACATTCAACAACAGATATACAATTGCAGATACACCTGTGTATAATATCATTATACGGAAAGAAACAAATATTCCAGTTTATATGGATACCCAATTACTATTTTGGATGGAAAGAATCATTTTGAATTATTTGCAAGTGAACACAAAAAGACTTACACATCAAATATTTTTGTTGATTACTCGATCAAAGGCCCAAGGTAAACCGTTAAAAATTCATTTGCTTTTCAATTCATACCGAAAAACTTGGACTGAACTACAAGAATTGCAAAACATGTCGCCAACTGCTCTAATGAACACGGCATTTCCTCCACAAGTATATTTGCAAATGTTAATTCTGCCCTATCGAAAACCCCAAGACGTGCAGGACAAACTGCACCGTTGTGAGCTTCACAGCTATCGAAAACGTCGAATTAACGGAATATTGGTTTTTGATGACATGCTAGATCGTTTTTCCGCAGGTGTTGCCATAATGATACAAGATTTTTTGAAGAATTACACATACGAGATCGATACCTTGTACACTGGAGTGATTGGCAGATGTAGAAATGGAATTATAGACACAGGTTGGCGACAAAGCGACGAAATGCAAAATAGTTTCTACCGAGTAGATTTTGATGCAAAGTCAATCCATGGGTTTGAACAAGAGCATACAAATTTGTTTGTTCTTAGAAATAAGTTTGCCTCATTAAAGTTCATTGCATGTGGGCAATTGGGCACTTCGCCTGTTTTATTTGAGGAGCTGCTAAAAGTTTATGATAAATACGTTTGGTTGCTTAACTGTGCTATAGTGTTTGTATTAGCTTATTGGTTTAGATGGATTTATTTTAAAAACTCTAAAACCCGATATCAACGTGCACATTTTCTTCTTAGCGTGTTTAAAGTATTTCTGGAACAAGGCGATCCATTCTCCAACCTTATATGTGCTAACTTCTCTATTCGTTGGGTTGTGGCTTCGGTGATGTTAAGTGCGCTAGTTATAAGTAACGCGTACAAAAACACTAACGTTTACAACATGATGACACCCAGACCCCCATTGCTGTTTAAAACACTGGAACAGTTAAGAGATTATAACTTTACTTTGTACACAAGAGTACCGGCGCTAAATCTTAACTTACACTTTCTGGGCCCACGAAGTAGTGAGCTTTCTCAACCGGACAGAGTTTTGCATGAAGAAGCACACTCGGTTTTATATGGTTGGATTATTGCAGCTCACTCTGAACTTTCTTTGGTTTCACATTTACTATCTTATGATGACAATATGGACCTTAGTCTTGCTTCAAAGCTGCATCCAAATACCTCGGCATTAATAAAAAATTATGTGGAAAGCTTGGAACCGCTTGTTGTTGCCGGTATTATTCCTCAGTTCTCAGCCTATGGAGAGGAGAAAATATTGAAGGTCATAGAGAACTTATTTCAAACTAGCCAAATGGACTGGTTTTTAAAAGACTTGAATGCATGCCGACAAACTGCGGTGTTACTTCCAGAATATTTATGTCACAAAGTAGCAAACAAGATGAAAACCAACAAAATGTACACTTCAATTAGTTCCGACACATATGCACCAGTTGATTTGGGTATTAACCTTGCAGGAAATAGCCCACTGGAACTGTATTATCGAAGAAGGTACTTTCAAGATTCTGGAATTGTTAACTGGGTGACAAAGGTTATCATGTATCGAAATAATTCAAATGAGCAACAGACCTTACCTCCTAAGCCAGCGACTATGCACGGAAATGTATTGTTAATATTTGTACTGCTTATTTTTGGACAAAGCCTGGGTTTGTGTACCATATTGGTGGAAAATAGAAAGTTGGTTTATCACAAGGTAATAAGTTTTATCGGTAACATAAATCTTGGCATCCTCAAATGTATGAAGTGTATTAGATCTAGATTAAATCATTTTCTTACAAACATAAAAACACTTGACATATCTCCTTACAAGTAGCTTAGTTTAAGACATGCCTAGTTTGGATGCCAATAGGTTAACTCTGTGGTAAAAGCGGTGAATAGGTTAATCATATTTTTAAGTGCACAGTCGACATTTTTTGTGATTGGAAAATTATAAAGAAGAGAACTTATGACAGTTAGCAACTATCCACACTAACCAGTCAATTCAATTCTCCAAACAAACATGTGTACTGGTATATGAAATAAATGTGAATTCAGGTCATTAATTGCTATGTATTAGAAAAAATATCTACTCCAAAGATAACCAGCAACAATGCAACCTTAAAGATTATAGACGGGCCGATACCGTTTTTTCTGTCTAAAAACAAGTCGTAGGTATGTTTATAGGTTAATGAAATAAACCAAAATTATACAATGCGCGAAAAAAGTTTGTTTCTATTTAAAGCTAAAATTAAGCAATAATTTACTGCGAATGATAAACTACATACCATACTGTTTTGTGAAGGCTAATATCTAGATTATGCTGTGAATAAATTATACCTTATTACATTTTCAACTTCTTATCCAGACAAAAGATTGAAACACTTTGCATAAAATTTAGTTTGTTATTGTCTGAATTGCATAAGATTTTTGTTAAACTTCAGACAAAATACCAAAATAAATGTTAAGGCCTTGATTAATTACAGTTTTTGATTTTTGTTATATATTAACCTTTCAAACTAGAATAAATTCCAGTAACAATTTACACTTTTTTTTACATAAAGTATACTTCTGTTGTGCTGTTTTTAAATCGGTTTGATTGACCTTTAGTTTGTGTAAAACGATTCATGTATGCAATAAAATCCAAATATATTATTAATGTTGTTGTTGCTGGTTGAAGTGTTGTTGTTGAAGTGATGTGCTAAATAACATTAAATTTAAGCTCTACCTTTGAACAGCACAGGCAATTACGACGGATTAAAACAATATTTGCTTGCAACTTTTTAATTCATATATTTATTGATTCGTAGTTTAAAAGTTTTTAAAAACAGTAAAACCAAACTAAGTGGCTAACAAAATTGGTAAATTTAAACCAACCCAAATCAAATATAATCAACAACAAAATTATTTTCTATTATTTTTTGGTTTGTAAGAATTGTAATATATTTTCCGGTCGAATCTATAAAAGCTTATTTATAATATCTAATAGCATTTTCTGACAGATAATTTTCTGATAACGATCTACTATTAAACTATAAGATTTAGAAACAAAGCAATCAAAAGAGACAATTTTTACCGGAATTAAAACCTGGCACGTGGCTTTGTTTGGTGATTACGTTTCGATTAATCCAACATCATACTCAATAAACAAGCAGAAAGCGATATTGAGTACACGCTAACTACTTTTTTCTGTTCTTTGTGATAAACAAGTTAATAGATCATGTGTTTTGAAAATAATACGCTTAATATGCGTAACCGCACATCACGTTAGTATCGTGAGTATCGTGTGTATATTTGATTTTGATACTGCTATGTCTCAGAACTCAAGTATTTTATCAATTGCGATGAAGTCAAGTGTAAGCTTTATATCGATTTTACTCTATTTTTATGGTACGTTATTCGCTAAACTCACTACAAGTAC
The DNA here is from genome assembly GCA_029691765.1 of Entomobrya proxima. Lineage (NCBI taxonomy): Eukaryota > Metazoa > Arthropoda > Collembola > Entomobryomorpha > Entomobryidae > Entomobrya > Entomobrya proxima. The sequence continues at coordinate 35,299,257 of CM056169.1, read as the reverse complement.
AATTCTGTTTGATCCAGAGTCATTGCTCAAATCAAATTTAAGTTTGCGCAAATATTTTGGAATTGTCGAGCCTACCAGCAGGAAACTAGTTGGTCCAATTAGAAATCTTAACATCTTTATTGAAATATTATCAAATAATTCAGCGTTAATACTCATTAACAACTTTGAAGGAGTTGATTTTGAAGCACCTCAGTTGCCCATTTTGATCAAACAACCTAAACCAATGATTGTTGTGCCAACATCTGTGTCAAAATACTTTTTTAACTGGCTAACTGATTCTAAGCAAGTTGTCTGGGTTCCAGCAAACCTAAGGAACTGCAGCGTATTTTGTGAAAAGCCAGAAAACCTTTGCCAAATGTCCAAATTTTCAGATACTACATATAGTTCCTATGATATCTCCTTGTACGAAAATTGTTTGAGCATTCATTACTTAAATTTTGCAGCTTTGAGCAAACCATGGAATGGAGAGGTACACTTTATGATCAACCCTGCATCCATTTATTTAGAGAAATCAGTTTATCTAAGTTCTGTTCTCCGCCGTTATGAAGCCCCTAATAAAAGTTTTGGCACTCCATCTGCAACAAAATATTTTGTATTTGTTTCAATCAGCAATACTCTCAAAACAGCAAGTTTTGAATTACAAATATGGAGAAAAGCCATGCTTAATAAGCTAAGGGGTAACATAGCCTCTCACAGCGTCTTGTTTTATCTTCAAATATCCTCAAAGACAAGCAATGTATACAGGCTAATGCTAATACCAATTCATTTCATTATTCAAGGCTTACCTACTGCGTATAATTTAAAAATTCCCAGTCATTCTACTAATGACATTCAAAACCACGTAAACAACTTGTTGGCACTAATTCCTATGTATTGGAATGGAATAACTGTGCCAAATTTATTCGATAGTGAGTTATCTAGTAAGACTATGCTTGCTCTTAAAAAGTGCACTCTAAATCGCCTAAATGCTCTACGTGGAAGCAAAGCTATGCCGGAGGATCGCCAAAAGGAAATTTACAACTATTATGCAATTGTCATTCAGAATTTACTAGGAAATTACACATACAAAGTTGAAGACAAGTACTGTAATAATGGCTTACGCATAGCAAAACTTGATAATATGTTATCATCAATGGAAATAAACTTATACGAGGTAACAGAAGAAAGTGGACATATAAAATCGGCTTTACTATTTTCCGGTTTTGCTAAACAGTTTCGTCTATTTGCATGTGGAGAGCGGGGGAAAACTGTGCTGCCTTTTTCCGAGTTGGTAAATGTATACGACATGTATGTTTGGCAAAGTGTTTGCCTTGTATTAATAGTACTTACCACCATTTTTGTAAACATGGTTCAGCAAGAGAATCGAAAATCAGCCAAGGATAATTCAAAAGTGTCATATTATTTTCTGGCGCTAACCAAGGTACTTCTTGAGCAGGGCGATCCTTTTAATTATAATATTACCAAGGTGTTGCCACCCCGATGGATAATTGCGACAGTGCTGCTATCCGCCCTTGTTTTAAGCAATGCGTACAAAAACACTAATGTATATAACATGATTACACCCAGAAAAACTCTACTTTACGAAACATTCTAGCAGCTTAAAAATAATAATTTTACAATTTACACAAAAGCATCCAAGCCAACTTTGAGTTTTGACATTGTAAAATTTTTGTATTCCTTGCCCAAATTTGTGGATTTTCCTGAACTACCAAACCACACTATGTCATCTCGATTTAACACTTTATCAGTTACGTCAGAGGTTTACGACTTGTATATTAAAAGATTAAATGCGGACTTAAATCAAATGTATGCAATACGTAACATCTGTTTGCACACGTCTTTACATCCTGAAGTAGCACCGCTTTTGGATAACTTGGAGCACGCAAGAATGAATTATGAAGTAGAGTTAATTTTTGGAAATGCTTCGGAAAAACAACTATCGAACATGTGGAAATCGTTTGATCAGAATGAAGACAATTTACTTATACAGGCGTTAAGCCGTTGTAAAAAGACTGCATTGTTTCTCTCTGAACAGCATCCAATCAACTTTTTAATGCACTCAGAGATATTCAAAAACGGTTTATTTTCAACTGGAACGGAAATATTTGGTGGGATAGCAATGGGAATGGTAATCAGAGGAATTGTTTCGCCAAGTTTATTTCAGAGAGTTGCATACTATCAACAATCGGGTTTGATTGAATGGTGGCCAAAATTTCTTGCTGGAGGAAACAGGTCACTTGGTATCCCTAACAGTAATCCAACTAGTGCTAAAATGTCGGGCAACGTTTTAGTGGTATTTGTTTTACTGTTGGGTGGATTGATTGCTGGTTTGGTGTGGTTTATCATAGAAAACAAGCACATTGTCCACAAAGTTATACAGCATGGTGGTATGTTGATTTATGTAAACATTGGACTGATTACTTACTGTTGTTTGCTAGGTCTACAAAAAGCCCACATACCCAATGTTGTGAAATTTGATTTTAAACGAAATAGAAGGTGGTTTGCACTTAGAAAACAGGGGAAGCACAATATACGGTGCGCCAAAGCTCCTAAATGGTATATTCCGTCGTAAGGGTTTAGCATAAGACGTGTGGTTAAGGAGCAGTCAGATTTCCAAATCAATCTACAAACATGGGCACAAATTTTGAAACTTAACTAAGAAACTAGGTTCGAATGCAGGAATTGTTTAGGTAAAGCATCGGCTTAACAAATTTTAAAGATATTTTTCTGAATATTTGCTTCTAATGAAGTTTATATTTTGTAATGCCTTTTTAAATTCAAAATGGAAATGCTTATTAAGCGTCATAACGCCATAAAAAGCCTTAAATCATACTTAACCTGAATCGATAAAAATATTAATGTATGAACAGCATGTAAATCAGAGTCTTTCTATCAGTATGTTCTGTTAATGTGCAAATCAACTGCAACTTGTATTTATGCAAGCCAATAGAACCAAAAAATGTACAAGGTTCGCAAAATGTGGTTTTACGAGCCAATAATATTCAAAGCTATAAAAATTACTAAATTGAAGCAATGAATTAAAATTAAAATGAGGCTGTAATTTTGTTTGAAAAGCTTTATATAAATATTATAAATTTATAATATATTATAAATAAATTAGAAATATATTTATAAATATTTCCTGTGAAGCATTTAACAAAAATCTCCGGTGAAAATCCTTACATAAATAAGTTCCCCATGGTAACTCGTATCCGCTGACAGTTTTATCTTATTTGATTTTTTTCTGACATAGAACGCGCCTCATCGTCCAACGGGTAGACTCTACTCACCAGAATTATTTATGACTTTAAAAAGTTTCAACTTTCTCCATACGCCTCGTCTGTTGTTTTAAAACTTGTGTTATCTACCATTGAAATCTTAAATTACACATAAGAAAGCAAAAGAAAATTTAAGGATTATGATATTGTTATGAGGTATTTGTGGACGAGGAAATTGTATATATGCCTTTAAACCAAAGAAAGGAGAGACATGCAGGATAACTGCGTGTGCGTACATATTATGTAACATGTAAAGCATACGAATAGAAATGGTACGATTACAAATAAGAAAATGTGTAACTCTATAAAACAACTAGCTCAGCTTGTGATAGCTGAGCAGTCGTGATTCTGGAATCTTTACTAGAACATCTTAGCCAAATAAATCCCTTCGCTTGTTATTAATCTCTAAAACTTGTGGGAGTCTAACGACAATTTATTTCTGATTTCTACCTTTGTTTCCGAAACTAGAATCTCATATTACCTCGTTCATACAAATCTCAAATGACCGCTCGGTTACCACTTACCAATACACATTACCAAAGTAAACCCAAATCGCAGATCATTATCATTTCAAATATATTAACTCCCAAAATTACTTTCACACGATCATGACATAATGGTGGCAACGGTTCTAAAGAACATCGCTTTCCGTAATTTCCATTTGTATTACAATTTCAATAATAATAGCGTTAATGGTGTTCAATCCATTACATTTATCTTTCTGATTTTCAATTTCCATAAAAACGAACTCTAACATTGACACAAGTCCAATGATAATAACAATAAGTTACACAAAGTGCTTCGATTCTAATTACATTTACTGTGGGACGATTCTCTTCATTAAACAAATAAATTACATTTCGCTACCATCGTTCCCCCTGCGATTCTGTTAATAGCAGATCATCATTTTTAGAATCCTCTCACGGGATCAGTTACCACACGACGAACTTGACGTCTCTTTTCTATCGACTTCGCTCCGGTGGTCTTCACCCTCCGTCTTGTCATCATAAAATACTTTGCTATGGAACATTGACTTGCTATACCACACCCGCAGCTATATTTTTGTCAGTGCTTGTGTAATCAACCATATACTTTGGTCATGTCTGATGATCCGCACTTGGTTTCAAACATTCCATTCTCCTCTATCCATTTTTCACCCGTTCCAGCTTCCTTTCTCTTATCCGCGTTGTAGTTTGGATCTTTACAATTTAAGCAAACATTTTTTTGTCTATGCACAATTCTTTTGTGGGAGAAGCCAACACATACTACACACTTTACTTTTATGACGGAGAAATAAAAATATTTGAGTTTTGCATCAGTAAATACCGAACCGGCGGAAATCGTATGATACACTAGAATACTACTCTCTTTTTGAGTATTAACCCTAATGGCCGAAACGGTTTTTACACCTCCACCCACGAGGCCTACACAACTGTACCTTTGCAAACATGTTTTGTTAAAGTTTTGTTAAGTTAAATTTTTAAGAAATGTGTTGCAACACTTAATATTAAAAGGGATAAAATTGCCCCGAATTCACCCTCAGCACATCCAAAACTAATTTTCCTCATTTGTCATGGTTTGTTGGCAGTGTTTATGCTTCTATTTTTACGGTGTTGAGTGTTGACCAACTTAACTGCTCATTGCTCAGTACAAACTACTGTTTGATATATTATGGAAAACAGTGTCATATCAAATCCCCTATCAATCATCATCAGTAAATATCACTACCCACCTTCCTCTCGACATTATTCAATTTTTGTTATTTTCTGAGAGTTTAGCAATAATAGTACCTGGTATTTCCAAGTTATCTTCAATTTGCAAAAAATTACGCTTAATCAACGAGCTTATCTTCTTGTTGCCCTTTGAGTCCTACCTCCTCATCGTCCCACCCACCACCCCCCAATTACCCAGAATGACCCGGCCATCCTGGCTGGGTTCCGGTTCCAGTTCTATCCCATGACCACTTACTACTTATGTTCGAAGATAAGATGAACAAAAAGCCCAAAGCCCAGGTACTTGAAGCACATGGAATATGGAAGACTGCTCCGCAGTCACTGCTGCTCCGCAACCATGCACAAGCAAATGCGGAATTAAGATACCCATGGCATCGAAATAAAGTCGTGCTCCCAGACTGGCCAGAAAAATGTTGTGTGTTGAGTCAGCTGAGTTCCTTTTCATCCTTTGACTTCGGCTTTTTGTGATACACAAAATAGTTGATAATTTTCGATTCCCAGGCTATTACGACGATTTAAACTGGCTATTATTCCTAAAAAATAGTCGATTATCTGGCTTACAGCTAATTACGATTGGTAGTAGTGGAAGTTTTATGATTATGACGTTGTCAACGGCTCTGGCGTCACTTCAGGAGCTGGTGTCCGGCTTGGAGGAGAAGGCGAAGAAATTGGAGGCACGGTGTACCGCTCTCGAGGGAAAAAATCAACTGCTTACGGACGAACTGGAAAAGTCTCGGAAGGAGAACCAGGACCTGGTAAAAAGGTGCCTGAAAACTGAAAAGAAATTGGAAAGAATTCAGGGAGCCGCACAGAAAATTGGAGCCGGTGGTCACGAGGTTGAGAGGAGGAATGCCATGGCTGTGTTTCCAGAAGAGGTATCAAAAATTATTAATTTTAATTAGTTGAATTATGAACCGAACCGATTTCGGATATAATTTAATTTAGACTGGTTTGTTTTTAGATTTGGAAGATGATCTTTGAGTACATTTCGGATCCAAAGGACCTAAAAAGCTGCTATGAAACCTGCCAAGATTTCCGTCCCTTGTTGGAGGACCGAAGGACCATTTTCCTGTTTCCGGATGTAAGTTTTATTCTTCACAATTTCCTTAATGATTGATTTTTTTAAGGTTAAGAATGTTAAAGTATGAATCATTTTGTCAATTGAATTTGAAGGTTATTACGTAGCTGAGCATAGTGAAGCTAGTATTGAGATTGTCATATTTGTCTGTCTGTCCGTGTGTGTGTGTGTGTGTGTGTGAGCACGATACAGGTCAGACGGTTTGTCAGAATCACACCAAACTTGGTACACTGATTCATTGGGTCATAAAGAGGAGCCCTATTGATTTTGAACCTGATCGGTCATCCCCTTGGGGTAATAGGGGGAGGTAACCCTCCTGACCATATGCTTTGTCAGAATCGCATCAAACTTGGTATCGTGATGTATTGGGCCATAGTAAAGAATCCTGTTGACTTTGAGCCTGATTGGTCATCCCCCTGGGGTATTAGGGGGAGGTAACCCCCTGACCTTACGCTTTTGTCAGAATTGCACCAAATTTGGTACAGTGATTTATTGGATTATGAGAAATAGCCCTATTGATTTTGAGTCTAATTTGTCATCCCCCTGGGGTAATAGGGGGAGGTAATCCCTTGGATCATAAAACTTGTCAGAATCGCACCAAATTTGGTACATTGATTTATTGGGCCATGAGAAATTATCCTATTGATTCTGAGCCTGATTTGTCATTCCCTTAGGGTAATATGGTGAGAGGAGTCAGAGAATCAGACAGACAGACATCCACTTGGCTCAGCTACGTATTTGAAATGATCATTAAGTCGGTTTATTAAAGTACTGGCTGCCACTGTACCAAGCTTTGGAATTACTGCAAACTGCCTACAACTCACTTCTAGAATGTGGCGTTCATCAAATCTCTTGATGAATTGCCGCCTTGTGTGTCGCCACTGGAAACAAGGAGTGGACCAATTCCTGGAGCAGCAGAGCCCATCATTCTGTCCCATTCCGGAAACCCACTGTATTGTTCCCGCATTCCAGGCAGTTCTTCAGGCACTCTTCAAATCCATTTGCAAGGTTTGCTAATCTAAATCCCAGCACTAGTCCAATGCCAAGTCGCTACTTGGTTTATAACGAGAACTTCAGAAAACGGTCCACGAAGTTGGAAAAGTCAAATTTCCAACAGAGCTTTACCTCGTATCTGGAGAGATTTGGTGGAGACATTTGGGCTTTTAAGATGATTTTTGCAAGAAAGAATTTGGACAGGGAAGCAACTTACGGATATACCACGTTATTAGGTTACCTCCAATTAATGCCAAATCTGAAGGAATTACATCTTTGCAAACCATTATCTGAATGGTGGAATATTGACTATTACGGCAGTGAAGATAGTGATAATCGAAGACGCAACTGGGATTCTTCAGATTCTGATGATGAATCATTTGAGGCTGCTGATCAGCGACTGAACCGGTTGAGGCTGACATTAGTGGAACGACCGTTTCCCAACTTGCCAACTGTGAAAACAATTACACTAGAAGATTGTCCACCTCAATTGGTTGAAAGCGTTTTGAAAGCTAATCCTCAAATCGAGCAACTGAAAGTCGTTTTGGAACCGGATTCTGACTGTGAATTAGAAGTGGACGAGTTGGAGCTACCGAACTTAAAGGTAGCTTGGTTGGTCTTAGCAAATGATAATGTGTACTCTGGCGATTGGCCATTAACCAAGTTGACCTTGGATGCTCCACATGTGCGCGACTGGGAGTACACCTTTAACGAAGATTTTTCACGTAAACTTGGAAATACCCTTAAAGAACTGGACTTACGAATGTGTACACCAATTCGTTCCCCTGAAAATCTTCGTTTGAATTTGCCCAAGTTGAAAATTCTCAAGTTACGACTTTCTGGCTTCTTTTATTCGATTGATTTTATTCTTCCGCTGGTAAGCTTGGAGTATTTGGAGGTAGATTTTGATTGCTTAAATCAGATAGTGCAAGAAAGTTATGGACGCACGAGCCAGAGACAGGATTTTAAACCGCTGGAGGAGATTGAGGAAGTGATCAAGATGCATGGCTATGTTAACAACTTGAAAGGCTCAAATGTTTGGCAGTTACTTCCGAAATTAAAGCAGGTGAAGGCACGAACTGACTGGGATGTGGAAAGTAAGGGGAAGTCAACTGCCAAGAATCCAAAATGGTATTGCTGCACCCGACAGGAAATCGAAGGTTAAAATATGAACATTTCAATTTATTTATTTTTGATGATATTTTTATTATATTTATGATTAACGTGACTCGTCAAAACATAAAAATTTACAACAGTAGAGCTGAGAACAACCAGGTATATTTCTTTTTCAAATAGATTTTCTTGTACTTTTCAAAGATTAAATTGAATAAAGCGTGGATATGCATAATGCGCATTATTTCTTAGATAAATTATACACACCTTTCGTCTTAAACACCTTTCCTTTCGTCTGCACAGTAACATTGTCTTAAAAATATGAAGTATGACTATTAAGTCGAAGTTTAAAAATATGAACATTTCTATTTCGTTAACCTTTTATGTATCAAATGTTGTTAGATCAATAATTTATGGGCGATAAATGGAAAATGAGAAGATAATGTTTATTGTGATTAATAGTTACATGTATTCATTAATTCTGTTGTTTTTGTTTTCATGAATAAAATTTTAATATTTTGAAAAAGTATCAGAAAAATCTATTTATACTACTTACTAGAATTTATATGCATATTAAAATTTGGTTTACAACCAGTCGTTTCCAAGAAACATTATTTCCAAAAGTGCATAAAGCATGTAAAAATCTTAATCACATCATTATTAATTGATGATTGACATGACAATTGATCACCGCTGGTGAGATGGAAACGATCATAACGCTTATAATAATTAGAATTGTCGAGTATAATTTAATAAATTATCGCCAATTAAGACAATTGAAATAGAGTACATTGTACTTTGTCAAATGCGGAATTCTGTACGCAAATCTGCAATGTAAATAGTTTGTACAAAAAATGTATAGAAAACATCGGTTTACTGCAGAGATTATCGGTAAACATTGTCAGCCAAATATTCTTCACCCAACTTGTGACATGTGACATGACTTGTTCATTCTAAACTTAAAATCAAAACACAGATGTCAGTTTCCCCCGCTATATCACAGCTTTGCTGCTTAACATTGGAACAACAAGCATCCTGTTCAGCATCAGCAGTAACATGCAAATACAAATATTTGAATGATGTGTTTTGTACTAATCTTGGGTTATCTTGCATCCGGTATGTACACTTTAGATGAATACTTTAGTCCATTGGTCCTGTTCTCACATTATAGCAGTTTAAAATTCGGTTGGGTCCACTATATTTCATCTTGTATTGAAGGAAACCATACTAAACAAAATACACGAATTCAAGTTGTTGTATGCTGCGGTTGCGTCTTAAATGTCGTCTTAATTTATGCAACGTGACGCTTCAATAAAATCGTGTAAGCCACGAACTATATAACTATAACAATCATTCAACAGCTCTAAACCTTCACTTTATGTTTGCTAGTTTGTGTGGTTTGCAGGAATCGCATCGTAGCACGTACAACAGAAGAACACTGAAATTGTGAAATTACTTATTATATCATATATAACACAAAAAATAGATTTCGAATTGTTCTGGCCCCATTTCGAGGAAACGGTTTATTTAAATATTTTAATTTGGTATTGTGGTTTGCGGCGTACCATCAGCTTAAATACTAAATCTACAATTTTAGTTGGGGCTAAACCATCACTGTGAACTCATGTTCTTAAATTTTAATAGGCTAAATATTTTTTACAAAACTGCAACTACACCTACCATGAACACTTCTGCAAACACCACAGTGATACATGTTCTTCCTTCATTTTTCTGCTTTGTTCTTGATTTTCCAAAAACAAGAATAGATTGTTCAAAGTCCGACCCAAAAGTTTGTGTAAAATGTAATGTGATTGGCGACTACCTGTTTTATAACGATAATGAAGAAGCGCATTTAATGTTTATGCATATATCATGTTTCATTTGTATTACTGTGTGTGTCATTGGGATTGCGACAAACGTTATAATTATAAAAGTGATAAATTCCAAACATGAAATTAAACCTTTTGATTTCTTCCTGGTGTATTTGGCGTATGTTGACATATCTCACTGTGTATTGTTGGCGATTCTGGCATCAATCAATACGGCGTATTGGGGTAAGGATCCCGAGTTTACATGTTTTTTGAAGCTGCAAGTTAAATTACATTACATTTTTTGGCCTGTAGCCAAGTTGACCGGCACTGGACCTGCCAATCTACACTGGTTCATCATATTGCATCTTGTTGGAATTGCTCGAAAAGCGTCTGCATTTGCTACAGTTTTTATTACATTGCAACGCTACCTGGTGATAAAATTTCCGTTCAAAGCGTCCACTTGGTTTACAATGAGAAAAACCCAGTACTGGGCCCTTGGATCTGCTGCCATTGCATTCACTGTTGGAATACCCCGATTTCTAACCTATCGTATCGTTTCCAACGAACACAAGGATATAAAAAGTCTTTCGAATTGGACGCATATTGTCAGATTGACCTCGTTTGGTAAAGTGATGCGTAAAACGTCTATCCTGAACGACAACATTGACTTTCTCATACTCCCTCCAGTTGTGCTGATTTTAAATGTCCTCTGCTATATCCAAGTTGGTACTAAATTTTGTGGTAAAATCTATCTACTATAAATACTATTAACAAACTTACTCTTTTTTGTAGATGAAACGTGCATCGCGTGAGCAAAAACAGCTAACAGCAACCGAAGAAACAAACATAAATGCTACCAGAATGTTTCTTCCTGTATCATTATTTTATCTTTTAACAAATTTGGGAATGGCTGCATATAGTATTACATGCTCATATACACAAGTTATCTACAGAGATTTACTTCTTGTAACGTTCCTCCTGTGGTCACTTAACTCGGCTGTTAACCTACCCATATACTGCCATCGATCGAAAGAATTCCGAGAGCTAACACGAAAAACCTGCAAAAGTTGGTTTGCGGAGGCAACCCAGAACAGTACACTTTAGAAAATCAGAAATATTTAGCTTGACTACAATATCGGAATAGGTAACTGTGTTATGTGTATTTTTTTGTAAAATGCAATTTGGTTTCATTGTTTTCAAAAAGGATAATTATTTCTAACTCTAACCATTCTTGTCAATAACGAACCATTACATGTTCTTCCAATAGACATGTTATTCTCCAGAGCAGTTATTAAGTGCCATAAACACGATCATAAGAATAAGTAATGTTAATTTATATACACATCCCAAAATATGTATTTTACATTTATATTTGTATTTACATCTGTTGTTAATATATTTATAAGTTTACAGCTACTACTATACATCTGTAAGACTATAAAATTTGTCAACCTGAAATGTTTAACCAAGCTTACGAATTTGTGCCAAAACCAAAATTAAAAAATGTTGGATATCAGTTACATATAATTTTGGAACCTTCACTTCTGTATGCATAGGTATGCGTTTATGTAAGCATGACCATTATACAGTGGACAGTGACTCATATTCAACTTACTGACGTCAACCAAATTACATCATTGTGGTGGTTGTTCCATTCCTATATCTGTTTGCATACTCAAACTGATGCGATGAATCATGAATATTATAATTAGTGGCATTGGAGTTTTTTATTGCATGAATTTCAGATCATTCGTTCTACAAATTTTTAAACAGCGCATTTTGATTTGATTTTTCATTTATGAAACTTCTGCATTTACATTCATTTGTGAAGAAGTTTTGAACGAAAAGCCACCCGACAGGGAACGCTACCTAGTGCCTTAAAGCTTGGCTTAATCCTTAAAATCTGTTTCTAAATGATTAGCAAACCGTTTTCACCGACATCATGACATGGCTGCAACCTCAGTCATCTAGTTCTTTAACGTTTTCGAATGGCACTTCAAAACACGTTTTCAGCAGCAGCTAAAGTGAAATAAAAAATCAGTTATTATGTACATCAATGTGGTAATATCTATAGAGAAGACCATCGACAAATGTGGCAATTCAATCATCCGTTGACGCGGGAATTGTTGGTAATACCGGGGAAATCAACTCAATGTTAAGTCCCGGCACATTCATCCACCAATGATGTAATTTTATGTGTCATCGGGTTACGAAGCTTACAAGGTAACAGACTATGAAAACGTTCCATTTAAATTATTTATTATGTTCACCCAAATGAACAAATTTAGTGCAAAATCTGCTAAAAGGTATTTGACTGTGTTGGCCAAAATGAAGCTCAACGGCGAAAAGCTGTACAAGTGCAAACTCTTCACTAAGTAAGTCATTTGAAGCAAAATGCAACTTAACAACACAAATGCGTAGTATACGAGAATCTTTAAGTTTTTAAATGTAAATACTGTGAAAAGAAGTTTGCAAAAACTAGAGACCTACAATACCAAGAACGAGTACATTGCTGAGCTAAACCGTTCTTACCTATGTTCCCTTTGCGAAATTAATTTTGGACAGTTAGAGAGAATAAGGTGTCATATTCGAAGTCAAACAGAAGAAAAGTTGGACAAATGGTACATTGGTATTTCAAGTAGTATGGTATAAAAAGCCAACTCCTGGAATACGTTTTACATTGCGGCATGTTGAATTTTTATGTTTTTGTTACTAGATTTTATTTTAACAAAATATTACCTGGGATCGGTGACACATTCAAGATTTGTTTACTCAGCTTTGCCTTATTACAAAAAGAATTTATACGTCGATTCTTATTAGAAACATTTGAACGTTAATTTTAAAAAGCTATTTCATTGAATTCTGGAGAATTTTGATACCACAAATTAGATTAAAGAATATTTTGTTGTAAAATAAATTGTTTTATGTGTACTTATACTTCAAGTTTTGTTTTTTCTGCTGAAATAAGTTTTTATTGAGAATATTTTTAGTGTAATAAGAAAAATTGTGTACTAGACGGAAAGCTTTTTAATTCGTGTAAAGTGAACTTTTGTACTACATAAACACTCAATATCTCTTATATGGAATTTTGTTGACACTCCTCAGAGAACTTAATTCACTTATATAACGTTTAACACGTAAAAAGATATAGGCATATAATAGCAATATTTTAACATTCTCAGTTTATGAAGAACTGTGTACAAAAATAATATTTGTGGCAACCTTACACATTACTAGAACCAAACAAATTAAACCTGTTTACACATTTTTTACTGGACTTTGGAATTTTGTTTTGATCTCCATTAACTATTATTATCAGCATGCTAACTTCCATACGAATATTTTATGTACTTACCGTTGCATATTTCCAACGCATTTACACGTACGATCTAAGTCCTATGAGACTTGAAAGCTTTAATAACTCACAGTTAAGTCATTCTATAACAAATTTGCATGAGTACATGCCTGAAAATACATTTGGAGCCCTTCGAACCAGTTTGGTGCACATTACCTTTTACAGTAATCAAATTTCCAATTTTGCCTACGTTAATATACCGCTTGTTATTAGAAGCATTCAGCTGCTGAAACTTAAAGATTTTATAAATCATGATGTACTGATATGGTCTCGAACAAACAGTGATCTTTCGCAAAACCTCTCCAGTTCATATTATTGGTCTGAACTAAAATGTTCATCCAATTTCTTTTGCAGTGGTAGACTCTTTTCCATATGTAGTCAAATCAATCGAAGAGCATTGGTGTTAAACAGTAAACCTTGGAATCAAGAAGTGATTATTGATGCTTTCATGCCTAACTCATTCTACGATACCAGTGTTATTAAAGATGATGAACGGCCGGATTATCCCGGCTTATGGTTTGCAGAAATTGAACTCAAATCCTTAAAGCGTGAAGTAAATCCGTCCAACACGCCAGTTATCTTTATACTCATTTACAACGAGTTTTCGTTTTCAAATGGTAGTTTGCAGATGCTGAATAAATGGTCTAAACAAGTAGTAGAATGTGTTCATAAACTTGACTACACAGTACTGTTTGAACTGTTTATTATGCAAGTTTATCGCAACCAGATAGTTAGATTTAAGTGGTATACAGTATCACATTCTTACTCTGAAACCATCTCTGCAGTTGCTAACGTAGAAAGGAAACTTTACTATGACACAATTCTTTTAGAGGTAAGTTTACAAGATATACTTAGGTATTCCTGGAAATTTTTTCTAAGAAATCACACGCATTTTAAACGACTCTTCTGGTTTCTATATGGATTTTACGATAACAACGATTACATTGTAAAAGCTCGAAAGAGCTTTATAACGTGCTTAAACTTGCGTTCTAAGGATTTGCTTTTTCCAACTGCAGCACAAATAATAGATCATAATCAGCACGCCGCCAATGTGTTTCGCTACTTGCTTACTTTAGGGCTAGGAAACTATACGTATTTGACATCAAATGGTTACTGTGTCGACGGAAAATTTCTAACACGACGTTTTAGTAAGACAGCAAGCTCTGCTATGGCGGCGCATTTGTATTTTGACTGGAGCTCAGTATTTCAAATCACTGTAGCACCCTTCAAACACATGGATTATGTCAATGAACTTCGCATATTGTCATGCGGTACGAGAGGAAAAAAGCAAGTTAGTGTTGTGCCATTTCTGCAGACGTTTGATAAATACACATGGATTCTGCTTTTCTCAACAGTTCTTGTTGTGGGTTGTCTAGCAAGTCAGAACACAGTACAAAATATTCTGGGATCCATTGATAGATCTAAAATGATTATAGATGCATTGAAAGTTTTGCTGGAACAAAGTAGTGCATTTGAGTTAGAAAGTTTAAAGCGGAAACTGTCTTTTAGTATAGTTATTTGCGGATATTTGTTAATGTGTATGGTGATAAGTAGCGCCTACAAGAGTAATAACATTCATAAAATGATGCAACCTAGAGTACAACTACACTACGAGGCATTAGAACAACTAATTGCAGATAGGTTTTCAATTTATAGTCGAACAATTGAATCGTGGTTTGGAAAAGCTAAAGGAGTTTTGATTAACGAAACGATTTCGTCAGATAAACATTACAAGCATCTATACGATACATCCGGCTTTGTAGTGGAATTGCCTTCCGAAGTAGACCTTTATGCAAAAAGTGTGCTGAGTAACGAAACAAAATTGAAAATTTTAAGAAACGTTTCGTCGATGTTTCCTAGAAATATTTTAACAATTGCAAGAAATATTAGCAATGTTACAAGATACGATATCTTTAAAATGCCAAATATTTATACAGAAATTGAACTACAGGAGTTATCTAGTGAGCTAAGGAAATGTAAGAAGGTCGCTGTAGTACTGCCATTGCATTTGTGTAACAAATTGAAACAAAATAATAAGCAGCTTCACATTGCCAAAGAGTCGGTTTTAAAATTTAAGGCATATTACTGGTTTGCTGGTAAACTCTGTTTCAGTGTATTTGACAGACTGAAAGCCGTGCAAGAGACAGGAATTTGGCAGTGGTGGGAGCATAATATAAAGCAAATACAAAAACCTCACGAAACGTTGCATGATGTAAACAACATTCCCGCAAGTCTAAAACTTGATGGTAACATTCTGGCAATTTTCATGATTTGGACAGGTGGCTTAGTCACAGGTTTTCTCATATTTATTACCGAATGGTGTGGCAACTATTGCAGCAAAAACAAATGACTATGCACAATGCCAATACTTGATTTTAAATGTTGATTATATTATATATATATATACAATTAGATCAAGAAGAAGACATTGCAAAGAAAAAAGTGTAAGTCGTACATTCTCGACTTGAAACGACAGTAAAATAATTCGATCACAGAAATTTATTATTTATTTAGTTAATAATTCGCGGACAATGACTATAGAATATCATCAAACAACGGACTGACGCTTTATGAGTCTGTTCAGCTTTATATAGCTTTGATTTTGTAACAGTAATTATTATCTTATGTCAATTTTCAAAAGAAAAGATATTACTACATAATACAATCTAAAGAATGGCTTTGGCTGTATAATTACCTATTGTTTGTTTTAAATAAAAGAAAGAATAAAAGTATTCTACGAACCACTGAAATAAATTTTTGTTAAACTCAAATTTCTCACTTTAAGCTTTCGTTTGCTCCATATGGATGGTTTAGACAAGCCACTCAGAAAACTCACCTGTGAAATAAATGGTCTACCAAAAAGTCATATAACCTTTGAAATAAAATTTCTTACGAAAAATCCACCTGGAATATAAAATATCCACAAAATACCCACCTGCAAAATTCATTAACATTTTTAACGTTATTTGCGTAATGGTTTATGCTTGCAATAGCCTATTGCCAATGGGGCAAGTTAAAATTGACAAAAAGGATTCAAGGGCTTTGTTTTATCGTACAACCCCGCACAAAATTTATGAAAAAAATTTCGACACTACAATTAAGGTAATTTCCAAGTTAAAAACTAAGAATATAAAGCTTTAACTTCACTACAATAACCAGCTGACCTAAACCATACCAATCTTCGAATGAGTACAATTTAAGTACCGCTTGAGACGATTTGTTTTGTTTGACCAGTGCTTGTGATGAAAATTGTATATTTTAGCAACTTTTATGCTGGGCACCATAATCACATACTTCGTATTTAGTATAAAGTGTTTTGATAAAACAATTTAAAATTAATTATTTAACAAGTACCAAGGACATGTTAATACAAACTTGAGTTGTATCCCGCAAACAATTGAAAGCATTCATTTATCGCTTTTTAACGCATTGAATCCAGTGATTCAAACCATGAAATGAGTAGTCAGTACTCAGTTGCAGTCATACACTGACAGAATTCGAAACTGCGAGGTTTCAGTTATTTGACTGTTTTAACATTATCAGTATGGCTGGTAAGTTTCCTTGCCCATGGATGTCTCTTCAGAAAGGAACAATGTTTCTAGCTATTGTGGACGCTGTAAGGCTTTTATTTTCTTTCGAAATATAAGCTCAACACTTTACAATAAACATTTTGATTGTTTGAGCAGGTTTTAAGTAGCGCTGTCATCATATTTGATACAATGTTTTTTGTGATATTCTGGGTTTACTCAAATGATGACCTAAAACGTGAGTAAAATCTACTCAGTAGATATCGTCTGAGCAAAATGTTTTAAACTGTAGGTATTAATCGTTTAAATTCTCATAATATTGTTTGAAAACTTTTAGGAACTTGGATAGTGGTCGCCTTTTCGGCAAAAGTAATAGCCTGTCTAATTCAAATTGTAGTGGCCATATATTTGAGACGCTCTGCAAATAACGTTAGTTTCTTCACATTTTCAAATTTATAATAGGTAAGTTAATAATATGGAGGTAGTGCCTAACTATTAATAAAGCTATTTAATTTGTAGAATGAATACAAAGGATGCTTAAGATGGCTGTTTAGTGCCCCTGTGCTGTCAATAGCTACAGTTGTTGGTTTTGGCATTATCGGACTTTTGTTTAAGCTCTACGAAATTGTCCTTGTGTTTGCTTTTATAAGACAATTGAAATGTGAACCTATTGCCCCGCATGACGTCGCGGACTCTAAAGTGTAATGAATAGAATTTTATCGTAAGTATTTCGGCTATTTAGTCCACTTTATTTTAAGATTTACTTCAGCTTCAGAACATATTACAATGACAAGATTTTATGGCAATTTACACTCAGAATGTACCTCCTTTCGATGTTTCCACAACATTTCCATTGTCTCAATCCCAGTTAGCCCACACTCCATGCAAGTAAACTTAGTAGTAGTACACTCAGTAAACTTGTGTACCTTACGATAATGCCTCGTTAGATTGAAAGACCATGCAAACGTGCTAGAACATTTGGTACACTTGAAGATCTCTTCGTGGGTGAAACTTCTTACGTGTCGGTTTGCACCACCAAGCGATTTAAATTCTCTGCCACAGACACACTTGAAGTAGCCTTTCAACCCTTTAGTATTCTTCAGTTTTTCCTTTATCACAATTTCGTGATTCATTTCTTTGCTGGCATCATGTTTGGTGATTACAGTTTTCAATGGAACCGGAACAGGTTTGTCACCACTTGGTTTAGTAGTAGCCACAGTTTGGTCGGGGATTCCAGAATGGGCTCCAAATCTATTTTAGAAACGGTAGAAATGCAGTATTAATACAACAGCCTAGTAAACAGCAATTAAGTTATTGGCTCAGTTTGTAAGGCCGAGGCTAACTCACCGAAAATTGCCATGATAGCTACTACTAAACTCATTCCAAATTTTGACATGATCGTGACCCTGCGAGGAAATTGCTTCGGTTTCCAAACCTTGATCAACCACTTCGTGTACCTTATCCACAGGCATTTTCGACAGAGAAAACCCTGGAAATGCCAATGAGCCCTTCTTATCTTCATTATTCAAGTGGAGCCCTTCAGGTTCAGACATCAGGTTAACCTCAGTTTTGGTTGATCCGTCCGCTAAATCACCACAGCCTTTGCCTCCACCAACTTTCAAAAGCTTAGTAGTACCTTGAGTTGGTCCCGGAATCATCCTCTTTCTAAAAATGTGTCAATTCCAATTAAAACCTCCAAAAACCTCAAGTTTAATACTTAGTTTTCAATTTAATCAAGATACCTATTTCCCAAAGCATTTTCCTCCATGGCCGGCTTCCCATCCCCTCCAAAATCTTCCCCCCGTGCTTGGTCACTTTTCAACTTTTCAATTTCCCTGTTCAAGTCCCCAATCATCCGATTCTGCTTCTTGATCAGCCTCCCTTGTTGCCCAGTTTGCTTAACCAACCGCCCATTTTCTTTCTTTAGTTTGTCCACTTGCTCCTGCAGCGTCCCGATAAGCTGTTGCTGTGCCTCCATCACACTGTAAACATTGACCAAGTTTCCAGTGCCTTGTTCATTTCCCTCCCCCACATCGATTTTGACGTGCCCCAGACTACCTACTACTATTATTGACATGTTATCCATCTTAAGTTCTAAAGTTCTTAGTCAAAATCTTGGTAAACTTGCTTGGAATCTAATCAAATTTTCAACTTGAAGACAGGTTAAAATGCTAGTGAATTTTCGAGAATTGGTTGTCAAACGGAAATGAAGCTAATTCTCGGCTGACGGAAACTGTGAATGAATACATGCATTCGCCTAAGCTTCCTGTCAGTGACGTTGCGGTTTTGTACTTGTGCAATGCAAATTCACGAATAAATTTGGATGTCTTGCATTTCTGTGGTTTTTAAGCAAATCATCAAAAATGTTGAATCAGTTATAAATTAATCACTTAGTAATAAATAGTTTTTGCTTTAATAAGCCCGAAAACACATCAACTTAACCAGAAATTTATAAGAATTTATTTCATTAAGATTTTATTATACAACCACGTCTCCGGACATTTCATCAAGGTGGTTAGCCCTGGCTAAACTGATCAGTAAATTAAGTTTACTAAACTTACAAGATAACCAGTAGTTTCAGGTACCCTGGAGTGAAATTTCACATCCTAACGTAATTCATTATCATTATTTTCTAAGAAAATATCATTGGGTGTATTTTTCATTAAAGTTCTCAAAAATTTCTGATATAATACTCATTCAACGCAGAAAAATGGCAAATTTTTCAATCATAATTGCAAAAAGTTAGCATGTGTTCTTGCTGAATTATGCAAATTTTCATATTAAGATTTTCGAAGTTTGATAAATCAAAAAGCTGGAATTACATGGGTTTGAAAACGGGCAGAAGAAATAGCAAATGTTTGTAGATTCAGATGGTGTGAACCAAGCGGCTGGTTATTTTAAACGTAACCGACAGAAAATATAATATGCAATATTTATATTTTTTGCATATTTTTGATAAACTGAGGCTCTAACCACACGAACAAATGCATATAAAATATAACCACCAATATTTCTTATTTAACAAAATGTTTATTTCTCAAGTTACATAAAAGGATAAATTCAATTAATTGTTACATATTTTTACAATGTAAGTTTTTTTTTTTTAATTGCAAGTACCTTTTTCATGTTAATATTACAAATATATAATGAACATTGATTACGCCTGATATCCCAGAAATAGATATATAGGTTTCGGAATTATAACTTGTAAAATGCACTGTTTTTGTATTTGATTGCTATTGCTACCCATGAACTATAACCGTTCAACTGAATGCTTAACAGTCATATACTTCTAAAATTTAAAAGTTTGACAATTTCTCTATTAATAAGCACAGTCTGAATGTCTTTCATACACGGCATCTGCAAATCTCTGCTATTTTTTTCATTTTCCATAAATGGTGGACGTATTATTAAAAATTCAACTAACACTATATGTTTAGAAAATATAAGCTTAAAACTTGATTTACAGATGTACGCTTACAATTAAAATAATACAATACTTAAAAATAATAATACCTCCAAATTCCCCACATAGGAGTTTACACTTGAATATTCTGTACAATAAATTACGCTAACAGCAAGAAGGTCATCCCGATGGATGAACACCATTAAATTTGAAATTACGACTGAAAACTATTTGTACAGTGTGTCTAAGATTGAAAAAAAATCAGTGAAAAAGAATGAAAAAGTTTGCAAATTCAACGTTTGTGTTTTTGAGTATTCCGATACTGCAACGCAGTATATATTAGTATATATTACAGCTTATATAAAGTACACACAGGCTTAATTTGCACACTGAAGAATTTTATTCTTTAATTTACACATTATTAGCTCGCTACGTCTGCAGAAGAGCTATTTAAGATGTCGTGTCCTCCTGTGCGTCCGTGGACATTGTTTTTGGGCTCTAAATAAGGTAACCTGGATTTAAAAAAGGTAAAATGGGCTCTAAACCCGGCTAAATGTTCTCTAAATCAGCCTGAATGGCTTATATTAGAGTAAACTGGCTCTAAACCAGGCAAAATGGATTTCTTTATTGTAAACTTGGTTGAGTTGCTGGCGCGTTATGTTCGTATCGGCTTTAGCAGCGAACATCTTTCAATGGATTACTATACCATGGATGTTTTTTTACTCGCGTACTTCAATCTGATATTTGATTTTTGTACAGACAAGACTTAATAAATATTCATTTCTAAGCTGATCCAGGTGTGTTTCTGAATAATGCGTTGCAGCTCACTCAAGCCCAAACATAAAACATTTCCACGATTCTCAAAACGTAATTGTAATTTGACCATGTTAAATTTGTCGCACATTACAACAAACTCTTCCAAATTCTCTTCTACCTTTTTCAAGCCATTAAATGCAATATCGTAGTAATCACTTTTAACAACAAACCAAGATGGTATTTGGTTGTTTTTCTTGAGCATCTCGTTGAAAATTGGGTATGGAAGGTCATCTGTAGTGAACCTGGCCAAACTTTCAAGCTTTTTCAAAGGATAGGCTGCCACTGCGTCCACCAGTTGCTCCAATGCTAGTGAAGACTTATTCCAATTTGGGTTTTCATAAGTAACTTCCAAGTCTCTCAAGTTAGGCATCAGCTCAAGAGCTTGCCTTAGCATGAAATATTTCTCTTGTTCAGTATCAAGCAGGTCGTTAATTTTAATTTTACAATACCAGACGCTACTTCCAATAAACCTCAAGATGTTGTTGATACTTACATCTGAATTCAACATGCCAATAACAATAGATCTACTTAAACGTTTAGGTGGTTTAGCAGTTGGTCGTTGCATAAAAGTATTCTCAAATTCTAAAATATCATAAGAATCATTGAACATATGATATCGCCTTGAATACAATTGATCAACCCCTGTTCTCCAGTTCTTACAGACCAAACGCAGTTTTAGGGTTTCATGAAAATTTTGTCTAGCTATATGTGGCGACCAATTGAAATCATATCTTTGTTCTTGATATCTAGCTCTAGCAGCAAAACCACGACCTTGACGTGCTTGGTGGTTCTCTTCTTCCAACAGATTATCTTCAATATTCTTGGCATACCAGCTATGTAAGATATTCCAGACTTGCGGAAAGAGGTAACTAGTCCGCTGAAGAAATACCCATTTTCTAATTAATGGGGACTTACTGCTCAACGCTGAAACCACGTCAGAAGGACATTTCTCGAAAATCTTTGTCCAAACCTGTTTAAAAAGCAATTTAAGTATAATATTTCACATTGTATTTTTTTAAACTTTGACAAATATTTATTTCATTGCTTCCAACCATTGTTTACCTCGGCAGGAAATATTTGTAAAAACGTGTCGACGTCCAGAGTCCACTGGTTGGCTTCAGAGATACGCTCCACCATATCGTACCATTTTGCTGAAAATGCATTAGAAAATTCCTCTTGGAAATGTCTTGCTGGACGTGCACGTATTACACTGGTAGTTGTTTCAGGACTTGAAGTCTGCATGTTGATTAACTATAATAACGCAAAAACCTAAGCGTAAAATATTAAGGCAGTAAAAAAGTAATTCTGGTCTGACTTTGAAAATTAAAATAAACAGACGTATTTTTGTATATGTTAGAAGAGTAACTAATGTGTACACACTGAAGAAACACAGCAGACTGTTGAGTTGTTAGCAGTACATAGCTTAATGTACTTACACATACTTGTGACACAAGCAGATTGTGAGTCACTTTGACTTGGTGAATTCTAGTTTTAGTGAGAAACGGAAAAAGGATAAATAGCTTATATGCAATCAAAGACTCACTCCAGACAATACAATCTTAACACAACAATGTTGCCTTTTCATCAACTTGCGTTGTATGGAAAAAGTTTGACTCATTTTTATAGTTAATCCGATTATATGCAGCTCAGAAAGCCAAAGAAACCATTTATGTGAAATGGGTTTAGAAAGGACTGTAGTGTGAATGCAAACATTTAGGAAACTTACGAGATAATATTATGTGTACTCACAGACAAGATTTTGCTCCCGTTGATACCAGTACTAACTTAAAAATGAAAAGCACAATTTAGTTTTCGTAACGAGATAGCGAGAGAGTGAATCCTTTCAGTAAAATGTGCTTGAGGTTATAAAATGTTTAGATAGGGTACACAGATTTTGAATTTTTGTGAGTAGGCCAATTGCTGCATTTCTATAGCTTTATTTGATAATATGCACATCAAAACTTCAGAAGCTTATCACAAAGTACAAAGCTGGCTGTGATAATGCAGAACATAAATAATATTTCTTCAAATCGGACGTGGAAATTATTTTGCGACTCGGCGACGGCGTCGCCGGGATTTTTTGGCCAAATCCCGAGTCTTTTTTTTAGAAACTCGGGAATTTTTAAATTTCAGGTACCCCTCAGAACGGAGAAAATTTTTATTTTTTCAAAACTCGGGATTTTTAGGGGTAAACTCGGGATTTTTTAGGGTAAACTCGGGATTTTTTAGGATAAACTCAGGATTTTTTAGGATAAACTCGGGATTTTTAGGGGTAAACTCGGGATTTTTTAGGGTAAACTCGGGATTTTTTAGGGTAAACTCAGGATTTTTAGGGTAAACTCGGGATTTTTAAAGGACAAACTCGGGATTTTTTGAAATTAGGGTTTTTTAGAAACTCGGGATTTTTTTCAAAAACTCGGGGTTTTTTTTAGAAACTCGGGTTCCCCGAGATTGCGTCGCCGACCAATTTAAAAGAATTTCCATGTCCGCTTCAAATGATAAATTTATTCATAACAATGCTAAGGGTTTGTAAATCGACTAATGGGTTGATCACGTAATCTAATCTATCTGGATAGACATATCGTTGTTGTCATTCTCTACACGCTTGTGCAATGTAATGCGAGAACTATGAAAAACACAAAGTCCAACTCCACCGCAAGCAGTTTGATTTTCTTTCTTTCTTTTGCATATTGCCCTCTCCATTGTTTTTGCATTGCACAACCTCACAAAATGAACATTATTAAGTCCAGAGACAAATCAACCGTAAGGCAAAAATGTGTTTAAAATGGAATGGTTTTTAACCAGAAATGGTTGATTCAGTAAAAGCGAAAGGAGGGCAAATGAAATATTTACAATTCAGTAGGTTCGTTTTAAGTAACTTAGCCAAATAATACTATCCTGAAAGCTCTAAATATTTAGGTAATACATAATATGGTATTAATATTTATAGATACCGGTGCTACATTACCTTAGCGTTAAATCAAATAGACATGTGTCCGCATGTTTTTCATTTAAATTAACTGAAGTCGTGTTTGATCATGTTAATGGGAGCGATGGTTGCATTTGGCTCTTGACACCTTTAAAATACCACCTGTATGACCACCCCCTGCCCGGCATTACCCAATCTTCTTTCTGAACAGTTGTTCATAAAGTTGGTACTTGCCGAAATTTAGGTGTATTGCACCATCTATATTTGTGTTTTTGCTTAATAATACTTTGACAAAATTATATAGTAGTCATGATATTTTATGTTACTAAATTAGCAAGTACTAATACTAATAACTCTTTAAGACGCATTGAGTAATTGTTATAAGTAACGTGCCATCATACCGTTTTTAAGAATACATTTCATTTTGCAATCTTTTGTTGTGGCTCATTTGGTATGCGGAAGACTAAAACAATAAGTTGTAAACTTTTATCATTCCATTCATTTTAATGATAATACAATAAACTACCACACAAATACACATTAAAATGCACATTTGCAAAAGCACAATAGTTGCCTTGTAAATATATACGGCTATGTATATTAATGATTCTTCAATCTCATAGCTCTAGATGCTTTTATACGTTGCATGTTTGAGTGGTGTAAAACTTTTCAACAGTTCTGAGAACACAACGTCAATGTGACTCATTTTTCTGTTGTCGTTTGTGTTTTAATCTTTATTATTCAGTAAAAACAGGTGTGCACTGGCACAACTTATTGCATATAAACGATGAAATTTGCGTTGAGATGTGAACCAATTAGATTATTTTCTTTGAACATTCTGTTAAGTTTTTTAAGCACACAACACATAATATAATCTGTTTTGCGCAACTTTGATGTTGGCTTCACTATGAAACCTAAAAAAGTTAGTAAAGTTAATTGTGTATGGATACTATTTTTTAATATTTTAAAATTTCTTGTAGTTCTGGAATATTTTGCAGAGTCATATGTGAATCATGAACCGCAGGTAAGATCTATAAAGTTTAATTCAATTACATTTTGAGCTGTTTGTTATGTATCTTTAAATGAAAATATTCCAGCTACCGAGTTCGGGTAAGATTTTAAAACCACCTTTGTCTGCATCAAGAATAGTTGCTTATCAAACCAACCTTGACTGATGAATGTGTTAACTGACAGGATTCCCTTCAGTTGTTGTTGAGCTTGGAATTGTGTGCGACAAGGATTTTAGTCAAGCTTTTGATTTTAATGAAAACCAAATTTACCAGTCTTTGCTACAAGAAGTGCGCAGTATGGAAGTTGACTTTCAAACACTGCAAAGCGTCAAAGTCTCCTTTGTCATTAACAAAATTGAAATGTTAAGGGTAAAGTTCAAGTAAACAAGATAAAGCTGATTCAAATATTTGAATTGAAATACTTTAATACTACTGTGTTATATAGAGTTTGAAAGACCAGCCATTCATTGAAGCTGCTAAGAACGCTTCGGGTTTTGCGGACCCCACAAGTGTTTTACATTTGTTTTCACACTGGATTTATAAAACCGAGATTGCTTGGATGAATGATGTTGTGATACTAGTAATGAAATCAGAAGGGATATATTCGGGTACCTCAATTCAAGCAAAAGCTTGTTTCAGGGATCACAAAACAAAGCAAGATCTTAGTGTCATTGTCCTTCGGAAACCACCCAAAACGTGGAGTGAGAGAAACGTACTTACAGTGGCAACCGCTAAATTGTATGCAGTTTTCCATTTTTTATATGCCTTAGCACAGCAAGTGTCAAAAGTATAAATCTCAAAATTTTACAAATTTATTCGTAGATTAGGATCTTCCCGGGACACTTACACGGAGTGTGAAGGTCAAGGCTGGATTATGGATGAAGATGAAGACGCAAAATCTTCGTCACATTTTTCATCTTGTACTGACAAAGCTATTCTCAATTTTATCCAATCTCAAGCTGCAGCCTGTCTTTACAGCAGTCAGTCTTATACAGGTGCTCCAATCTACAATGATAATTCCAGCAACCCACCTTCGTCTATTGACGGGTGTCATTTGTGGTTCCACAAGCACGAGAGTACTGCCTTTAGTGGGGTAAATACCCAATTTTTATGGATTTAGAAGTTTGCAAAATCATTTATTCTATTTATTACTAATAAACTTTTTAATGTCAGCAACTATTTCAAAAACTAATTGGATTTAGGGAAATCGACGTTGCAAAGATGCCCATAAGCATTGCCACAATAATCCAATTGATGCAGTGTCTGGAGAAATCAAGTATCCAATCTACGATACACCTTGCGATACAAATATGGTATTTTTCAACATACTACAAATTGTCAAATATGATTAGGCATGCCAGATTTTGAAAACCAAAATATAGGACATATTTTTTTAGCAAATTTTTATGGTGGGGCAATCTGAGACTACATCTTGAGTTCTATACTTGGGTTACAACGTTAGCAATGTAGGAAAATTTCATTCTAAATTTCTTGTAATTCTGAAGTAATCAGACACAAGAAGTTTAAAATAAATGTGTAAACAAAATTTGCGACGGATATTCTTAGGATAAAAGCGTACACAACAGCGCGGCGAAGTTTTTTGCGCAAATACCGTTTTTTTAATTAAGATTTCACAAAAATTAACGTTGTTTTGCATGATTCTGCTTTGATTTTTGGTCATAAATGCATTTATTTTGATTCTAAGTAATTGTTTATGGAAGTAATGACAAAAATTAAGAATTCTACAGAACTTTTTTTAGAATTACAGACTCAGAATCGATTTTCAAATGAAACTTAGAAGAAAAGCGCGCGGTAGCGCGCCAATTTTTTTAGGAAGTCTACGTTTTTGGTTAATTTTTGCTTAGATTTTGAAGAAAATTTCTAATTTAAGAAATATAGGACATATAGGACGATGTTTCAAAATATAGGACTGTCCTATATTTCCTGATTTTTTACTTCAAAATATAGGACTGTCCTATTAAATATAGGACGTCTGGCATGCCTAAATATGATGAATCTAAATTTTTTTGCATTTGTAGTTCTGTTTTAGAGATCAGTGTCTCCCTAGTGGCAGTTTATTGCGACATAACAACTCTAGCAAATGTTTGCTAAGTAGCACCACGCATTCGTACAATCAAACAATTGGATTATCTCACTGTCCAGGTTATGTCTACCGATTCGACAAGGTGATGTTCAAAAACCATGGCGACCAAGGAACATTTCTTATTGCTACGGATAATAGAGCAGATAATCCGGACAAGTGCCTTTGTGTCAACAAAGCGTTGAGCGTAGTGTTTGACATATGCCCGCCTAAAAATACTTGCTATTCACGTTTTGCGTGGGACATATTTAGCAAACAAAATAAATCTGACCAATTCTATCTATGTAACCGACGATATCTCAAATGCATTTCAACAAACGAAAATGATGAGCTAGTTTTAATTTACAAAGCAAAACCAGAGTGGATGGTAATAGGAGATCCATATGATACTGCTTACCATAACAAAACCCAATACTCAAATGTAAGGCATTTTGTAAATTTGTATATATTTTATTGTATACGTTTACTGATTTTTAACATAATATATCACTTGTTTTAAAGACGGACTTAATTCAACTCTATGGCCACGAACGAGTTAGTTCTGTAATTAGACTGGCACTTGCATGCGATGCTGACTGTGGGTCCATATTTAGGTACAATGAAACAAAACTGGATGAATTCTGGAAACTAACTTTGGCAAAAGTCAACTCAAAATTTAGAACGCTCCCCAGTTTAAATATTTCCTTTGCCATTACTTCAAGCAAAACGTTCTTGGTAAAGTATCAACAGTTAATATCTTTTATGTGTTACAAATAATTTATGAATGATAAATATATTTCTTCTGGTTTGGCACTCAAGAGTTCTGACCGTTTAAATAATGGAAGCAGGAAAAGCCTGAAAGATCTGAATAAACAATTTGGACAAATAATGTACAGAGAGCACACACAATTTCCAAACTTTGATGTTGTAGTACTTGCCGCTGGACTGGCAGCTACTGAAAAAAACATATTTTCCCTTCCGGGGTCAGTTTGCAAAATAAAACATCATCAGTTTCTAGGAACCGTCATATTTCGCATTAAGATAGATGACGAAAATGCATGTGATGATCTGGCTGACGCACTTGCAACAGTGTATAACTTTTACATTATTATTTACTATAATATTATAAGATAAACTTTTATGATTGAATGTAAAAAATGAACCTACATTTAACTTTTTATACAGTCTAGGTGTTGATGTGAGACATGAAGATGCAGATTGTGAATGCAGTGATAACCCTTACTCGTTTCCAAAATGCAAAGAAGATCTCATGCGTCGGATGCTAACATCAAGAGCTGGTAGTTGTGTAAGGAATACTAACATTATGTATAAGCCTCTGGATAAGTTTAAAGAAACATCGATGGCAGTGCCAAGTCTAGAAGAGCAGTGCAATATTTTTCAAGAAGACAACAATCTTGAAGTTATCTACGATGTAATATAAATTTGATACTAATTGATGTATACAATTTTTCATGTAAGTTTTAAAACATTTACATATTATTGTGTAGAAAACCGACAACTGCCACAAAGTTTCATGTTTACAAAAAGGTGCAGTTGTACGATATATAAATCCCATAGATAGAACACAGTGTGGAACCAACAAGGTATTTCATAGTGTAAATTCGATTACTTTAAATTAATTGAAGTTTAAACACGCAATCAAATGTTTACAGTGGTGCTATCATGGAGCTTGTGTTCAGGAAGCTTATCAACTACAAAATGTCCACTCTGGATTGTGTATTGTTGAAACAAACAGATTTGTTTCAAACGACCATGTTCATGTGGGAAAGTGTAGTGAAATTGGGAAATCGCTTACAATTTTTGTAACCCAACAAGGTACCCTAATGGATGGAAAGCTTTTATCAACATCTTATATTTCTTCAAGTGGTGCCGAACAGTACAAGTGTCTCAAAGTAAACCCAACCAAGTATGAGGTTCGCTACAAGCAATGTCCGAGACGGGATTACAAAAAGTTTGACTGGGTTCTGTTTCCAGTTTATCATTCCAATCATTTTGTGCTATTTCACAAGTTTACTCAGAAATGTGTTGGTATCAACCGCAATTTAAGCTTGTATTTATCATCTGAGTGCCAGAGTGAGTCAGACATTGCCTTAAGGTGGCAAAAACTGGAACAGTATAACGTTTCAGCTTTAGCTGTTAATGGTTATGGTGACCAGGAAGAAGGTGAAAGCGGACGGAAATCGATAGATACCCCAGTTATTCCAAACACTTCAGAACATGGGTCAAGTAAAAGCGGATATTTTATATAAGTTTCATAGAAACGTGTAATATTTTTTTATTTCTATGCTTTGTTTTGCGCAGGTTGGCATATTTACTTATATGGTGTGCTGGCTTTAATTTTGGTAGCAATTATTGGTGTTGTTGCAATATGGATTACTCAAAAACATCTAAAACAACTTCAAAATGTAATACGTTGCAACGGTTTGCAATTTACAATAATTGATCTTTATACAAGCAAATTTGAATTTAGAGGTTCTGTATTTTTAGAATATTCAAAATATTGAAAATGCACTGGGACAAACTTTCTACAATGGAGCTGTTGATAAAATAGATCCACACTTGAATGTAGCACAACAAACTGAGTTGCTGCCATTTGATTCAAAATGGGAGTTTCCTATAGAAAAACTCAAAATGAGTATGTGTTTACTATCATAAAGCAGCAACATAAATATAATTGTGCTTTCATTAACTACTTGTTGTTATTATCAATGCATACAGCTAAGAAATTGGGAGATGGCGCGTTTGGAACCGTTCTCAAAGCTCAGGCGTTTGGCATAATTGAAAATGAGATTGAGACTACGGTTGCTGTAAAAACACTGGAAGCTACAGCTAAGCCCACACAAGTTGAAGCACTGAAATCCGAACTAAAGATTCTTTGTCATATTGGAAAACATCTCAATGTCGTGAACTTATTGGGAGCATGTACAAAAGAATTTTCTACAACTAGTAAGTTTTTATCTATTTAGCATTCTAATATTGTTTTAAGTGTGTAACTACTTATTTCAGTGTTGGTGTGCGTATATTTATTTCAATGCGCAGACAGATTCTACTTGATTATTGACTACTGCAAGTTTGGCTGTTTAAGGAATTTTCTCCAGGATAACAAAGCATTGTTTATAAACAATGTGAGTACTTTGAATGACTTGAGTACATCAAACCAACCTGAATCTGGGTAAAATTTTTAAACATGCATTAGATATCATAATGTGAAACAATAAATTGTTCATGTAACATAAATATGACGAATACAAAGGATTGGAGTGACCGAAGTTGTGCACAACAGGAACAGTAACTCCAACTTTAGCAGTTACCATGGTGACTATGGAAAGTTGGAAATAAAACCTTTTGATACGGAAGACATTCTTGTGTGGGCTTTTCAAATTGCAAGAGGAATGGAATACCTGGAATCCAGAAATGTATGTTTGCTTATTAGTACTCAGATTCGTGGTAATTCTATTTAATTTGTAACTTATTAACAGGTCTTACACGGCGACTTAGCTGCACGAAACGTCTTGCTTGCTGAACGAAATGTTGTAAAAATTTGTGATTTTGGACTTTCTAAACAGCTTAGTAAAACTTACAACTATAACTACAAAAAATGTGAAAAAGTATGACAATTAAATTACTCAAACTGCTTTTTGAAAACTGTTACATGGATAGAGATTTAAATATCTGGTTTTGTTTGGTTCATATTTTGGCAAGAAATTACAAGATGTTGCACTGCCATATAAGTGGATGGCAATTGAATCGATGACAATTGGACTTTTCTCCACGCAATCTGATGTTTGGGCTTTCGGAGTAGTTATCTGGGAGTTATTTAGCCTTGGAGACTCACCATATCCAGGTAGAGTTATAAAAATCATTATTTAGTTATTAAACGTTAAATGTTTATTGCCATATTTGCGTTAAGGAATGCAAGTTAACAAAAAGTTTATTGAGGACATCAGTGACGGATATCGAATGGATAAACCTCCATTTGCACCTTCTCGGCTTTACGACATAATGCTACAATGTTGGTCTCAAAATCCAAACTTACGACCAAAATTTTCTAGTCTTGCTGAAACACTTGGAAAGATGCTTACAACTGAACTGCGTAACTATTACGTGCAACTAAACGAGGAATTTCAAAATCAAAACATTACAAAAGATTCTGAAACGCCAGACTATTTGCTGATTATGAGAGGCTCACAAATAAGAAATAGTCAGTGCAAGTACACTGACGATACTGAAGAATACTTGGTACCACTGGAAAAGGGTTCTGTGTATTACAGACCACCCTCCAAATTAACAGGTGGTAGTACCACTGACGACGAAAGCAACAGATGTTTGTTACCTAAGGTCAATGAAAAAGCAGATGAAAATATTTAGTGACCTTTAAGAGCTGCAGATGTATGATAAAAATTAATCAACATTGACTGGTTTTTTTATACATTCTAAACATTTTAAATACGAAGAGTTTGTTAATTATTTAGCAAATTATTTATTCTGAAACAATAAGGCAATAGGTATGGAGATTAGTAATAGCTTTAATATATTGCCTATCTGGTGAAAAGTGGAAATGGAATGCTGAATGCTGACATTTGTGTAAAATTTCATTATTGTAAAAAATCAATAATCAATTAAGGAATATGTAAGCTGAAAAAAAGTAATTTAAAATGATAAACTAATAAATATACTTTACTATTATCCACGTACTATACTAAGTAAGAAAGACCCATGTTAACTTATGCAATAATGGATTTTTATTTTCAGATACAAAGCTTCCAGAAAAAAATATTTTGTGAAATAATTAAACTAAAAACTTCAAAAATTATAGTTTGGCCAGAAGAACTACAACGACTCCCAAAATTATGATAAAAGTGTTGCTTAAAAACTGGTATCGCATGTTTACAGCAAGAATAAAGACCAAATTAGTCCTTTCAGTATGAGAAAATCTCACATAATTGTTTCACAGTTCATTAAGTTTGATAAAGCTCATGAAGCAACCATTGCTTGGGAATTACAGGATGAGCAATAATGACAAGTTGAAAGCTAATTTCAAAACCTAATATGAATTTTGGTTCAACCAACTTTGGATTGTTGTTTGCATCACGAGACACAATTAATGAACTACTATGGCCATGAAAATTAATTACAAAAAATAAAATGAAAAATATACCGTAAAAACTTGGTTTATAAGCGGCTTTGAATTATCACCGGGTCTAGCACTTCAAATTATGCAAGGATAAAAAATTTATACAAATTCTGAACAAAAACAACGTCTAAATGAACTTTTGTTTGGTTTTGTACATTAGCGTAGTTTCTGGTGTTAATTAAGCTACAGTGCAACACAATTTGCTTTAAAACAAGTACAACTTAAACTCAAAAACTATAAAATGTTGAACAAATGTCTGGAGTGTTTACAGTTAAACCATAAACTTTCCATACAATTTTGAATTTTTTACATGCCCCAGTTAATAATCTAACTCAAACTACATCGTGTCTGAAATGTGAAGTTGACTAATTTGCTCCTGCGTATAAACTGAATTTTTACGTAATTACTTACATGCGCTTAACCATTAAAAACCAATCTATTTTTCCTAAAGAAAAACAATTTTTCTCGTGCTTACACATTACGTGGCGCTTTGTTTGCCCAAGCAAATAATTTTTAGAGTTTGTCAGAGCATGAAAATTTTTCTCCGTGTGGTGAAATTAGTCAAGAAACTTACTAAAAATCTAACTTTATCATATTTTACATTGACAGTTTTCTGGGTAGAAACGTGATCAATCAACAAATTGAATTGATTTTATAAGATATAAAACTGATGCCTCGAGCATATTATTGAGTACAGTACAGCCTTGTATAAGTTCACAACAATTGTTGTGGGGTCAGTAGTTTTACAAATATTTCCAAAATTATTCAATAGAGTTTTCCTTAAAAACATTTGTCAGTGATTCCTTGTGTGATCCTTGTAATGGAAATACGCGTCAAATTATATTTTGCTTTATTTTTCGTTTTCATACATCTAACGGATCACGTCTACCTCACAAATGGCAAGAAAAGATATCATTGCAGTAAGCAAAAATTTCTTTCATTTATATCCCGGCTAATAAATTCGGTGAAAGCTGATTCAGAAAACCACGCACTATATTTTCATTCCATTCCCCCAAGTTGCCAGTTTATTATCCCAGATTTGGTGTACATGTTCTTCAACGATACATACGAAACAGATATTGGAATCGCCTTTCCCCTTACATACACTCAACCATCTGTGAAAATACTTGCGTCACTACTAAGTACGTCTATACCAAGAGTGTTTTCCACATTTTATCAATTTTCACTTCGGACATCAACAATTTTTATGTTTGCCCATACAACAAACTTACCAAAGAGCACAATATTTGAAGGGCAACTTGCATGGGCTTTTAAAACTGCATCAAAAGCAGCACCTTCGCTAACATTAGCAGTGCATGTAGTTTCAGATCAGCTAGCATCTGCGAAATACTTCTGCAATGGTTACTGCGGAAAAGGTAAAAGTTTGTCTGAGGTACAGGGCGAAGTTCAAGATGTTATTTTGCAGCCAGTTCTGCTACATATCCAATGTTTTAAAAATGGAAATCAGAGAAAAATTTACGTAAAGTCTGACAAGGAAGAAATCTGTGAAAATGCTAGTAAACTTATGTCTGGATGCGCTCCTCGGAGAATCTTTGTGTATGACTTAGCTAACGCTCTTAATATCTCTTTGAAGCAATCTGCTTTGCTCCCACGTGGTCGAATCGAGTATTTTACATATCATGTTTATCTTAACTATACTGCATCCTACTACGGTAAAGCCGCTTACCTTTTACATCGGATAGAAGGCAATTTGGTAATATACTGCGTTGACAATTACCAGTCAACTTCCAAGATATCTGGAAGTCTGCATCCATGGCTACACGTTATTGCGCCAGAATGTGCTTTTGCAATAGCCGCTGCAGCGAGTTCTGTTGTGCTACTTTCAAGATATCTAGAAAAACGGAAATTTCGTTTAAAAGATTTGACGGACGGGTTTGCTCTACTAATTGGAAGTTCTGTTTGGATGTTTCGTAAGCACACAAAATTGTGGTTCCTTTTATGTTTTCTCGGCATGGTGTTGACACAGGTTTATTCAAATATTGTCACCAGTCAAGCCACTTTGCGAATTGATAAGAAACCGTACAGTTTGTTTAAAGATGTTTTACTAGCCAACTATAAACTCTTATTTCCAAAGTGGCACTACCCAGAGGGCCCACAGAAATCGGAATTTCTTTTTGAAGAATATGAGCAAAGACATCTAGAATATTTAGTAAATTCTTCAATAATTGTTTCCAACAAACCTTCTGTTGAGATTTATTTGGAAATGCCCATTTTACTTAGAAACAAGCATTTATATATGATCAATTCAAGAATTGCAGAGAACAACTTCCTAGATTTGAAGCAGCGAATGCAGAAAAAAGCAGAAAGTAACCCTTTAAAATGTTTCATGCTTTCTGAACAACTGTCCATGACACCAAGCTATTTGGAGACACGTACTACCAATCGTGATTTGATTATGCGGATATTCAAATTTCTAACTGAAGGTGGACTATTGCAGAAATGGGATGACTGGTATTTATTACTTCAAAGAATCAAAGAGAGATTACCTGATGAGAAGATAAATCCCAACGAAATAATTACTTCTGGTGACTATATAAAGTTAGAGCATATGTTTGGTATCTACCTGCTGCTTGGTATCTTATGGACAATAGAATTTTTCATCCTGCTGATTGAAATTATATGTAAGCGAAAAACAAAATTGTCACTTAAATCCATGCGGTTTTGGTGCCTTTTGTGTTGCATCACGTTTTGCAGTAGGCCTACTAAGGTGATTGTGCTTAGTAAAAGAGATGTAACGAAAATATATAATTTTCATAATTTATTTTTAAAAACAATTGCATGCTGGTGGAAATTTCTTTTAGCAAATTTATATAAATGCTACGTATGCACGAAAGTGTTTGTAATACGCATGGTATGCAAGACATTGCAAACTTTTAGGAAATGCATCCGGCATGTGGATAAAATCATCAAATAAGTCAACTGAATCTAAGAATATCATTTATTAATTTTTGTAAGTATAAGAGTAACCTGTCTAGACTATTTATCATCTTTGGTATTTACATCACTAACTTAGTGACACTAATTCAGCAAGAATGCTATTCTAAAATAAATTTAAAATGTACCCAAAATGTCAGCGTTTTTGACAGCTTTATTACAAATATTGGGATATTCATCTTTTATGCAACGTTAGCTGATAGCTTAGATTTGTAAGATGCATCTATAAATGTATCCATAATTTTTCATTTAGTCATAAATTTTACACGAAAATCCCATATATATTTTTTAGCGCATTCTGCCCCTGCCATTTTCCAGTACGTTCTTGAGTTTACTATGATATACTATAAGTAATTTTGGTTTGGTGGCCTAAACTTCACACTTGAAAAACTATTTAGAAGAAAATCAGATTGTATATCCAACAATGCAAAAAAGGTGGAAACATTCTGGTACTTTTGTATTGTTTGCAGTTGGTATATCATTAGCGATAAATAGCCTATTTGCTGAGATTTGTGTGAAAATACGTAAAATAATATTTCAATTTCTTTATGTGTTTCTACGTATTGTGAAACGTATTTCAGAAATCTTGAAGCGTACGTTTTCTAGTTGTAGGTTATGTACTTAGATGGTTGTGACACGTAAAAACAAATGTAAATTACTCATGATAGAAATCTATCAATTTGATTATCTGAAATGTAAAACTTTAATTCAAAATGTTCTAGTTCCTTTAAAATAAAAAGCTCCACTTTTGAAAAACAAACTATTTTGCGGGTTTTTGCTTACAAACATCATCAAGCATTACATATTTAGCGTAAATTTTTATATCTTTAATTACACATTAGCATAAAATCTACAATTTTGGACTAACGTGGCCAAACAAAAATACCATTTTCAATGAAACTTTTCATAACAACTTATATTATATAAAAGATATAATACACAGATAATAAAATATAATATGTACAAGGAAGACTAAATGCTATCTGCGTCACCGCATTCACACAAAGTCACCTTTTATCTTATCAAGGTGGTATTTGCTTTTAGATTAGATTATGGTTTGAAATCACCATTCTGCATTTTCTCAGTACAAAGCTTGAATACAAGCTTGTATAATATTGGTTTTACGAGTTAATTTGTCATTGGAAAAGGCTCAAAAAATATTCAAAATAGTGTAACAAATCAATTTCTAGTTTCAAGCAAATAGCTAGCTAGTAAAAGCCATAATTGTAGAGCCATCAAACAACATTCCAAGTGTGAGTGTATTTCAACATATTTAATTATTGCTTAGATTAACAGAGAGATTTAGTGGCTACAAGTTTTACGCTGTTTTTATAGATACTTGTTTCACAAGCATGGCGGTTGATGCAGCCATAATATTAATACACCTTCGGAGAATTGAGCACTTGAAACAGAACCTAGATGGAACTAAATCGTTTGAACAGATCAGCGCTCAAGCGGAGATCTTCCGGTTGTCGGGAATTCTTCAAGGAATGCTGACATTTGCGGGAGATGTAACTTGGACTGAACTGGAGGCGCATAATGTAGTCAAAGAAGAGGTGATGGGACAACTAGAGGAGACTTGGAAGCACCTCCGGGAAATGAAAATCCCCAAGATTTCTTTAAAATTAAGAATCAGAAGTAGAACTGCACCCTTTGCAGTGTTTCCGAGGTATCTGGAATTGCCCGGTCAAGTTGTCCGCAAAAAAATTCTAAGCTACTTGACCAATCCTATTGACGAAATATGCATGGCTAAAGCTATTCCATCTGAAGTGCAACACCTGTCGGGACCTTTGAACCTTATTCAATTGAAGGCTGTGTTTCCCATTCTTTTGAAGGAAGAGTTGCTGGAGCCAATAGACATAATGAACCTAAGTGCTGCAGATTCTTACAATCACGGCTTTATCCGAAAACACTTTGAGACCGTTTTGTACAAGGACCATGCTTATTTAACAAATGTAAAAAACATGATGGCTCTGGAGCATGTACCCGTATCTCCGCATTTTGATATTCTGCCTCTGGTCGAGATTACAACGTTCAACAAAGCAACGTGGAACAAACTTAGAAGCTGTGGAAGTAAATTTTTGCATTGTGTTCTCACAACGCCCCGCAACTTGGAAGACGAACTGCAGCTACAATGGACAAAGAGCTACCTTGAACTATTACCAAATTTACGAACAATTGTTATGTCTCCAGGTCCACCATCTGAAGAAACTTCAATCCCACCCACAAATCCCGACTTGTTTCCTGAGCTGCCATTTCTAAAAAATCTGGATGTTTGGACCTACACTGATATGCTTAGGTTTCCAATAACTTTACTGGAAATGTATGGAAAACAACTTGAACTGGTGCATATGAACCCATTCGAAGTGCTACAAATTCCCATTTCATGGACTTGTCTGTCTTCTCTACGCTTTGGTTGTTATGATAATTATGGAAATGAAAATCCTTCAGAGATTTTATCAGCGGTAGACAAGTTTTCGCACAGGATTGCTGAGTGCCCACTCAAAGTTCTGCACATCGAGATGTTTGCTTTTGAGGATTTTCCTCACAAAAGTTTTCAGCTACAATTGACGGTTATCTCGAACAATTGGGGAGGAACCCTGGAGCGGTTGGGAATTCGTATTCAACATTTGCAAATTAATTCTGAGGGATTCAATTGTGCTTCAAATCTAGGATTCCCAAAGCTGAAGCAGTTTAAGTGGAGAGCTTGTTACACGTTCTCCAAAGATTGGGAGTTTCTGTTGTGCTGCCCTGTGCTGGAGAAATTGTCCTTTTTCCATTTTGACAGTTATGACAAAATTACGGACAAGCCCTTGATCGAACTTTACAACAGGAAGGAAAAGATGCTGAGAAGCAACGTTTGGAAACTATTTCCGAAACTGGATCAAGTTCATTTCTATGAGATAATTCAAAATGACAATGGAATTTATCGGAAAAGTGGAGAAGTGTGTATTGCTCGAAAAGATTGTCAAGCTTAACGGTTGTATGAATGAATGAATTGGTTCTATTTAAACGTTTAGAGCTAATGAGGCCGTGCCCATAGAGCAAACTTGACATAAGCATTACAATTTTACATAATTTTCTTTCTTGGTTTACTTATATAAATTTTAAAAATATACCTAAGTACTAACGGTTGTATATGTAAATTTATGCTATTTATTTATGTTAGTTAATTTAAGATGTTATACAATATACAATGCTTACAAAGTTTTTCATGCTGGTTTGAAACTTACAGGTTAGAAACATTTTGGGACCTCACAAATTGAGTCGATAGCAAAAATTGATTTGCTCCTAATAGCTTAATATGCTAACCATTATACATTTGTAAATAATTACCTAATATTAGTTTGCTGTTATTACAGGTGAGCTTATTAAGACGCAGTATGTCTGTCCGTGTGTCCATTCACCTTATTTTCTAATCCAGAGGAAATTAGGCTAAATGGACTCTAATCTAAGCAAAATCTCTGTTGTGTTTAATAGACGATACGATTGGTAAAATAATGTTATAATTTTCAGCAGCGAGCATTTTTTGATTTACCGATTGTAAAACTCTAATTTAAAATGTACTACTTCCTTTAAAATAAAAAGTTCCTCTTCATCGAAAAGCAAACCATTTCGCAGCTTTTTTCTTACAAGCATCATCAAACATTAAATATTTAGCGTAAATTTGTATATCCTTAATTACACATTAGCATAAAATCAACAATTTTGGAATACTTGCTAGTAAGATAATATCGTATGTTTATAATAAGCTGGAAAGGTATCTCATGTTTCGCAAAAACGGATGTTAAAAGGAACAATTTTGCATAGCATAATTGACTTTATTGTATGGCACCGGTATTTTTTATCTTTCCCTGATATTATGATATGATGGTAGAGTTTTCTGTGCTATCATTTATATTTAAACGGCAGCTTCATAACATTACTTGATATTGGTTGCTGGTACTATTACAGAATAATCGTTAGTTTCCGGTCAGCACTTATTCAACTTTTTTGAAATGTAATATGCAGTCTCTAAAACTAATTTTCCATTTGTAACTCCCACATCCGGTAATCTGCTATAAAGTATGACCTTTTCATGCAAAAATCAATTTCTTAGTAGGTTGCTGTAGCTCTCTTAACAGTTACATATTAAAACTGTTCAGTTAAAAATTTCATCATTGTCCAGAAATATTTAGTAGAACATTAGATTAAGAGATAAAAACCTAAATCCTTTCCCAAAACTACTCGTTCTTTCACCAGTCAATAAAACGTACAGAATAATATGGGGTCAGTCAAACATTTGCCTCAGAAACACAGATACATTGCAAACACTCTACATCAAATAATTTCAAAACTATGGTTTTCATCACCAATGCTGTGGGATATCAAAACATCGTGCTGGATATATGTGGAAATATACGCAAGGTCTTATCTATTGGCAACAATTGCATTGAAAGCAGGAATCATGTTTAATTGCGCTTGCACCTTTGCATCTGGTCTTATTCATCCTGGATCAAATACTTCAACCTATCAAGTAGCCTTAATTCTAGAAATGTTTATTTTAATTTGCTTAATTATAACTGACTTGATTGTACACTTTGATGGAAGAGATTTGGCTACTAGCATGAACTGGTGCAATCAATATGAAGACTGGATTCAACTTAACGGTAATATTGAAACAAAATTTAATTTTCGTTAAAAATATGAAACAATGTATTTTATATTGTATTTGTAGGTCAGCCCTTGTTTCTAAAAGTGTGCTTTATTCTAGCCAACGGATTTGTTCTGTTTACTGTATTTTTTGAAGTTCCATTTTGTTATTTTATTGCGCATGCAAGATTGGACCCATTTTTGTGGTTGCCACAATTGTTTCTTGGATCCCTAAACAATCCATTGGTGGACAAGCTTCTAAGATTTGTGTTAATAAGTTATCTTTCTCAAGCTATTGTTATAAGCTTGCGAGGAATTTTTCTTACTGGTGTGATTAGCGCAATGTATAGAATTGAAATTCTTAGAATCCTTACTGAAAAAGCGCCTACGAAGCAACATATAGCGATGTACAAAGAATGTGCAATTGTGTCTAAGATAGCTTACTCTGTTGAATATAAATTGGCCTCGGCAGTACTTGTGGGAATGTTTGTTGGCTTTTTATGTGGCGTTAGCGGAGTCATGTTGGGAGTGGACAGGCAAGAAGTAACGCTTGTAATTATGTCTTTATTAGTTGTCATTGCAGTACCAGCTT
The DNA here is from genome assembly GCA_029691765.1 of Entomobrya proxima. Lineage (NCBI taxonomy): Eukaryota > Metazoa > Arthropoda > Collembola > Entomobryomorpha > Entomobryidae > Entomobrya > Entomobrya proxima. Next base: position 35,258,794 of record CM056169.1, on the reverse strand, counting down.
TTGTACAAATAATTTTTATGATTGGATGTTCTGTCTTTAAACTGTCATGTCAAATATTGGAAGATTGGAAGAAACAAGTTCATAACTTTAATAGCAGATGGAAAATATTTGTGTTGAAGAGGGTTCTAAAAAGTTTGCAAATCATAAGTATGCCGGCAGGGGAGGTTGGAATTGTTGATAGGGATATTAAAATGAATTATACAGAAAGACTTTTAGGATATGGAGTGGATTCAGTGATTACCAAAAATAGTTTGTAAAATTGTTTAATAAATATCTTTGCAATTTTGCAATGTTTGCAAAATCTGTACAACTTTTCCATAAGGTATCTGCTTTCATGTTACGTTTCACAAATCATTGCCATAAGCTTACGTGGACTTTACTTTACAAAGTAATGGGGTGCTTGTACAGAATACAAATCCTAACCGCTCTATCATCAAAGCCGCTACTGCAGCATCATCATCCTCTACAAAGAAACTACCATTTTCTTCAAATTGGTATTTCTTCTTGAATATAAAGCATCAACTCAAATACTAGCAACTTATTGGAGTATGGCATTGGTTTTAATAAATGATTACCTAAGTTAACTTTTGTTGTTTGCTTCTGATTTAAATAAGCGATGTAAAGAACCGAAATTTTGTTGTACTTACATACATAATAACAACAAACAAGTCAGAATATTGTTTGAAAAACTACTTTGCTAACATACATTACATTACAGGATGTCCCATAAGTAAAGAGACAAATAAATATTTTGATATAAAAATTCTCAAATATGTGTTTAGCAAACATTTGTAACATAACATGATTAAGCAACTCTTAAAGTACTTGTGTGTTATATATCTCGATTCAAAAGCTTTGCTTGGATGTACGGTGCTCATTTTACTTTATCTTACATCAACTATGAGATTTACCGGTGCCCAAATATTCTTGAACTACTTACAAACATTTAAATCCTGCGTGTTCCATATAACCTTTGTCTTAAAAACAATTTGCACATTATATTCACAATTTATTCCTCTACAAACGCACATATAAACAAATTGTTCATTTCTCTCTAGCTTTTTGTACAGAGACAATTATTGATCCAGTGCCCTAAACTTAAGTGTACTTTCTTATATGCAAGTTTTTTCACATAATGTAGTCTGCAAAACAACTTTGTTTTGTAGCTTCTAAAAGCTGAGAAGACGGGCTACAAAACCTGTTTAAACAAATATAAATTTAAAGTTTGCATGCAAAGTTGTGGCACTTCAAACTTTTTAAAGGAATTTTCAGTAAAATTTGGTGTTCATTACAAAATGGCTAAAAATTGAATTTTGCATAGCTTTCTTGATATTTGTTTTTGAAATACCTTTATTGGCTCATTTAAAAGCCCACATTTTAGGGACTAAATCACAATTAGTTTTTGTAAAATTGATTTGAGCTATTAACGTAGACAAACGATTATATGGAATCGTGTTTTAAAAAATCGGTAAATACGAAAACCGAATTACTCGTAAACAATTGCATATAACTACCACAGTATAGCTTTTCTCATACCATCGTATATAACAAAATATTTTACTAACCTCAGTGTACCTAATCACAGTTTAGTCTGATTGGTAAGGCTAATCTATAACATTATATCAAAAATTTAAATTTGTCTTTTTACTTATGGGACACCCTGTACATTAAAGCCATTTACATTAACATTGAGTGAGCAGCAATACTCAGCTGTGAAGCTAACAGAATGCGGATATCCTTAACACTACTATCACACAATGTATTAGAAAATTACATATAATTACTACTTTTGCATGCATTGCAAAAAAAACAAATAGTAAAAAGTAACAGAGAGATATGCATGCAATTGTATTCAGTGTTGTGCTTACGCTGATACGTTTCCGTAGTTCCATAGTTAGAAATAGAACAAGCAGTCAATCTCTGCAATACAATACAAGAGCATTATGCAATGCACTCGCGGCAGGAAATTTTCCAAGCGTTTGCTCGTGATCATTTTATATTTGATTTCACACACCGCAAACGAGCTACATACTAGTTTACTATCAACCGTAAATCATAATTTATGATTCATAAATAGTATTACCAGGATTACAATTAATAGCGTATGCATGCCAGACGGGAATACACATGCATTATATCGATTGGTTACTATATTTTTCAAATGTAGTGATGGCTTTCTATATTTTATGCTTTTGTATTTTGCTATAGTATAAGCAACATTAGTTCATGATGAAATGCTCATCCAGGCAAAGAATTTTTTTCTGGAATTTATATACTGCTATTTATGATCCCCATATTAAAACATCTCGTTTGCTTTTGGAAAATACATACCCATGTAAATAGAGAAGCTACATTGTTATTAGACTGAAGGAACAGAAGAAACCAACAGCGATCAAAAGATTCAGAATAGCGATAGTATAAAAGAGCAGAGTGTATGTGGAGTGCTTTAACAATAACAAGAACAGCTGCCATTTTTGCACTTTAGTGATAACCCAAATTGAACTTTCTCCTCCTGTTAACTGTTAATATTTTATAGGGTTCAAGATTTATAAAAATTACGTAAACTTTTACTAAACGGTTTCGTAATTTGAAAGTATAGATCAGTATTTTTTGTATATATTTGCAAATTCTTAAAGCAGGAAACATCTTTTAAAATTATGTCGAAGCACAGTAGTAACGGTCCAGTGACCCGTAGTGCAAAGCAGAAAGCTGAAGAGCAAAAGTCGGAAATTGAGAAGCCGGAAAGTGAGGAGCCGGAAATTAAGGAGTTGGAAACATTTGTGCAGCAGCATCCCCTGCTAATCCCCGTGGTATATTTCCCTCTAATTATAACTTCCTGTACATGTAGTTTCCATTAGGAAACAGGTATATTCTTTTTACTTTTTTATTTTTATACTGCAGATATTAAAAGTCTTATTCAAATACCCATTTCTGCCTGCGGATTTGAAACGACTGCGCTTGGTGTGTAAATGCTGGTTTGAAGCCAGTCTCAAGCCATGGCGATCCAGAGCAACTGCCAACCTTAGCGCAAAGTCTGTTGATATGCCAAAACATTTAGAGGTTTTCAAATATACAAAATACCTTAAAACCTCAAAGGATATTTATCAACTAGACAAGCACCCATTTCAGCGATATGTTATACGAGGAATGGACTTAAGATCAACGAACATGAATAACTTAGCCGAAAGGTACGATACCTGCTGGACTCTCATGGGACCATTAGTGAAAACGCTTTGTTTCGAAGATTGTGCATTTGACGAACTAAACACTTTACAAAACATACTCACTAAGAAGTTAGTGAATTTGGAGTCACTGTCTATTGGTCATTTCAAAAATGTGCAAGAGGGTTCAAGCAACGCTCATGACAGTAGTTACTATCGAGATTCTTACAGGATTTCAAAGTCCAATGGACAGAATTTGAGTTTAACAAACTTAAAACTTGTTTCCCAGCCACTATCAGATCTGATGTTATTGTTTAGCGCACCAAACATAAAGGTTAGTTATATGGTAAAGTTTTTTACAAATAATTTAAAATAAATTGCACAAAATCTAAAATCCTTTGTTTATTTCTAAGGTGCTAACTATATTCAGCCAGATGTACTGCGATTGGCCTGGACTTTATACTGTGCTTAGGGAAATATCTGACGCAAAAGCACATATTGACCAAGAGCAATTCAAAATCAAAGAGTTGAATTTGAACCTGAATATTTCCAAAATTGAAAATGTAGTTCGTCTTAGAAGACCCATAAACTTACCTGTGGAACGTGTGTTTTTCTCTATACAGACTTTATCGTCAAATAGCATTTTCTTTGAACCAGGTTTTCAGAATCTACATACCCTAAGATCGCTAGAACTATGTAAATTGTTTAAACAGGGTAGACTAATATATAAAATTGCACGAAACGGAATAGCTCATTTAAAAGAGTTGTATTTATACAGCTTCTGCTTTACTAGCCTAGAGACGGTGAATCATTTGACCAAATTAGAAACTCTATATATTGATATAAGAATGTATAACTGTCTGGACAGAGTAGTAGAGGCAACCTGCAAACCCATCGTTGTAGCAAAACTTATTGAGTTATCCAGATTTCAAGTAATCGAGGATATAATTACAAAAATGAACCCGGGCAATTTATCCCCAATAATTGCAATGAAACGTTTTCATGTTGACCAAGAATTGCAAGTTGATTCTTGGAGGATTGTTTCAGAGTGGATGCCTAATTTGGAAACCTTGGAGACAGTACTTGGTCCTGTAGGATTTCAGAGTGTGTGTAGGCATTTGTCAAACCTGAAAGGATTAGTGCTTCTTCACGGAAGCAGGATTACTGACAGAGTAATTACTGGTGTGACTGCAACCGATCGTAATCCCAACAATATTACGGCACTTGCACGTGAGTTTTTTTGTCTAGATAGTATGCTTTAAAACGCAGGTATAAAATACGGATAATTGCTACATTTACATTTTGTTTTAGAGCTACAAACGTTTCAGGTACAACGTTTCTGCGGAATCCTAAGCTGTGGAACACTGAGAGGACCTCCCAGTTGCCGTCTTGGAGATCAGTCGGTGTACAGAGGATTTCTCGAAATGAAAAATTTAAAAAACGTTTGCATTCATGCGTCACAAAAGGTATATTATGAATTTTTAATTTATTGAATTTTGTTTTTATCTGAAAATTGATACTCATGCACGTGATAATGTTTGGTTTAGATGAGCATTGAAACAGAAACATTGTTGAGGAAGCACATTCCAAATGTCCAAATTATCCGCAGCTACATCAATTCTAAAAATAATCACACCAGCGAGTGCTGCAAAGTCAAGAATTTTCTAAGACATTATTTTGAAAAATAATAGTACAAGGGAATTACCAATCAGGCTTAAAATCAGTAGAAATGCTTTTCAAATCTCAATAAACCACTACGTCAAATTTGATGCCGTTAGACAGAGAACTACTACTATCACAATGCAGTCTCACCAGGTTCAGCTATGTATAATAATTCCTAAATCATTTTGTGTATAATAGGCTAGAAAAGCTTTCTTGTATACAAAGGTGTATAGTTGTCAAAACAGAAATTAATTTACGCAATAACGATGAAATTTTGTAAATTTATTTATATATGGTTAATTATTTAAATGTATAAGTTATTTAGAAAATTATTAATAATACAATTCTTAAATCACCAAATCAAATTGCTTCTGACAAACAAGAGTGTATCCATCTCATATGAACTTAATTAAATTACATTTGCGTAGATGATACAGAATAGTAAAAATGCTAAACAAAATGCTTGTTATCCCACAGGATTATTCAAGGCATATTATGGCACAATTTTTTTAAAACTAAATTTATTATGATAAAACAATTTTAACGAAACTTTTGTACATTGAGTTTGTGTGCAATTTGCATACTTCATACTAAAGACTTAAATAAATCAAGTTATAAGGTGACGGCTATTTAAAAGTTTAGGAAAAATGTGTTAGAATTTGAAAATTAGTTTGCTATAATTAAAACAAAAAATGCTAAACCATTTTTCACTTATAATTTCTTAAACGTCAAATAATATAAAACAGGTTTGCATATAAAAAGGCAAAAACGAAATGTGAACGAAACCATAAGAGAAAAGTGCATCCTTTCACGCTGATAAGAAAATTTTTTGTCGTCTATTCTGTAAATATGCTATCAAAATCCTTACGACATCTGCCAAGATGCTCATTAAATAGACAAATTTCATTTTGCAAAACTGTCGAGGTTCTCGAGGTTGTAGACCAGTGATGTAATAAATTAAGTATTATTTTTACCTTTGTTTTTTTATTTGCATTTTAGAAAACTGTTCTGCTGAAATGGGCAAAGAAGACATGAATTTGTAAACTGGTTTATATTACTTGCATTCTGCATATATTAAATGACAGAAAATCCTCCATGAGCAGCAACATAAACGAAGTTTCAAATATTTAGGGCTAATCCTATTACGGACTGGGGTTTTGTGGTATATAAAGAATCGTTGTGTCATCATCTAAAGGGTATGCATGTACAAAAAATATAGTATTAAATTCATGATAGGTATCTTTTATTTTCGAGAAAACGAAACCAGTAAAAACGGTGACGCTTTTTTACATTTTTTATGTTTTGAATATACTCAAGTTAGCACTGTGTTCTGCACTGCGCTTTGCAAACCCACCGTCCATTTTTTAAAATCATTTGTTTGCTTCCAGCTGCCACAGAAAAATATTTCTCTCCCTAGTTGGGTGTAAGAAAAATTTGGACGACTTACTATTGAACCACATTCCACACTTCATTCATCAGCATTTTTCTAGATTATGTGTCTGGATTTTGAGTAAAAACACAAAGCACATCTTTGTTTAAAAACATCTTTAAAAGACAACCTTCTCTCGTTGGGTTCGGTAGTGACAAGGAGAGGAAGCAGTCGGCTTGGCTTTGATTTGGTTAACACTTACTTGCTGTACAAACCAGCGAGAGCATGCCCTTTATTTCTCATTAGGCTGAAACTATTGTACGAAATGTAATGTACAGCAGTTCTTCCAGAGGCCGTGGTTTCTATGTTCTGAATATATTTGTTGTGGATAATTTAACCAAGTTTTGCCATTATAAGAGCATACTAAGTAAGATTCAAGCAAAATATAACATTGTCTGGACAGAAAACCATGCCGTCTCGAAAGGGTATGTTCACAACACGAACATATTGCATCCCAAGCATTGTGAATACACTCCTGCTTTATTGCACAAACTTTTTAATGAATGCGTTCTTTGTTTTATAGTAAAGCAAAGTCCAAGGCCCAATGTGGGACAATTCGTGCATAACCTTTTTATTTTTCATTGTATGGATACAAACGTCATTCATCAGGCAAGTAGGCTATTTACGTAGACCAGACAGCATATTTGAAACTTACTACTTAAAGCTTTATCTATTTATGTGACAAATCCCTGAAACATTCCCATTGGGACTTGCAGAGCAGCTTGAGCTGCTTTGCTGTTTTAATCAACTGTGATATTTTACAAACGATTTTAGCTAGTGAGTAAAAACTAGTTTTGTTAGCTTTTCTGCTAGGTCGGCAACCTTTACAAAAAAATGGGAGCGCAAATACTTGTGTGGTGGTTACTATGACATAAATAATAACAGCTAACGGAAACATGAAATACAACAACATTAAATAAACAGCCAGGTGGATTTTGGTTTTCCAAAAAATAACAAGAGCTTGAGTGTTTATCAAATAGCGGAGGTTTGTATTACAATCCCAAGCACAAACGGTTAAAGATACTGGATGTAATGTGGACCAACATAGCTTAAACCACAAGATACATTTATTTAGGCACTTTGTATAAATGGTATAAATGGAATAGTATAAAAATTACAAATCTGCCAGCATGTTATCTTTCGTAGTGTAAAGCATTTCAATGATAATATTTCAAGCATTGGTTCCTTTAATATATTTGTTACACAAACTAACGTCATTTCGCATACTCCGATATTTTGCTTGTATTACAAAAATAGCTTGATAGTTCCAAGCACACATTTTTCTTAACTTATTTAATCTATTGCATTTAAGCGCAATCGCAAAGCGCAGACACTAAAATTGAAGTTATAATAAAGAATACCACCAATGCATTTGAAAAATAAGCCCTTACAGCCAAAACTCATAACGACCAAACTATTGATTCTTTGATTATACACTTATGCTTAATATTGATTTACATTTACACGGTTGGTTTACGCTGCTTATAAAATAGTATGGAGCCGCTAAAAGTGTACAAACCCGTGCTGCAAAAATAGCTAGCATTTGAATAGAATACGAGAAGATGTTTGGAAGGTGTGATGACATCAGCGATCTAAAATAACTTTGCATGGCTGGGATTGTGTACTTTTGGTAAGCATAGCAACACAGTTTTACATTTTACAGTATGCAGTGGAATTGAGGTTTTTATGGACAGGCATGCAATGTACACTAAAATTATGTAAGAGATTTGCTGATGCATTGCATGGTATACTTATTTATATAATGTCTTACTTTACTCAACAGTGTACATATCAAGTTAGTATTGATACGAAATTTATACAAATAGCTTGTTAGATATAAAGGATGTCTCATTATTTCTAAGACATTTTAAAATAATTTATGGGAAGTCACAGAAGAGTTTTTCCAATCAGGCTAAACTTAGAGTGGTCTTATTTAATCGTTTATATACGTTATTTTTTTGAAGTAATTTTATTGGAAATAAAAATGAAATAGTCATTAAAATGTGGGCTTTTCAACGACTTATAAAGCGTGTCTCGGTTTTAACCTGAAGGAAAGTTATTGGAAATTAAATTTTAGCCATTTTGTTGTGAACACCAAATTTTACAAAAATTTTCAAAGAAAAGTTTATAATGCTATTACTTCACATTTTAGCTTTAAATTTAAAGAAATTTTTATGGTGTTTTAGTTCTTTTTCTAAGCATTCAGAATTACAAAACCGAGTTATTATAGTGCTTGGGTAGTAACAAAATTCGGCTTTTAAACAAGTACACTTATTTTTATTTAGATCATTAGATCAGTAACTGTTTTTGTACAAAAACCTAAGGGAAAACAAAGGATTAAGTTTAGTCTGTGTTTGTAGAAAATAGAATTCTAATTACTACACGCAAAAATATTTGGAAGCACAGGTTACCTGAAACAATTAATCATTGAATATATGTTCTCAGTACACAAAAATTTGGGTACCGGTAAATTCCGGTAAAAGTTGGAGTCACCGGAAGTAAAATCGCATTTTGTCAAAAGGATAGGTTTTCAAACAGCAATATTACATACGCATATACTCTAAGAGTAGCTTAATAATTCTGTTCTGAAAATGTTTATTAAGAATGTTTCTGCAGATTCTTGTAGTGAAATCAAATTTGTCTTAGGAATGACGAGGCATCCTTTAGCAGTCTTATTGTATACACCACTCACGTAACTAGGTGCGCATTCAAAAGGACGAACAAGACAGTGCTGCGTCGACGTGAATCGGCTATCGGCTTCTTGTGCCAAGCCAAATGAAAATGAGACACCTACTCGAGTAGTTGTTCCTTATGCCAATAAGCTAAAGCGAACGTGGCAGGGATATCCTTTTTTATTGAATTTATTGCTTCTTGCCTTTTCAAACTTGTTAACGTCTATTTCTAGTTGGCACTGTGAGAAGTGAAGAGTTAAAGTACGGACAGTTTCTCCCAGTTTTCGTGTGTCTGAAAGCAGTTTAAATAGATTCAAATTCTGGTGCAATTATTTGCCAGGGTTTGGTAACTTAACAGTAACTAGATAATTTACAGTTACTTTAAGGTTTTATTAGTTACAAGTTACTCTGAGAGTGATTGCAGTTACAAGTTACTTTCACATTTTTGAAACTTACAGTTACAGTTGTATAGTTACTTTGACTTTCGCAAGTTATGTAACTAAGTTTATGTTAAAGTTACTCTGACTTCCTTCTAAATTCAATTTGACTGCATTGTTTAAATTATATCAGTTTTACCTAAACAGTTTGCAAGATACTTTCATATTTTTAAGGAAGTATTGTTAAAGTTCCCTTAAAAAGCTACAAAATGTCAGGCATGGATAGAGAAAAGAGAAAACGAAGCGATTCTGAGCGGCGTGACCGGGGGGATCGTGACAGAGACCGTGATAGAGATAGAGATCGGGATCATCGAAGGCATAGTTCAAGTAAATACTGAAATATATCATTATGATAGTATAGTAGAATCCACAAGAGCCATAAAAAGCATAAAAAACACCTAAAATGCCACTGAATTTTTAATGACGTTCCTAATATGTTGATGTTTCTAAAGGTGTGTATTCCTATATTTTGGTAAATAGGTGATCCCTATAAACGTTACCGTTCTGAAGACCGAAGCAGCGACCGAGGCAGCGATAGAGGAAGCGACAGAGGCAACGACAGAGGTAGCGACAGAGGCAGTGAAAGGGGCAGCTATCGTGGCAGCGACAGAGGTGGACCAGTACCAGGTCCGTCTGGAGGAGGTCGGGGTGGACCAGGGCCTTCAGGAGGAGGTAGAGGCTATGGAGGCCAAGGTCGAGGTGACGGAAGCCGAGGACGTGGTGATGGATTCCGAGGTCGCGGTGGACGTGGTGGAGGACGAGGGCGCGGTGGAGGAAGGGGTGAAGGTAGAGGAGGTCGTCGGGGAAGACGTGAAGAAGAGTTCGATATGGTTATCTCCCGACCCAGAAACGAGGATGGCACCACGCCGAGAAAGCAAGCCGAGCTTCGGAATGCTCGTCCTGCTCGTCTTCAAGGAAACTTTTTCCAGGTGGAAAGCCGTCCCGACTGGTGCATCTACCACTACAGGGTTGATTTCAAACCTGATGAAACGGACACGAGAATAAAGAAACAGTTGTTAAAAGTTCATGCTCCCACTCTGGGTGCATACATATTTGATGGGTCATCTTTGTATGTGTCCAATCGTCTCAGTCCGGATGTAAGCGATATTGATAATTAAAAGCTTTTATTTAGCTGGCATAATATTTGGTCCTGAGTGTACAGAGGATTTTTACTTTAAAATAACTTATTTACATTTACAGCCCATGTATCTCTACTCCCTTCGGGAAACTGACCAAGAAAAACTGGAATTGACAGTGCGACTAGTTGCTGAGCTTGCTCCTACGGATGTTATGTATCTCCAATTTTTCAACATTATTGTCCGAAAATGTCTGGAGAGCATGCAGTTGGAAGAAATGGGTCGCCACTTTTATGACCGCTTTCAAGCCATACGAATCGAAGCCCACCATCTTGAACTTTGGCCAGGGTACAAAACTAGCATGAGAAATCATGAAAATAACATTCTTCTGGGAGTTGAAATAACGCACAAGGTGCTTCGTTTGGATAACTGTTTGCAAGTAATGAACAACCTCAGAGAACGCAATAATGACCCGGTACAGTTTTAAAATAAGCAACTCTAAAATTATTTGCAAAATTTTAAAGCAATTTGTAAACTAAATCAACTTATCGTTTTGCAGAGGGCCATTCGTAATGAACTTGTTGGAAATATTGTAATGACCAAGTACAATAGGAAAACCTATCGTATTGACGATATTGATTGGGAGACCACCCCTTCCAGTAGCTTTGACATGCGTGGACAGCAAAAGACCTTTATGGACTATTTTTGGGAGCGCTATAACACACGTATCATAGATCCACAACAACCCATGTTGGTCTCTCGTCCTAAGAAACGGGACTTTCACAGAGGAATGACCGGTCCAATTCTTCTCATTCCCGAGTTGTGTCAAATGACCGGCTTAACGGATGAAATGAGAGCAAATAATAATCTTATGAGGGCTCTTGCTACACACTTGCACACGGATCCACAACGACGAGTGGAGAGATTGAAGGACTTTATGCGTCGCCTTAAAGCAGTTCCTTCGGTAAGTTTACAAAATCATTTAAAATTACATAATTCCAGAATAAAAATTAAAATTGTCTTTTTTTTCAATTTTTAGATTCAAGAGGAACTTACCCGGTGGGGTTTAAGCTTTAAGGACAGGCTCGTCGAGTTCGATGGCCATACAATTCCAAAGGAAAATATTTTGTTTGGCGAAGGTCAGGCCGAATTGCCAAATGATCGGTATGACTGGGGGCAAGCCTTTCGAAGTAAGTTTGCTTTAAGGCATTTGAAGGCCTAACGTACTCAAGCACTTTCATAACCCAAAATTGCGTTTCATTTACAGCTAAACCTATGCTCTCGTCAGTCGCACTAAAGGGCTGGGTCGTAATCGTACCAAGTCGTGACGCTCATGCCGTAGAAAGGCTAGTTAATACTATGCAACGAGTTGCAAGGCCAATGAAGTTCAACATTGCAAATCCCTTGGATGTGTAAGTACAAGATGCAAACTTAACTTTTCATAATGTATTTTCTGTGTTTTCATATTTTGCATAAAAATTATTTGTCAGACAACGATTGGGGCGGATCGGGACTGGCGAATACACCGGGGCGATAGACATGGTTATGAACGAGTTTAAAGATAGGCTCCAAATGCTATTTGTTATCCTGCCAAAACAAGTTAATGACATGTATTCAGCCGTGAAGAAGAGAGCTTGCATTGATTTTGGGAGTAAGAACACTTACTAAAAAAATTATATGATTTACAATCAATTTTTAAAATTTTTACATGTTGTGTCATTTGTTAATAATTGTAGTTCCATCCCAATGCTTTGTTGCAAGGAATGCTCACAATGAGAAAGGCATCATGAGCATTGCTACCAAGCTGGTGGTTCAAATGAATGCCAAACTGGGAGGGGAACCTTGGTCCGTTCAGATTCCATTGAAGGTGGCTTCCAACTGTGTATCATTTTAATTTTATAATTTTGCTCAAACAATTAATCGCTTTTTGTTTTTTTTAGAAACTCATGGTTGTTGGGTTTGATGTGTATCATTGTGGAAAGCGAAAGGGGGCTAGTGTGGGTGCTATGGTTGCCACTACATCTGCCTCAATGGCAAAATACTTTAGCACAGTGAGCTATCATTGTAGCCGGGATGACCTTTCCGAGAAAATGGGCGCTGACTTTACAAGTATTTATTGTTACTATGTCAGCTTTCTCTTTATGACCATGTTTGGTATGGAAACTTGTTTCTAAATTGTGACATTTTCTTTAGGATGTCTGCATGCCTACCAAAAAATTAACAAGGATTTACCAGACCGAATCATTATGTACAGGGATGGGGTTGGCGATGGCCAGCTTAAGTACGTGTATGAAACGGAATTGCAAAAGATTTTGGTAAGTTGCATATTATCATTTTGTTTCAGTGGATTGCCAAGTTGTATTTTAGTTTATTATGAAAATTTTTATGAAATTTTAGGCTGCGGTAGCTACCGTCTATACAGGGGCAGGAAAACAAGAGCCTAAATTCAGCTTCATTGTAGTCACAAAGAGGATAAACACAAGAATTTTCTCTGTAGATAGCGGCCGACCAGTTAACCCCGGTCCGGGAACTGTTGCCGATGATGTAATCACATTGCCTGAACGGTAATTATAAAGCTATTTAAAACTAATTTTTGTTTTAAGCTGCTAGTGTTTGCTGGGGCAATACAATAATCCAAAATATTATCTAATTTCTGGAAATAGGTATGACTTCTATCTGATTTCTCAATATTCAAGACAAGGTACGGTGTCCCCCGTTTCCTACAATGTGCTCTATGATAAACAAGGCCTGGACGCGGACAGGATGCAGCGTCTTACTTTTAAGCTTTGTCACTTGTATTTTAATTGGAGCGGCACAGTTACTGTGCCCGCGCCTTGTCAATACGCCCGCAAGTTGGCGTATTTAACAGGCCTTTCACTGAGCGGACCCAGTCATGAAAGGCTGTCTAATTTGCTCTACTTTTTGTAAAGTTTACAAAGGAGGGGTAAAATAAGACGGGATAGGATTCGACTTGAAATATACTAAATGGAATAGTATTTTATTGTAGTAATGCTATAAGAACATTTATAGCATCGATTCTTAGTATTTAAATAATTTGTTAAATTTAAATATTAGTTAATTTTGGGTTTTATGAAGCTCCATTTTTCATAAAAGAGTATTTTGGGTTTTGTACACGTTTGTTTGTAACTTTTAACCATGCCTAATGTCAAGCAGCTTTACAGTTAATTGTAAATTGTTAGTAAAACAGCTTCCTGTTATTACGAGAAATATAAATATCCACTATTGAAATACATTAAACATCTGGTTCGCCTTGCAAAACAAGCTCATTAAGTTTTAGCCCGGTGTAATACAGGTATCAACCAGAAACGATCTATTAGCAATACAATATGATATTTTGCAACGTATAAATTATAATGAGTGTATCCAATTCAAATGAGTCTTGCTGTAGAATTTTCGTAGAAGTAATATTTCTCTTTTTTAAACGTAAGTTTTATACCATATTATGTTTAAAATAAGGCCTTTTACAAACACAGTATGTATTACATACTTTTGGTTTTACATTAAACTAAAACCATTTAGAGTTAGCAAACATTTTGTAAAGTTGCTTACTCTATTCAAATCTCTGCACTTAGTTTGGAACCCAGGAATGTCTCAATCTTACTATTTGGTAAATTTTGATAAACAATGCTTATTAAACAGTATGTGAGTAAGTAGTGTTATTTTGAAAATTATATTGAATAATATATGTTCTAATTTTGGAAAATTAAAAAAATACGTAGCATAGTAGCTAACTTACAGATAAAGACATTTTCATGCAAAGGTTAAACCAAATAATACAGTTAACTTGTAATTCGAATTCACACAAAGTGATAGAAATAAAAGCAACTAAGATACACTTGCCTATTTCGCTATCAATTATTTAGGAGCATAAATGTATTCAAATAACTTGCTAAAAACTCTTCTCGCAGTTTTAACCTGCTGTGGATTCTTTGGTGGATCAGCCTTTAGTATTCATATTAATTCCCAAATAGTAACATATACACAACTCAAACCTAAAGTTCAAACCATATTTTTTATCAGCTACATGGTCACTAATAGGTTTTCTTTGTGAAATTAAATCATAGTTTAGAACAAGACCCGGTGAACTGTGAACCGGTTTCGCAAAATGCGTGAGGTAATCTTGTACCTTTTGAGAAGTTCTACAGTTCTACTCAATTATACTTTGCGTCCATATCGTCCGCTTTTGCGTGTATTCATAACTACCCGCGTGTACAAAAATTGCCCATGAACGTTTAAGATTATTCAAATGTGCTTAAGATCAAATGCGTTTATTCATGATTGCCTGCACGAGTTTATAATTTACTCCTGCAATTAAGACTACCGCGAGCATTTTAAACTACTACTAGTATTCATGATTACTGTGTGTATGATTAAGGCTGGCTAACCGCGTGCATTTATATGTAGGCAATTATGTTTACGCGCGCATATAAGGTTAGCCGCTAGTATTTATGTCAACTTTGTATATTAATGAATTAGTGCATCTGTGTAAGATAAAATATCTGTATTCAACATTCAAACATTCAAGAGTACATGCTATCAAATTGTACAATTTCTAAATTCAAATGGTATTGACATGGGAATTCAACAGAGTGTACGAGTGTAGCATGGGATTGAGCATGGTGTTTGCATAGAATTTTAACACAGTGTTAGCATTAAATTTTAATACGTTGTTAGAATTGGAGTTTAACACAGCGTTAGCATTGGCTTTTATTTTGTTGCTATCATGAGATTTCATCTTTGTGTATGCATTGTGTTTCGGAACTATATCTCCAATTTAGCTTTAGCATGACTATATTATCGTCTGTTAGATAGCATAATTGTTTTGCAGCTATAACATAGTTTTAACCTAGTGTTAGACTGACTGTGTTATCATATTGTCTTAAAATTGCATTGAAAAATGTGATTTTGTGTGAAGACCTTTTAACATAGTGTTAGCATAACAATATCTTAACATGAAATTTGCCATAAGACCGTTCCAAGTTCCAAACTTGCTCGTTTTCCCCACAATATAATACAGGAAACTATAATATAGATTTATAACACATCCATGGTAAGCCATTGAAAGATGCTCACTGCTAAAACCTATATAACCTTTTTTTTAAACATAATATGGAAACAAACTCAAGGAATGGCATATGACAACAGTTTCCATTGAAAATAATTAGAATCTTTAGACAAACTTAAAATGTATAATTCATAATCATGTACTTCCCACAAAATTGAACCCTTGTAAACTTCAAACCAATGTCTTGTCCAAAAAACCGTGTGTAATGAAGGCACCTGCTTAAAATAAAATTGCCCATCATAGCAAAATTGTCAGCTTGTAATAAACGTGCCCTCATGAATTTAAAATTTTTTGTTTGAATCAAAAACTACCCGTGTGTTATTAAAACTGCTTGCGTATTATTAAAACTTAATGCGTGTATTTAAAACTGTCCGCGTATATCTAACACTACCTACATGTATTTATAAACACCCTCGTGTACCCGCTCATATTTAAAAATACCGGCGAGTACCTGCGTGTATCACTGTGTTAGCACGGGATTTTAACACGGTGCTAGCATGGGATTTTAACGCGTTGTTAGCATGGGAATTTAATATGGTGCTAGCATGGGATTTTAACACGGTGTTAGCATGGGATTTTAACACGGTGTTAAAATAGGATTTTAACACGGTGTTGGCATGGGATTTTAACATGGTGTTAGCATGGGATTTTAAAACGGTGTTAACATGGGATTTTAACGCGGTGTTAGCATGGATATTTAACACGGTGCTAGGATGGGGAAAAATTTAACGGTGTTAGCATGGGGAAAAATTTTAACGGTGTTAGCATGGGGAAAAATTTTAACGGTGTTAGCGTGGACAAAAATTATACATTGTAAGCATGGGCAAAATTGTACGGTGTTAGCATGGGAGAAAAAGTTTAAACGTTGTAACGATGAATGAGAGTTATGGAAAGTGTTTTAACGGTGTTAGCTTCGGGAATTGTTTTAACGGTGTTAGCATTGGGAATTGTTTTAACGGTGTTAGCATTGGGAAGTGTTTTAACGGTGTTAGCATTGGGAATTGTTTTAACGGTGTTAGCTTCGGGAATTGTTTTAACGGTGTTAGCATTGGGAATTGTTTTAACGGTGTTAGCATTGGGAAGTGTTTTAACGGTGTTAGCATTGGGAATTGTTTTAACGGTGTTAGCTTCGGGAATTGTTTTAACGGTGTTAGCATTGGGAATTGTTTTAACGGTGTTAGCATTGGGAAGTGTTTTAACGGTGTTAGCATTGGGAAGTGTTTTAACTGTGTTAGCATTGGGAAGTGTTTTAACGGTGTTAGCATTGGGAATTGTTTTAACGGTGTTAGCATTGGGAAGTGTTTTAACGGTGTTAGCATTGGGAATTGTTTTAACGGTGTTAGCATTGGGAAGTGTTTCAACGGTGTTAGCATAGAACGGGGACAAATTTGTCCGTTTTACCCGAAATAGCGAGAGGAAAATTTAATAGAGTTTTATAAATTGTGGAATATTGTTCTTTTGGACGGTCTGTTTGCAAATAATATGCATGATTCAAGTTTGGTGAAATAAGAACAATTAGATAAACTGTAGGTTATTACAACATCCTATGCCCTATAGGTAATTAAATAAAACAACGTTTTTTAGAGATTTGCAACTGTTTTGTGTCATGACTGGGAACATCCGACCACACTACCAATTTCCCATAAAATCCCTGGCGTTCCGTTCTAAGCTGCTCGAATGCTCGAATACAAGAAATTGCTCTCAGCTCTTAGCGGCGGCGTGCTCGTGCACATGCTTGAATGCGACGAAGTGACGAACCGCTAAGAAAAGGCGGCTTGACTGACAGTCAAGTAAACACTCAAAACCCAGAAAAGAGATCGAAGTCTCAAGACCCGAGTATGAGTAGCGAGCTGTAGTAGAGCAGAGCACTTTCATTTCATCCCATTTTCACCTAAATTCTGAAGTCCAAACAAGGGAAAACGACTTGTTTGATTGTGTTTTCAGTGTTTTATGGTAAATTAATCGGTAAGTTAATTAACACCTACTAATTAAGTTAATTAGTAGGTGTGTTATCTATTTAGGTGATTTAATTGCACTTAGTTAATTAGGGATAATGCAAAATATTGCTTTTTTTGTAAAGGGAAAGCTCAGAAAAGGATGGAGGAGGTACGTCCCGGTATTTTGAAAATACCCAAGTGTTTGACGGTGGAGGAGGTGAAGAGTGACGAATCAATGTATGATCCGGGAGGAGCCGAAGGAGAAATTCAGGAAAATGGAGGAGTCGTAAAGGAGGAAATGATGAAGAATTTGCGGTGCTCTGAAGAAATGGCAAGCGAGGTGAAACGGAAAGTGGAGGAGATTTTTTTCAAGGATGGGATGATACGAGAAGGTGGCTACAAAAGAGACAGGCCGAATCTTTACGAGCTAAATGAGGAGGATTATCCTGAGGGCAGTCAAAAACGGAGAAGGATTCAGAAGGCCAAAATGAGTTGGAGGTTTCATCAGAAAAGGAAGGGGAGGATTGCGGACTTGGAGGAGGAGAATGGACGGCTCAGGAAGCTAGTGAGCAGGATGAGGGGGAAATTGGAGGAGACATGTCAATCCTGTAAAAATAAGGTTAGATTGGAGATTTTGGAGGAGGTGGATGTTCAAACAGCAAAGTTGTCGGAGGATGGGAAGATTGAGAAGATGACGGCGGTTAAGAAGGAGGTGACTTTAGAGGCGGTTAAAAAGGAGGAGACTTTAGAAGCGGTTAAAAATGGGGTGGATTTGGAGACGGTTAAACAGGAGGTGACCTTGGAAACGGTTAAAAAGGAGGTGGATTTAGAGACGGTTAAAAAGGAGGTGGATTTGGAGACGGTTAAAAAGGAGCTGGATTTGAAAGCGGTTAAAAAGGAGGTGGATTTAGAGGCTGTTAAAAAGGAGGTGACTTTAGAGACGGTTAAAATGGAGACGATTAAGAATGAGCCGGAGGAAGCACCATCAGCTTGCGTTTCGGTTTCCAAGACAGCTTCAAAGCCTCGGCTTGGACGACCAAAAGGTTCCTCCAAGAAAAAGAAGACCCTTGAAACGTACTCGCCTCCAAAGTTTCCAAGGCTAACTATTGACACTTTGGCGAAAGTCGCTTTGGACTTGAATAATCGAACTCCGTTTGGACATGGAGACCTATCAACTAACACTCCACTTGCTACGATGACGCGACCACCACCACTGATTTTCTATGGAGGTTTTCCGGCTGCGGATAACTACAGGATTGTAAGCTCAACGGATGGAGTGCAAGTAATGAAGATTCAGGAAAGTCAAGACTTGGTTCCCAAACCATTTTTGAATGAAAAGCTATCCCCTCCACCATTGAATTTATTTATGAAAATAACTGATCTTGCAAGTGCCACCGTGGAATTGCCAACTGGACAGGTAAAGACAGAGGTCCGTAAGGAAGATTCCATCAAACCAGAAATGGATGCAGATCCCAGTAAGGTTGACAGGTTGACAATGGGAAAATGAACACTGATGAAGGGTAGTGGGATTTTCTAAAATTTTTAACCTAAAAGTTAATTGTATTGTGGAGTTTAATCGGTGATTTAGTTATCCCTTTCAGTTTATTTATTTACTCTAATTATTTATTATGATTATTATGAACCTTTTTTAAAAATTAAAATACCATTAAAAAGCAAAATTCAAATCCCATTCTGTTCAATTTTTATGTTATTAAATGCTACTTAAAGTTAAGTGTCACAAACAATTTAATCTGTACATATATTCAATATTATACATTTATTTTACATAATTTTATGGCCATTTTAATATATTAAGTTACAAGCGCAGCTTAAAGCCAAGATTATTTGATTATTTACAAATGATAACTTATATTATATCAAGTATAATGACAGGAGAACATCATTATAGTTTTGCGTTACTAAAGTACATTAACACATTATATCATCAACTATCATTCGGTTTCTTAGTACATTCTATACCTTCAGAGCGTTCATTTTCGATTTTCGGAAATTACACCATTCCTTACGCGTGTAAACATGCCTAATCATTGCAAAGCATTTATAATCGTTTTTATCTGGTCTGTTTTCATACTTTTCCAAACAAATCACTTGTGTCAGTTTTGGAAACAATGTCCATATATTAGATTCCAACAGTTTGTCTACATATCCCAAAAATTGAATTGTTTGATTTTTCTCTAACATTTGTACCATTTTATCATCTGCCATTCCCCAACGCTCGACATGAAACTTAATATGAAGTTCTAGTGTTTCTAAGTGTTCTTTCATTGGCAGAATAAAGTCCAATGTACAAACATTTTTAATGACTAAAGTCAAATGCTTTAATCTAGGTAAGTTTAATTTGTAGCTGCTACACTCTTGTAAAATCTTTTGTTCTTTTTTATCTTGAATTGTGGATGGCAATACAATGCCCACATTTGTTAAAGTTTTGCCCCATTTTTCTTCTAAAAATTTGAATATCTCTGACCATTCTAGCCAGAAACCAGAACCAAATTCTAGGTAGACTTTTCTTAAAGGCCAAATATTTTTGCACATTGACAAGCTAAGAAAGTCAGCTTCTGAAAGGTTTCTAGCAGAAAACTCATTCAAGTTTGAAAATTCTATTTGAGGAATGTTGATTTCTGAATAGTAAAACGGTTCTGTTACTCCTGAGTTTATCTCCAGGGCAGACATGTCGTGTTTGACGAAAAGTAAGTCTCGTAGAATTACTGATGGAAGATTATCTGTGCTAAGCCACTTCAATTTATCCAGTTTCGGAGTAAAATTATTACTGATATCATGTGGTGTACTTACATTCAGTTTCATCTTTCCGTTGTATACAATTTTCAAACATCTTACATTTGGTAAATATTTTAGAATAGTTTCCAAATTATGACAGAACGCCTGAATAAGGTAGTTATCGTTTTGTATTACAAGAGTGCAGTACCATACATGGTGACCGTACAATTCAAGAATCCGCAATATTCGAGGAAATTCACCAGCATGCCCATTCTCGTCACAAATAATCCATGGAAAGGTTGCTGCTCGGGCTAAAAATGGATTACTTCCATAGGTTCTTCCAAAATGCCGCAGAAAACCTTGGGCTGGAAAGTTTTCTCGATTTGTCTTGAATTCCTGGTTTGTCCAATTTACAAAATCCCATGTGTTACCATCAGGTTGGCTTTCGTGGCTAAACTTGTAGGTATTATTTTCATGACTTTGATAAAAGCTGTCAACAGAGTCTCTGCAGTTTTTGCAAACCAGTCGCAGAGTTAATATGTATGACCAGTCTCGGATTTTGCGAGTTCGGGAGCAACTTCGGCATGTAGAAGTTTGAGACGCTTCTTTAATTTCTGAGTTGAAGTATAGCTCCTTTTTGAAAATGTGCCACACTTGAGGAAACAGGCATTGTATTCGGTTTGGGAGCAAAATGTTTCGAAAAAATAGAGACGAATTGATCAAGTTCAGAAAATCTCCTGATTTTTGCACTTTCTGTAAAATCTTCTCCCAAACCTAATTTAAACGGGATTCTTTAATTAATTAATTAGTTTAAAACAAGTTTTAAGTTCTAATTAATTGAACAAGAATTACCTCCTCTGGAAAGTAGTGAAGGAGAATATAACGGTCCTTTTTGTAGTTTTCTGTAAATTCTTCCATATTGCAGTATTAGTTATTCTATATTTTAATGGAATAAAAGTTGTTCCGCTTTTAACCTGTGGCTTTCAACAAATAAATTGAAAACTGCGCAAACGGTATTTTCCAGAGATGGGTTATGGATTAAAGTCCTTATCATGTGCTTCAGTATAAAAGCGTCAACGTCAAACAAACTGATAAATCGATTATCTGGTTTCCAAATAATTGTATTTGCCTTCATTTATGTGCAAAGCTAAAACAAAAATCGTTTTATAACTTGATGTCAGTTTATTCTGATTCCTCGCATAAGTTTGCTGATACCAGGAGACAAAATAACAAAAGGAACGGACAACGGACAGAATGGAATGACGCAATTATCACTTTGATTTCGAAAAACGCATTAATACGTTTTGCGGGAACATCCTCAAAAGCGGAAAAACGTAATATTACGTTTTTCAAATCTAAAAGTTGCTGTGGTAAAACGTAATATTACGTAGATTCGAATAGTTCTTGAAAATGGTAAAACGTATTATTGTGTTGCTTGAACTCTTCCCGCGGTGGGGAAATACGTACTAATCAGCTGTTCTTTGCTATTACGTTCCCGTGGAAAAACGTATTATTACGTTCGTTTCCCTTGTACTACAAGCAAATCCCCACGTCAAGGGCTGAACCATATTTTTGAAATTCCCATTCCACCTGATAACCGTTCCACAGAAATTACCGACTTGACTGCTTGGCTTCCCCATTTTAATTGCCATGTAGGCTTTCACAACAAGGTATATTAACGCCACGTTAACTACAAAATATTAGTATTTATTTGCCCTGCGAAAAGGTTAAATGGACGTCAGGCAATCGCACGATTCATATCTTTATTTATACAGGATTACATGCAATAAATCGTATCAGGTTAAAGTTTTTCAAAGAGATAATAGACTACCCATTATCATAACACGACATTTTTGCAATTAATAATAACGTATGTAATGTTTCTATGTCGTGAAATTTTTTTATTAATTATTACTTTTGTAAATTTTATTGTAACTATTTTTCAGATTGGATGGATTCATAGTAAGTCAGAAATTTCATATTGCTGGTATATCAGTATTGCTAATAAATAATTGTGGATGGAGCGTTGTTGTAACTTAATGAAAAGGAAATTGGAAAACGTGTTAAAGATATGTGGCTCTAAAAGAGAGAAGCTATTTATGGAATAAGAACAATTTGATAAACTGTAGGTCATTACAACATCCTTTGCCCTATAGGTAATTAAATAAAACTACGTCTTTTAGAGATTTGCAACTGTTTTGTGTCATGACTGGGAACATCGGACCACACTACCAATTTCCCATAAAATCCCTGGCGTTCCGTTCTAAGCTGCTCGAATGCTCGAATGCAGGAAAGTGTTCTCAGCTCGTCAGCTCTTAGCGGCGGCGTGCTCGTGCACGTGCTTCAATGCGACGAAGTCACGAACCGCTAAGAAAAGGCGGCTTGACTGACAGACTGTCACTGACAGTTGAGTAAACAATCAAAACCCAGAAAAGAGATCAAAGTCTCAACTTGAGACTCTCAAGACCCGAGTAGTAAGCAGTAGAGCAGAGCACTTTCATTCCATCCCATTTTCATCTAAATTCTGAAGTCAGAAGAAGGAAAGACTTGTTTGATAGTGTTTTGTGGTAAATTAATCGGTAAGTTAATTAGTAGGTGTGTTATCTATTTAGGTGATTTAATTGCAGTTAGTTAATTAGTGATTTTAATTCAAAATTTTGCAATTTTTGTAAATTGAAAGCTCAAAAAAAGGATGGAGGAGGTACGTCTTGGTATTTTGAAAATACCTAAGTGTTTGATGGTGGAGGAGGTGAAGAGTGACGAATCAATGTATGATCCGGGAGGAGCCGAAGGGGAAATGCGGTGCTCTGAAGAAATGGCAAGCGAGGTGGACTTTGGCAGGGTGAAACGGGAAGTGGAGGAGATTCTTTTAAAGGACGGGATGATCCGGGAACGTGGAGGTGGCTACAAAAGAGACAGGCCGAATCTTTACGAGCAAAATGAAGAGGAGTATCCTGAGGGCAGTCAAAAACGGAAAAGGATTCAGAAGGCCAAAATGAGTTGGAGGTTTCATCAAAAGAGGATAGGGAGGATTGCGGACTTGGAGGAGGAGAATGAACGGCTTAGGGAACTAGTAATCAAGATGAGGGGGAAATTGGGGGAGACATGTCAATCCTGTAAAAATAAGGTTGGATTGAAGATTTTGGAGGAGGTGGATGTTCAAACAGCAAAGTTCTCGGAGGATGGGAAGATTGGAAAGATGACGGCGGTTAAAATGGAGGTGGATTTGAAGGCGGTTAAAAAGTAGGAGACTTTAGAGGGGGTTAAAAAGGAGCTGGATTTAGAGACGGTTAAAAAGGAGGTGGATTTGGAAACGGTTAAAAAGGAGGTGACTTTGGAAGAAGTTAAAATGGAGGTGAATTTGGAGACGGTTAAACAGGAGGTGGATTTAGACACGGTTAAAAAGGAGGTGACTTTAGAGCAGGTTAAAATAAAGAGATGGATTTGGAGACGGTTAAGAATGAACCGGAGGAAGCACCTCCCTCAGCTAAAGTTTCCAAGGCAGCTTCAAAGCCCCGGCTTGGACGACCAAAAGGTTCCTCGAAGAAAAAGAAGAACCTTGAAACGTACTCGCCTCCAGTAGTAGGAGTAGTGTGAACTTGGCAGTAATGATAAGGTAACTGATAAGCTTTGTGGGGAGGACTGGAGGCGGTGGAGGTGCTGGCGGGGTGACTGGGGAGGCGATAAGACGGCGGTGGTGGAGGTGGCATTAAAGTCTTAAGACAATAACAATTATACTTTTGTACACTCTTTTAATTTATTTATTTGATAATCACAGTGGATAAGCGTTTTCATTGCATACTTTCTCACTACACATAATCTAAACTCGTATGGTATAAAAAATATAAACAAACGATTGCGTACAACTAACTTTCTTTTGGCACTGATTGACTATTATAATTATTAAGAAATTAGGAACAGCAAAATCACAAAAGTAACACGTAACCAAAACTAAAAGCAAACTAAAATTACATTAAAATTTCCTGCAAACATTCTTGACACGGAGTAGATATGCACAATGAACAGGGAACGCCATTGCTGGGTTGGCAGATTGCCATGTGCGGATACTTTGTCGTTGTGGTGCAAGTTTGTTAACCTTCCTGAGTTGAGGATTGATTTTGCACAAGGAATATTCTAACCTTGTAAAATCGATACGTTTCCTTAAAACCTTTAACAAAAAATAAACAAATGATCTTATGTTGACTAGTATAATAAGTTATCATGCACCACGTAAAATAATTGCATGAAACCATACCTGATCTTTGCAGTTTACGGGTCCCCAGGGAACAGAAAAATTAAAAAGACCATTTTCTTTAAAATATTCCTGTCTCATGTCCACAGTAGCTGCCTTGAATGTCTTATTGGACTTGGGAATTTCAATATCCACAACAGCTGATATGGGGTTATTTGTGGGTTTTGGTTCTGCTAAGTCAGGGGGGTAGATTTTCACTAAAATTGCTCCCAATGTCGCAGGGGTGACGGGAAGAATGGTGGGTACAGTTGTTGTTGTAGTATTAGTAGTAGGTGTACTAGTACTAGTAGTTGTAGTAGTAGTTGCGGGTGTACTAGTACTAGTAGTTGTAGTAGTAGTTGTGGGTGTACTAGTACTAGTAGTTGTAGTAGTAGTTGTGGGTGTACTAGTACTAGTAGTTGTAGTAGTAGTTGTGGGTGTACTAGTACTAGTAGTTGTAGTACTACTACTTAATTCTTCAGTAAATTCCAGTTGAGAAATAGTCTCTGTAGGAGCCGCAAAAGCATCCAAATATTCCGACTGTTCCGTAGTGCTGCTGGTATATGTTGGTATGTATGATGTTGATGAAAATGATGATGTAGTAGTACTGAGTTCTGTACTAGTAACAATACTAGTACTTTCACTCTGGTATATGAGTTCAGGTTTTTGCGTTGTGGATGCTTTTGTGGGTGAAACTAATATGGTAGTAGTTTCATCTATCTGTATTGCTGATTCAGATGTCGAATCAGTAATAAAAGGGATGACAGTAGTTTTATCAAACGGGGTTGTTTCGTATGGGGCAACATAGGAAACGTCACTCGTCGTGGTTGTACTCATGGTGTCAACTGTCAAATGGTAAAATGCGTAAATATTATATGCTTTTTTATGTGTGCATTTTAAACAATAGATAGATAACTTTACTATTTCTTACATGAGCTGGGACAGTCGTCTGTGTAGTAGTAATCAAAATTGTATTCCAACAAAGCATTGGAATCTACGCAGATTCCATTGCCTTGAATTATTAAATACGTGCATTGCCCGAATGAGTCACTAAATTTGATACAACCCTCACAATCAATAATATGATCGCAAGCATTTGAAAAACTGATCAATATGATCAGACAGAATATCACTTTAAAGTGCATTGTATTTTTCCCAAATAATATAATATTACCCAAGATAACCCCAAAAATATATAATTCAATTTGAAGATTCAATTAAATTTTTACAATACACAAAACCAATTGATACAAAAATATAGATATATAAGTTTAAAGTTTAGTAAAGTGTATATACGTTTTTATAAAATTAAATTAAAAATGGCTGCCCAAATGTAGATCTGAATCGAATAGTTCCTTTCTTTTTGTCTCCAGTATCGTTTCTGTTTGTTGCCACCCGCAGTCATCTCTCTGAAAGAAAAGAAGCAAAAAACAAATTAATCCTAACATAAACAATGACGACATTTTCTTTGTGTGAAAACAAAAATTATACTATTCTTACTACATCCATCCATCCAGTATAGCCGCGCATGCTCTATAGGCCATGGAAAGGCAGTTTCCTTCTTGTGCTCTCTCCCGTTCCGTCTCGCCATAGTATTCAATCTCATCTTCTGCTACACCAAAATAGGCACCCATAATTTTCGCATATTTATACACTCTCCGCTCTACCAGAGAATCCTTAATAATGACCCGGTATTGACGCTCACTTGAAGACCGGGTTCGCATAATGATGACAGCGTAC
Source organism: Entomobrya proxima (assembly GCA_029691765.1). Classification (NCBI taxonomy): domain Eukaryota; kingdom Metazoa; phylum Arthropoda; class Collembola; order Entomobryomorpha; family Entomobryidae; genus Entomobrya; species Entomobrya proxima. Next base: position 35,232,627 of record CM056169.1, on the reverse strand, counting down.
GCATGTGATGAGTACTGACCGTTATCCAACAGGAATACATTATTCTCGCACATCAGGAAAGAAATTGGTATTGGATGGTCAACATGTTGGTTGGCGTGTCGCCTGAAGAATTTGTACGCAGCATGTGCTGCGTGGTATGGTGTTGTAATATTGTACCCCCAAAGGCGATAACCATCGCCTGGGTGATAACGAGCCACATCACTCTTATCAGAAAGAAGTACACACTTGCATAAAAATGCACCATACTGAGTGACCACAAAAGGTTGTTGCTTGGTGGCTTTTAATCGACTTCCATTTGCGAATTGCAACTGTTTCACAAACCGTTTGAAAAACCCCACCTCGTTCCTGTAGTCGTTGTATGGATTACCCCCACCACCGTGGTTCTCTCGTATGGGTAGCGCTTCAGCGATCCTCCGGAACCGTGTGGGGTCTCTTCCAGCAAGGCGCGTAGCAACCATCTTGGGATTTTGATGCCACAAAATTAACTTTTTTTTGGAAAAAAGATTAAAGTATGCAGAAGCACGTGTACACCCAAACTAATTCTAGGTCATGGAACACACTCCATTATTTATATTGACGGCGGTCATGGTTACGGTCAAACGTTGAAGCATCTGTAGAATATACCTACTTAACCTAAATAATACAAATTATATGTCCACTCTAGACTCGATTTGCAAGTCAGTCACTGTGTAGTACACTACTAGAGCAAATGTGGGCATTCTCCGATTTAACCGAAAAATCGGATAGGTACTCTATCTGTGCCAGGTAATTAGACAACTACTTATCCCTCTCATGACATTCCTGCAATTAACTTAACGATGTCAATTGTGACTTGCTCTAAACAAAAACAACAAAACGGCACTGACTGGTTGGCTTATAGATATTTGTAGCAAATGTACTGGAATATGGTCGTACATACTCCCCACACCGAAATTCTCGGAAACCCGGGTTTATTTACATGAGTGTGCCTGGTAATTTGACAAATGCCTTTTCATCACATGTCATTGCTGCAATTAACTTAAGGATGTCAATTGTGACTTGCTCTAAGAAATACGACAAAAATGACTCAGACTGGTTGTGGTAGGAATGTTTGTAGCAAATGTACTGAAATATGGTCCTATATACTCCCCCACCGTAATTATCGGAAACCCGGGTTTATTTACATGAGTGTGCATGGTAATTTGACAAATGCCTTTTCATCACATGTCATTGCTGCAATTAACTTAAGGATGTCAATTGTGACTTGCTCTAAGAAATACGACAAAAATGACTCAGACTGGTTGTGGTAGGAATGTTTGTAGCAAATGTACTGGAATATGGTCCTACATACTCCCCCACCGAAATTCTCGGAAACCCGGGTTTATTTACATGAGTGTGCATGGTAATTTGATAAATGCTTATTCGTTACATGTCATTGCTGCAATTAACTTAAGGATGTCAATTGTGACTTGCTCTAAGAAATACGACAAAAATGACTCAGACTGTTGTGGTAGGAATGTTTGTAGTAAATGTACTGGAATATGGTCCTATATACTCCCCACCGTAATTCTCGGAAACCCGGGTTTATTTACATGAGTGTGCCTGGTAATTTGATAAATGCTTATTCGTCACATGTCATTTCTGCAATTAACTTAACGATGTCAATGGTGACTTGCTCTATGAAATACGACAAAATGACACAGACTGGTTGGATTATGGATGTTTGTAGCAAATGTACTGAAATATGGTCCTATATACTCCCCCACCGAAATTCTCAGAAACCAGGGCTTACTTACATGAGTGTGCCTGGTAATTTGATAAATGCTTATTCCTCATCTGTCATTGCAACATTAACTTACGAGTGTTAATTTGTGTCTGCTGTAAAAACTCATCCAAACGAGAGGTATGAAATTGCCATTAATCTTTTCTAATATACGAATACATTTATATTAGGACTTATGCATGAAGACTCAAATTCAAAATTCTATTTGCTGGGTAAAGGAAACTGTTTTTTTCCTCAGCAACGAGTTGTGTATGCATAAATAACTTAACACAAACACTGCAATTAAAGAGAGGCCAATTAGAAGATATTTTATTGAAGAGAGAGAAATGCCAGATTACAATTTTGCAAAAGGAAAATTAAAGAGAATACAAACAAGTGAAAACTAATGAATATCAAGTTATTTTTTTGTTTTGTTTTTGTAATGTTTTATATAGTGAATTGAAATTTATTATTACCAAGATCACACTCGCTTCCTTAAGTCCCAGGGAACTCCTCCAAGACATCGTCTTAAAAGTTCTTCCTCTGTATCGGTGGTGTCATGATGGTCCATGATTTCGCCGTCTTCTATGGAAACGGTGTCGTCAAACTCCTCGTCCGATGATGTAATATTAATTACCTCTGGTTTATAGTCAGGAGAACGGGGTGGCGTGGTTGGTGGAAATATTGGAGAACCCGGGGCAGATGGCCAAGCTGGTGTAGAAGTTACAGACCGAGGAGGAGACTCTGCTGCTGGCAAAGAAGGCGATGATGATTGGAACGAAGTAGAAGAGGATGGCGAAACGAATGAAGTGTTGGCGGTTGATGTAGACGGTACATTTTTGTCCAGGCCCATAACTTTGAAGATGTGTTGCTGGAGAATACGTGTTGCAAACGAACAGCTTGGTTTCCAGTTTGTATAGGCGTAGGTATTTTCCTGACTTTCCTGGCGTTGAAACGCTGCTAGAGCGTCTTTACATAACGGAATCAATGGTAGTTCTTCACTCACGTCAAAAAGACAGTGAGCGAGAAATTCGGTCGGATGTTGCGTCATGAATGTCATCACATCAGGATCAATATTCATTAACTTGGTGGAAGACGAAAGCAACTGTTTCAACACCATCATATTATCTCCTGTTTTGTCAACGCGTATAGACATCTTGGAAAGGTCTGGAAAGAAATGTATCAAACTCAAAGTGGTAAGTACAAATGTAAGCAATAGAGCTTCAGAAAGATCCTCGTAGTTATACTCAATAGGTGACAATGGTCGGCAAAGTTCTGGGTGGTGTTCCATGATAGATTGGAAGTAGTTCGTCATGAAGGTTTCTAAGGTTTTGGCATATTGCCTTACATCAAAATCAGCAGCTTCCTCAAGGTTTGGACAGTCACGCTTTAAATTGATGAATTCCTCGTATTTTCGGCGAGCGATGGTAGAAGCATATCCTCCCAGACATTTGTCTGCAAGGATATTAACTTGAACTTTCTCAGCAAACCGGAGGAACATGGTTTTAAATGTTCCCGTAAAAAATGTGTGTCCTACTCTGGAAATCCTGAACCACCGCTTCATTTTAAACGACTTAATGATTTCTTGTCTGAACTGTCTTAGTGTCTGTGGCTACTTCACTCACACTACCTGTCATAAAACGAATCACAACTCTATATATATACGCGTTTAGTTAGCATTCACAGATCCATCAGGTTTTATTTGTATGTAGCTTGGAAAAATTCCTAGAACAATACACACTAAATCGTTTGTTAAGTTTTGTGAGAATTCTAACTTAAGCTGCACGGTGCCAGTTTTAATTGGAGGTAGTACATTTCCACTTGGCATGCTAATTAGTTCGTAAGCTAGAATGTGTTTTCGATTTAACCATGCTTCAGGGTCCTGTCCTACTGCTTTATGAGGGCCACAAAAATTTTGTAAGGCTAAGTATGGTTTATTGTATATTCCTTTGGAAACATCTAGTTCGTATACATGGGAAGGGTTTATTGTATTGTCGATCATAACAGAAGCTCTCTTTAAGTTATTGTTCTTGAACAGGAATGGTAATTGTGTCAATTTTCCAAGGTATTGCTCGACAGTAGTGAAACACAACAACAAGTACGCTGGCACTATGTTTACGAAAAGATTCTCAGAAGTAAACACGTCAGCGTCTTGACGTAGATGAATTGTGCGAATTTCATGTTGGTTTACGTAGTAGTTTATGGGTTTGTTTTTTGCAAATAAGGCGCGATGTGTTTTAACAATGTCATCATTTACTAAAATGCGGTCAAGTATAAGATGTGCTTCAAGGATGTTAAGCTCAAAAGTAGTCCCCGCTGAAGGCTCTGCGTTTGCAGCTAAATAAAAATCTGGTTTCCCACGAGTGAATGTTAATCGAAACTGTACAAACGGCGGTAATACCTTCTTCTGATTAAATAGGTGAACCCCAACCTGAGTGTTAATCTCAAAGTTATTTGATAACTTGGTTTTGTTTAATCGTTCCGTATATCCAGTATTTTGCTGATTATATTCTTCTTTTGTATCATCATGAAACATGGCTGATGTCAAGATTGTCTTTTGTTCATGCTCCGTTGATGCTAAAAGTTTGGTAAGATAATCTCTGTACGCATAGAGCTTGTTATTTCTTACTATAGGTACTTCATTCACTTCACACTCTACACTTTCGAAAATACTTCCACCACCATTGGCAACCATTGTGCAAATGTCCGAAGCAGTTAGCGAATTCCCACCATTCTTTGTAATTTTGCAAAGTAAATGCAGACGACAAAAATTTGGGCGAATGTAGAAATTTTGGCTCCCACCATAATTAAATACTATAGGATTTTTTGGATCAGATATTGGATAGGCTGGAAACAGTGTCAGAGTTTCTTGTCCGACGATTGAATTGTCGGTTTTGGGTTTATCACCAAGCACGAGACTTGATAGGATTTGTTGTTCCGCGTCTGAAGGAATTGTGGTTTCCATGGCTACTTCTTCTTTGACGAGCGCCGCTTTTTAGTCTGTTGTTTCTTCTTGGGTTTTGATTTCTTAATGATTTTCTTTTTTGAGACGCGTCCCTTTTTATTCTGCTTTTTTACCCCGTTGCGTTTGGGTTGTCCAGACTTTTTTCGAGATCCTTGGCTGCGTTTTTTCTTATTTCCATTGTTTTCAACCTTCAAGGCACTTAGAGGCACACTGTACTCTGAGTGAAGCGATCCATAAGTTCCTTCCATATTTTGCGTATCATTGAAATTCATTTTTGACAATTTGCACTTATTTTGGGTACAGATTACACGTCTTCGTTTCATTAAATTGAACGCAGGTGTAATAAACAAACCGTAGGTTCGTCGTCGGAGATAGATGCGATTTCTGAGGCGTTTTTATAAATACTGATTTCGATGTCTGAAAATGAAGCTGTATTTATAGTAAAATACACTGGCTTTTTCGTTTTCAAACACACACTTCCTGAAGTCTCTTCGCTAACATTGAACGATGTAAGATAGTTTAAAGCTCTATCTCCAAGCATTTGTGGCGGAATTAAATTGCAACACACAAACAATCTATTTAGTTTTTGTTTCCTATACGCCTCGAGTTTTGCTAGGAAATCCGCATTGTGAAATGTTTTCTTTGTTTTAAACATTTCATCTTGTAGTGTTATTACAGTATCTCTACCGGTAAATACGAAATTTTCATCCAGTCGAAAGTATTTATTTACTGCCTTGGGAAGTTTAATTTCAAGTACGTCGTCGGGATAATTATTTATGCGTAATACGAGCAACTTGCTCGATGCAAACACGAGTAAGAAAACCTTGGTGCGTTCAGCAGCAAAGGAATTTCGCAAAGTTTGAAGGACTGAGTCGAGTTCATTTGATCTTGGAGGATGAAGTACGATAGTTTGTTCATATAAACGTTCAAATAAAAATTTTATTTTTTGATTAATCACAATTCTATTCCACGCTTCAATGTCGATCCCACTTGATAGGGTCGTTCCCACATGTAAACGTCGATTAGTAAAACCAAAAGCCTTTGCCAATTGTTCGTCGAGAACCAAATCAAAAATTTCAGTAGCACCTTGATTCTTGATGTAAGTAGATTGAATTACAAGAAGATCACCTACGTTAGTTGTACTGAGCGTGATGTTAAAGTTATTAGTTTTCATTAAAGTATTTGTTACTGCAAGGAAGTTTTCAAGTGAATTACTACCCTTTGTTACATTAAACGAGGCCTGTGCCTTCCGTTTAATGTTAATCAAATTTGTTTTATCGATCGTATTATTATTTTCTTCAGGTGTGAGTTCCGAGACAAGGTCAATTTCATCTTTGATCACGTCATTTGTGGGAACATTGTTCTGAGAATCTTCACTATTACTTGGTGGTGCTTCAGAATCTGATCCCACGAGCTTAAATTGCACTTCTAGAAGGGCAATTTCACAACACTTTCCGTGAACTGTCCAAGGCAATTTATTTCTAAAACTGGTTGGTGTGTTAGATGGATACCGGTCTAGGTTAAACGAACTACTTGTCGTAATGACAAGGCTTTCATGAACTTGATCACACATTTCCATGGTTGTTGTTATACTGACTTAATTTCAGTAAGTTCCTGGGCATAATATCCTCCATCCAAAATATTCCCTTTACTGTCCTCTAACTTGTAAAAGCCTACAGGCACAGACGGTCTGAACGAATGAATTTTAAACACTTCTGGTAGCCATCCTCTGCCTCCTTTTGTCCATGGATCGAACCGTCTATTAGATATGCGCACAAGCGTTCCCACAGGAAGAACCTTCTGTTTATTTTTAACAAACCGCTTTACATGTGGCCAATACATATTTTTAAATACCATGTCAACATGCTGTTCTGCTTCGTTTGGAGCGACATTGGTTACAGTAGACATGGTTGAATTTATACGAGTTTCAATGTCGTTGAGGTAGTCAATCCAATTCTTGTTTTTATTTTGAATAAACAAAGCTCGAAGGTACCGACGTATCTGTCTGTTACAGTTTTCAGCAATGGAACTTTTAATGGGAGAGAATGTTTGGTATCGAGAAATACCATGACTGTCTAATAACCGTTGGAAGCTACCTTCAAATTCTTTACCTGATTGAACAAAAACATACTAATGTTAACCCACAATTATTTGGCTTTCATGAAAATTAAAATACAAGTATCTGTTAAGATAGCCTTGTGGCACGTACCTTTGTCGGAATGCAATTTGCTTCCTGCAGGAATCTGGGCCCTAAGTATGATTTTTTCCATTGCAATTGATGAAGATTTGGCATCCTTTTTCTTTAATGGCTCAAGAAACACCTGTTTTGTAAAGGTATCAACCACGGCTAACACATATCTATAATGACGATTTTGATACTTCCAATTCGACAAATCTAGTAAATCACAAGCATAAATTTGCTTTGGTCCAGTGACAATAATGGCTCGCCTTGGAAACCGCTTCCTTGAATCACGCGATAGTGTATATGCATCAGAATAAGCAAGAGCGTCCTTTACGTTTTTTGGGTTTAATTCAAGTTCGCGTGCCAATGACGTATAACCACCAAGACTCCCAGCTTGCCTTGTGTTAGTATATTTTGTAATTATTTTGTTTCTCTCATTCACTTGCATCGTAACGTATTGATTTTCTAAAGTCCAAAGCAATTAACTTGACCGGCTATTTGTTCTCTCTCACGCTTCACTTCAATATGAAAAAATTTGCACTTTTCGCATTGAAACCCACATTGCCTAATTACTCTGTCATGATATTTTTCAATTCGCTTCAACCGTTGCATATTTTGATGTTTTTCACATATTACACAGTACGCATATACACTATAAACATTCCGGTATACTTTACAAAGGTCACACCGGCACATTAAAACTGATAATTGGTTCGTAAACCCACTAACCTGTGATTGTCTTTCTACAGAGACTGATGAACATAAACTGCATATGAATCCACAGACGTATTCCGTTTTATCCTGCAAAATATTGATACGAGATACCCGATTTAGGTAGCTTGTGTTTTTACAATTATGACAGGTGAGGTAACTTATAAGCTTAAATCGAGTATGGGAGCACCATCCACAATTACACTGTATAAATTTATCCATCACTTCTTCAATCGATACTTGTCTTCAAATGCAATCCAGTTTTTTGGTTTTGCCTTTGCCGATGATTTTTGAGATGGTTTATTTTTAGGTTTTGTTGAATCATTGTCAAAGTACCACTGGAATTCTTCCTGCTCACTATGAGTGAGTTTTGATATTAATATGTGATATAGTTTTTCTGGTAACACATAATATACATCCATAGTTATGCGTAATTTTCACGTATATATGATATTAAATTCACAAGAATACACGATAAAATTGATGGTAAAATTGCGTTACACTTAATAAACAGTTTTCTTATTTTTTCGAGGGTTATTTCCCTTCCCGGTTTAGGGATTCGGATTTTCTTAACTTGACGTAGAAGTGATTTCTTCTGAGGTTGGTTATGAACTAACGATTCAATTCGTTCGTTGTTCTGTATATTATACAGCACTTCAAACAAGCTTAACAGTTCATTTTCAGATGCTGCTTGCAAAATTTTAATACGTTCACGGGATGATGTAGTTTGGGATAATTTTAAAAGAAATCCTCTTTCTGCATTAATTCTAGCCATTTGAAGGAAGATATAATTCAAGTGTTGGTGACGGTAGTAGTGAATTAGTAATGAACGGGAATTCTAGACGAGGATGTAGATATAATATCAATGGTTTATGTGGTTTACATTTTTTCTGTAGGTTTCTACCAAGAATCCTGTTCCTGGAAAGATTTCTCTCTGTAGATTACCAATGTAGCTACTATCTCTATGATTGCAAAAGAGTACCAGATTTGTAAACGATCTATTAATTGCAGTACTATTTTCATAGTAGGGGCTATGAAGCACAAGTAACATATCTACGTCTTCGTGATGGGAGCTTACAAGAGCAAGTCTTTCCACCCATTTATATTCTGGTGACGCCTTTTTGTTTAATCTGGCGTATTTATCGTCGACTACAAGCAAAATCGATCCCTTTCCTATATATTCTTGTAGTATATCAAAGTCTTGTGCAAAAATCACATCTGGATTTTGTTTTTGAAATTCAGTAAATGACTGATTCCATATTTCATAAATATAAATTACGAATGACGGCAACCGTTCCATAAATTTATGTCTGTTTTGAATAAAATGGAGCATCCAAGTTGATTTGCCAGAACTACTTGGACCGATAATTGCCGCAATTAACGGGGATTTAAGTCGAAGTGATACTTTTGTATGCATCATTGTCTTGCTCAGTTTAAAGACTGCACGATTTCATAAAGACAACCCAAGCTTTATTCGTTTACAATTGTCCTTTCATTGCTTTAAGATCTTCAAGTGTATATTGAAAAGTATCCTCTTCCATTGCTTCAGGTTGCTGAGATTGCTCGTTTTCTTCTTGTGCAACTAGGTCACCGTATGATTTAACAAGTCGAATGAACTTTTTCATTTCTCCCTACAATCAGTACCAGCATTATTAAGCTGCATAAAGGTGAATTAAAAACGATTGATTAAAAATGTTTCTACTTACTGTATACATTCCTAACTGCGAACCTAGCCAAACTTTATTTCCAAATTTTTTGTATGAAGGTTGACGCAAGATGAATGTATATCCCATCGATCCTAGATATGGTCTAATTTGAAAGGACTTTGTTGGAGTAGTCACGGTATACCTTTACAAAGACACATCTCAACGTGATAAGTATTACTCAGAAAATCTATTGACATTGAATTACAATACTTTAAGCCCTATTACCTTTCCGAAAAGAAACTTTCAACAGTTCTGTCCAAAAATTTGTCTCCTTGAAGAAAATCAATCAAATCGCGTTTAGAACCTTTTAATTCATTGATTTGGTTCATAATGTCCTCTAACTGTGGGAGAATCTCTAATAATTCCCACAAAGAACATCGCATGTACGTTGCCTTGACGTTCGTGTCTTCGTTGCCTGTATTAATCCCAGTGTTGGGTCGAAACATAGCTACAAACCAAGCAGAGAATCGTTCCATAAATGTTAGTCGAAAAAATGCATTTCCAATTTTAACACTGTAGGGACTCTTGAGAAAAAAATCCGGTGTGCGTTCAGGTTCTTGTGTCTGCATTGTGGCCTCATACTGAACCATGTTATAATCATAAGGCTTAGTGACTACTCTTGATTTCATTGGTCCTTCGGGAATGTCTTCAGGCAAAGTAGGAAGATTTAGTCCTTGACGAATTGAATTGGCAATATTGGTCGTGGTAAGGTTTGTACTTTCAAGGGCTTTCTTAATAAGTTCAATTTGAGCATCTTTCCAGTTTGATGTTTGGAAATCGCAATCAACTGTAGGGGGATAGCCAGAGCAAAAGTTACGAATAATCACCGATGCTGCCTTTTGTAAAGTTGTTTGTTGATTCAAATTTGCAAACATATACATTTGAAACAACCACATAATTAATATGACAATACACCCTGCTATAGTTATTTGCGTACCGATATCCTCACGCTGCTGCTTTGATAAGCTATTCGCCATCGTCGGATGTTTTTGGTTTGATGTGAAATATAAAACTGATGCCTCATGAAATCAGATCACTTGTATTTATACCACTAAAATCTTGGTAGCTCTAAGTATTATAAAATAGTGTACGAATACAAATTAAAGTTTAGTTATTCGTAAGTAGTCATGAAGAAAAGAATACAATGGAAGACGATCTCGGTTTTCGGACGGTCGATGTGACACATCCTTGGGAGTGTTATGAAAAGGAAACGTTTAATGAACCATTGAAATATTACAAAAAATTTTACAAAGAAGCATTGGAAAGTCCTCCAAAATCATCACTCGTGAGAAAACATTATTCATTCAGTGTCGACCAGCAAAAGGTGTTTGATTTTGTGGCTCGCCATCTTGAATCAGGGTTACAGTCTCAACTAAAATTCCTATTGGTCGGGAAACCTGGCTGTGGTAAAAGCTGCCTGTTCGAAAGTATATATTTCCATGCAATAGAAAATCATATACCTACATTAATTGCATGTCCCACTGGATGCAGTAGCACTCGGTACCCTGGCGTCGGTGCAACTTTGCATCATTTACTTGGAATTCCTATGGGACTAACTCATGATGAAATTATTTCATCTTGTGTTAATGAAAAGGTTGTCGAGAGGTGGAAACATATTAAATTTCTCATTCTTGATGAACTCTATTTAGTATCTTGCTCGTTCTTGTATGTAATAAGCTGTAAGCTACAACAAATTTTTCATGATACTCGTGACTTTGGAGGAATCAGTATTCTTTGTGGAGGAGACCTTTGGCAAGGTTTAACGTATTCCGGTACGCCACTTTTTTCATTACAATCCACTGATTCTGAACTATGTAACAAAGGTCGAGACCTGTACAAAAGAATAAACAATGTAGCGGTTCTCACCACAAATTATAGACAACATACAGACCCAGAGTATCAAGACATTCTTGAGTGTATTCGTGAGAATAAATTCTCAAACAATGAGTTGATTAAACTAAATTCAAGGCATGTTAGTAATCTGACCAAAGAAGACATTGAATCATTTTCTTCTGCTTTGTTTATTGCTTTGTCAAGAGCAAGAGTGAGGCAAAGAAATGAATATATGTTAAGGAAAACAAACCTACCAACCTTGGCAGTGATATCTCAAAACTTTGGGGACAAGTTTTCAGAGGAGAATATGTGTTACCTACAAGAAAATTGTCCCCTTTTGCTGAATACAAACATATCAGTTAAACACGGATTGGTAAATGGGTCATTGTTTACTTACAAAGGAGTGGTGTTCAATGAAAATGATCTTAAGAAGGTCCCAAAAGTTTATGTGAAACCCAAATGTGTGCTTGTTGAACCCAAGGATGTTCGCACGATGTTGCTACCTGATAAAACCTTCCCAATCTTTCCCCTAGTACGGAACGTAGACAAACTAAACGGAAATACATGTAATATTACTACCATTCCTTTAGAAAATGCGTTTGCGATGACAATTATGAAAAGTCAGGGACAAACATTGCCAAGGGTAGTTATATGTGTTGAACCATGTTACGACTACAGTCCTTTCTATGTAGCCTTTTCAAGAGTATCAAAACTAAGGGATGTAATGATAATGGGAAACATGTACTCACCTACACTTTTTTCCACAACAAGTAAGTTGAAAGAATGGAAAGAAAAAGAAACTGAGAGACTAAATTCAATGGCAATTTGAAGGTAAGATAACATGTTTTATTATTTAAAATTCCAACGAAGACAATAAAATATATTTTGCACAAAAATGCTTCACGGCAACTTATTGGTTAACTCCACTATAGACACTTTCTTCGCCAAATCTAAAAAACAAAAATATTAAACGAAAGTTTCAAGTTAGTTAATAATAATAAATAGATAAAGACAATTAGTTGAACATAATCCCTCACCTGTAAACTAGTTCCGTAATATATTCATTTGTATCCAAATATGACTTGAAGAATTGATTGAACCGCATTTCGTCTCTTACATCATTTAAGATTTCGTTTTTCACCCAATGGAAGTCATGGTTTTTAATGACTGCAAAAAGCTTATCCTCACCAAGTTGTATGCAGATATATTGTTCAAACAGCTCCATAGTATTGTTTAATGCAGACTCCAGTTGCTTACTAAATTCGGTTGCATTACAAACAGGCTTTCCATCCTTGATGAGTAACTGTAGATTATTTAAAAACGGTCCTTTTGCCACTACACAAGCGCGATAAATAAAGTTTTTGACAGTACTCATATGTTTTGGGTTCCTGTATAATGTTGTCTGTTTGGCGTGCATCATACTTGCCTTGTATAAGAAACGGAGTGAAGGATCAAGTATTGCAAGCCAACCGTTTACCACGCAAGTGGTATCACAAGGTTTAATATATGCGTCACGCATGGCTTGTCTCCTTGAAGTCGATAGTTGTTGATAGGTCATGAGTAGATTTTATACTAACAATTTTACTCTTCTTTTTGTGTCTAAATATGCGAACAAATCAAAAACACCCTTTCAGTCATTAATCAGAATGGAAAGAGACAATATTTCTAGAGAATTAAGAGGCCATCTTAGTGTGCTATTGCATTACGCGTTTAGAAGGTCTAGTAAGTCCCTTATAAGAAAATTACAGATTATTTGCCCTCCCATTACATTTTTCCCATCGTTTCTGTTGGAAAGTGTAGACCCAACAATTTTGTTAACACACGATGACATGCCCTTTGTGGATAGTCAAACAACAGTACGGTATATTGCAGATATATTAACAGATATGAAAAATGACGTTTTTCACATGAGAAACAATCTTAAACCAAACATGAATATGTCCATGATGCGATATAGTAGTTTTGCAAATAACATAAACTTAATTTTGTACTGTGCCCTTCATGTAATTAAGACGCTTTTGTTTTCTTCAATTGAATGTCAGGATGAAACAATTAAAAATAACCTTTATAAAAAACTTGGCGACCTCATGGACTTTTTGTTAAAAACTCAAAGTCTGAACTCTTTATTTTCAACATACCTTTTATTGAACGTGAATGAATTTTTAGTACATGTGTATACACAGAATAACAGAGCAGATTTCTTAGCTCTAACAATGTCAGAACTCGGCATTGTGGATTATGGGTGGGAAAATAAACTATATAGACGTAAAGGAAGAATGAAACGAGCGTTTCAAGAATCTAGATTTTGGCAAGAAGTATTGTTCAATCCCATGAAGGACTCATAAATGAATGGTTGGAACTACTTTCTGATTCTGTTTCAATTGAAGTTGACTTATCGTCACCCTCATCTAGTGAATCCTCTGAGTCAATGTCACGATAAGCCGAGAGATAAGGCCAGGCTCCTTCGTAGTTGTAAGGCTTTACAACCTGTCCAAATATTATCTTATCCATGTTTGCTCTATCGCAATCGGTTAATCCGTCTTTTTCAATTTTGTCGAGAAAACGAAGGGCTTTTCTGCATACATCTTGGAGCCCGTCAGGACCTTCAAACTTTGTCATGGCAATGAACATGTAGTGCTGTGGATACTCCTTAATCATTTTTATTATGGCTTCATCCAGTTGGGTAAATAATAGTAACGTATCCCTTGTTTGTCTGACCACTTCAAGGTTGGGTTTATCCGGATATATATTATTTGTATTAATAACCAACTTGGGCCAAAGAATTTCCAACGATAGTAAAGTAGTGATCAAACAGAGCATGTGCAATTCAAGAGTTTGATCCTTATTGAACATAAAATATCCTTTGCAATCATATAGCGTATTCCGAGCGTCATCACAATAAGCTGACAGAGAAGATCGAACTTTGTGGTACATCAAATCCCAGGTAAGAACTGGAATTGTATTTGTGTGTTGGCTGGAGGTCGTAATTAGTTCGTCCAATCGCGCCTCCAAATCCTGCAATGATTTTTCGATTTGCTGCTTGCAATTGCATTTTAGCACATGATTGTGAATAACGTTATGTGCTATAACGGAGTATGCGTGAAGTAGCAACTTGTTAAAACTTTTGGCCGACATCGTATCACGTTCTTGTTTGTTAAATAACTAAACTTTTTATTCCGTCATACAAGTCTATTTATTATTCCACAGTCAATCCTTGGCTATATGTTGATGTGAACTATTATGGTGGTCTTCTGAAGGATTAATTAGGAAGCCTTCTCTTTGAAGTTCATAGCACACCAGTTTCCCACTGCGATAAAGTAGCAAGCAAGACAGTGATATATAAGCAATGAAGATGAAGTTGTTGTTCATTTTTGTATTAACCAGCTAACTGTAAAGTTTATTAAATTATCAACATGGTGGATTTTGGTCGCCTTGTATCACCGCTTTTTGCAAATATTTCGCATTCACTGCGATATGCCTTTTGTCCGGGTTTCCAGGTAGTGCGTGAAGATGAGCAGCAGAACCGACCGATTCGTGAAAAACAAAGAGGAACCATTGTTCATACGGTCCCTTGCAATCATTTGTTTGAGTCGTGCTCGGCTGTTGCTGAGTATGAATATTTTTTCCTTTCCAAAATACATCAAGGTAGAATGACACAACGGCAGTTGGATAATGCCAGACCTCTCCATCATTCAACGCCGACAGGACTGGGCCAACCAAACAGGCCAAATTATAGTGGATACGAGAACTTCAACTTTAACCTAAAGTGCCCGAATTTCCGAGTGCTTATGAAGGACAATCTACCTGTTATAAACAAACACGGATATCCGGAGACCATTCCATGCTTGCATGAATTAAAATCTTGCATGTACGAAGCTGCTGCTGTGTTTACGTTTGGGAGGCTGATGCATCTCAAGATTTTGAAAGAGGAAGATTTTATTGCATTACGGGTTAATTCATGGGCTGCAACAATCAATAACTTCATTAACGAAGGTGTTGAAGGAACGACGGAACAGTTTTTTAATTCGCAGTCTTTATGGCCGGTAATGGAAGGAATATTGTGGAATCCGAAAGAGTTGTTTCACAGTCTTACTCTTAACAAATAAATTTATATGCACCCCCCATGGGGTGTGTTTAGATATTATCCAAACGCACACATTGTACTGGATAGGTTTGGAATTATGATTCCACATGAGGATGAGACGCTACTTAAAGAAGAGTATAACAGGATTCGCTCTCATTTTCTTACGTGCAACTTACCTGACATAACGCTCAGTGAAGAAGATTTGAAAAGTCTCTTTGTTGAGATTGAAAATTTTATTGAGGAAAGGGATTTAAATCAGTGGCTTGAAAATTATGAGTTCGACACCCTCGGCCTACCAATTCAAGAAGTACAACAGCAAGCCCCGTAGAATCAACCTAATATACGCATGTACTTTCCCAGAATGTTATTTCAAATCAAAATCATTAAAGGATTTGAAAGTGCACGACGGACAACATATTACTCAGTGTGGATGTTATGTGCGAAATGCTAGTGATCATGTATGTAATGAAGCACTTTGTGGTAGACTAGCTCCAACTACACCATTTAACCCTGTTAATTTAGACACTGGGCTGTTTGAAATAGTTACTCAAGCATTCGGAGGGACTGCCAATGAGCTCAGGCATAAGTTTGAAAGCCATCCTTTAACAATAAGTGCCGCAATGGACCATGTGAAGCCTTCGCTTACCAATTTGATTTCCCAATTTTTGCTTTACTTTAGAAATATTAAGATGGAGCTTATATTTTCTGTAACACTAATGAAACTAGACACCAATGAAATCGTGCATCGTCATCTTCATTCTTCCTCACATCGGATACTTCATCCTAAATTCATAAGAGACATTCTTCTTTTCTGTGAGGAAATTGTTAATGGTTTTCTCGCAGTTTTTACGGATGGCGGATCTAACTTTACCCTCGTGGGTGTATCAGAAATATATGTCAAAATTTATCAATACATGGCAATACGGCCTCGAAAATATATACCAACACCAGATTCTCTGAAGCGCCGAAAAACACTCTACAACATAAAAACTGAGAATAAATGTTTCATTTTATCTGTTTTACTCTGTCTAAAGGAATTCCGAGATAAAATAAAATATCCAGGGCAAAGTGACAGGACCTTTGAAGAATTATCAAACAGCGAAAAACGAAAATTACGACATTACTGGGTGAAAGAAAGTTCATTTCTTCCACTTTTATCAGAAATTGAACAGACAAATGCTCTTTGCATTAAGGATTTCTACGAATGTCCAGTGGATGATATTCATAGATTTGAAGAATCTAACCAGATTGGTGTAGTGTGTTTAGAAAATGTTGATAATCATATTCTTCCTGTACACCTTCCGAGTAAGCAATATGATAGAATTGTTCACCTTCTTCTATTGCGTACTGTTGAAATAAGTGACAGCAAACCAGTAAATGAATACCAGCATGGTGAACACAGTTCACATTACTGTGCTATTCTTAATTTAAACATGTTTTTAAATAAGAAACAGAACCAACATGGTAAACGTTATTGTCCATATTGTCTAAAAGCGACTTCAAAAGAACTAATTGAAGCACATAAGCAAGATTGTTTAACTGCTTCGCGATTGCGAGTTAAGTTTGTGAATAACCCTGATTCGAGATTTAAATTTACAAAGTTATATATGACACAACCGTTAGACTTTTGCGTGTTTTTTTCAATTAAATACATCAACACTCCGTTGCAGTCTACGATTGGTCATCCTAAAGTGCAAAGTGATTATGCTTACACACGGAGAATAAGTAATTTAATGGTATCTCATTATTCACTCATCCTATGTGGACCAGAAGGTACAATCCTGTACAAAGAAAGTGGGGATAATCAGATAGACTTGTTAGAAAGAATGATTACAAGTTTAATGTACATTGCCAAGGTTTGTCTAGACCTTATATCAAAGACCAACGTTCCCGTTAAAATGAGTTCAAGAGAAAAACAGATGCATTATCTTGCGAGCCAATGCTTGTTTTGTAAAAAATATTTTGGACATGATCCGGGAACGATTCGACAATGCCATCATTCACACATTTCGGGAAAATACTTAGGTAAAAATGAACAACCTTTACATAAGCATGTAATAAAGCGCAACTAGTTAATAATTATTTCATTTTTAACAGGAGCTCTTTGTCAAAAATGCAATCTTGCATGTGCCAAGAAACCAATCATTCCTGTATTCACATTTTGTGAAACGGGTGCGACCTTCAATTTCATTCTTCAAGGGTTGGTACCTGAACTTATGTCTAAGGTTAGAGTACTACCTTCGCCGAGATCAGGAGGAAGATTTACCGCTCTGATTTTAAACGACAACATCAGGATACTAATTGTCCATAACTTTCTTCCCGCCGCGTTATGTGAACTCGTGTCTTCATTACACGGGGAACATTCAGAAGTCAAGCCACATCAGTTCCCAAATTTACATGAGCATGTAGCCGGAAAGAATATTGATTTGTTGCATCTGTTTACATCATGTTACAGAGATCCTTTTCCGTATTTTAGCAAGGGTGATTTGACATCCATGACATACCTACCAGACCCAGAGAATATGATTCATATGCTCACAGACAATATACCTGACGAGGAAGAATATTCTATATACCAGCAGGCTTGGAAGCATCTGCACGTGAATAATTGCAGTGAATTCCTTCGCTTATTTGCCCAGGCTGAATGCTGTATACTTTCAGATTTATGGAGAAACTTTCACGCATTCTGTTTGAAGCATTTTCTGCTTAGTCCTACTTATGCATTCACACTAAGCTCCTACATTTTTGACTGTGCGATGTTCAAGTCTGTTTTCCAGAATAGGAAAAACGTAGGATTTCAATTTATCTCTGATATAAAGGCCTTCTCAATGGTAGAAGACGCAAAACGTGGAGGTCTTGTGTTTACTACTAAACGTCATGTGAAAGCCAATAACGAATTCGTGGGATCCTTCAACGGAAAAGAAGACGACAAAATATTTCTAACAGCGGTGGATGTAAATTCTGCATACGGACAGAGTCTAACCTTACCTTTACCTTATTGTGATTTCAAGTATTATGACGAGAAAATAATCAATGACACTGGGATTTTAAACGAAATACTGAACCAATCAGATGAACACCCAACACAATATTTGATAAGATGCGATTTGGAATACCCCCCTGAAATAGCACTCAAACATGTGGAATTGCCGCTTGCAGCAGAAAGAATGAATATAACCGGTAAAGACATTAGCGATCATCAAAAAGAGCTCTATGAAGAGTTATTTGGGAAACCATGCGACAATCTTAATGTAAATAGATTAGTTCTTTCGCTCGGAAATAAATATAATTACGTAGTTTATTCAAAGAATTTACGGTACTATATTAAAATGGGTCTAAGAGTTACAAAATGCAAGGAAATTTTATCATTCACTGAACATGCATATTTAGCCCCATTTATAGAAACAAATCAATGGTTACGGCAGCAGGCCGCATCACCTTTTGAGAAAGATTTGTACAAACGTTTTTCAAATGCGTTATCCGGTTCCCTTGCGCCAAATTATGGTAACCGTAGCGATATTCGTATAACATTTAGTCGCGCAGAATGCCTTGAACTTGTAGCCAAGCAAACATTTAAGGAATTAACTATACTTGGGGCAAATTGTGTCTTAATTGAATTAGAAAAAGATTCGTCACTGTATGTTCATCCACACATACAATACTGTATCGTGCTGGAGAATGCAAAGCGTCATTTATATATGCTTTTTTATAACCATATTTCTAAAGCATTTCCAGATAATTCAGTCAATATTATAGCAATAGATACAGACTCCTTTCATCTACAGTTCAAAATGTCGACGCAAACATTTTTGGCAGGTATTAAAAATCTATCAGACGACATTTTAGATCTATCAAATCTTCCCGTTAGTTCTCAATTTCAGTCTAATCGAAATAAGGGAAGAATGGGCTTTCTGAAGCTAGTTTATGGTGATATTGCTCCTATAATCGAGTACGTTGCTCTGCGAGCACGTTGTAGTTCTGTTTTACTACATTGTCCCAAATGTGAAGAACTTAGAGGGTTATGTGTCTATTGCACTGCAATCCCATATCGCAATCAAATTAAAAAATTTAGTCGATTGCCACTATACCATATTAGGAAGCTGACACATCAAGAATATAAAGATGTGGTTACAAAAGAAATTTCAGATAAGATTGTATTTAAAACGTGCGAGAGTAGGAACTGTCGCCCAGGTATATTTGTTAATAGTAAGAGACTATTACATTTGTTTGATATATCTAGATATTGGTGCGATGTAAATACATCTCTACCATTCAAGTTTCCACACAGCATTGGTACTTAGTATGTTCAGCTATGTAATAGAAGCGTCACAAGTAAAAGTCATGTCTTGATTCGGGATATTATGTAAGTTCGCTTAATTTGACAATGTGATTTCATGTACGCTATGGCATACGTATAATTTATAGAAATATAGTAAACTGTGGGAATTTATCTACATTATCAATGAGTACGCTGTAAAAATTACATGTTCTAATGTTTGCGATAAAATGATTACCTATACAACATGGAATTACTTAATCAAGGATACCTACTTACTAATTGGTACTACGTAAGCTAAAACTTGATTTACGCGCACAATCTAACACCTTTATATTAATTATCTGACGAGGTTAAGTAATCTTAATTTATTTATATGTACAAATGCAAATGTGTAAATACATGTGTGTGGGGTTGATGCTTACTTCCGGTTTGCTTAAATTACGAATGTCTGTCAAAATATAATTGTAGAAATTTATATTTAATTGGTGTCTGGTTTTTATATGTATATGATTTTGTTAATAAAAAAGCCTAGGCCTCAAATTGGGTTTTTAAAAGAATTTTTAGCAATATATCTGTGTGAATTTAATAATGATCATACATGTTACTCGAGCTTTTATTACCTGTGTTACGATTAATCATTCTTGTTATGCCGAGTTAAATACAATATTGGTTACATTGATTCACAATCAAACAACCTTCGTTAAATTGTTTTCTTAAAGAATGTGAAAATCCGTCATTGAAGTTCGATGGGAATTTTTCTATATACACTGCACATAATATATTCATACAGAATGATAATATTCCAATTTACAACATAATATCTGTTTTGTTCACTAGCATAGGGAACAATAAAGCATTTTTAATCAATGACAATAATCTAAATCAATTTTTATATTTAATATAACATACATCATATCATCATAAGAATTCTTTAGTCCATTGAATGAATTGTTTATTTAAATCTTAAATTTAAATCTAGTTCCAAGTGGGTTCGTTTTAGTTATTTATAGAATCTAACCGAGTAGATTAAAATGGAAACCCATTTTATTCTTAATGTTCTTTTATATAAAAGAATATTATCTACTTATATGCTTTCCGGTGTGTCGGCTTTGTTTGAGCCCTTGCGACACGCACAAACTATCGTACGCTTTACGCTTTGGTTTGGAATTAAAGTTTAATGATAGGCTTTAAGCTGAAAGGACCGCAGCTACTACTATCAAAATGAAAATCCAAAGTGAGCCAATCTCAAAGATAAATACATGCATGAGTGTCTCTCTATTCCCAAGTTATGAATTTCAAAAAGCAAGAAAAGTACCCACTTCATCGTCATCAAAGCGAAACAGTAACAAAAAAACGTTGGTGTACGTTTGTATTTTTTTATATTGAGAACACAAGCATACGAGACACATGCCATGTGTTTGCTGCTGCATAATAATGTGCAATAAAACCAGAGTATAAGCATGTGGGATTGTGTGGATCATGATCTGTTAGCTTGTCCGTTTTTTAGCTAGTTTTTAATGATCACGTTTATTGCACACGGCAAAGCCAAGTCGAGTTGGTAAGCCCTGAAATCATCTGAATATTGGCAGTTGCCGTTTTCGTGACTGGCGAGCTATTTCTAATAAACATAAGTACAATTTCTGTTATCACGTTTACAATCCCAACAGCAGTAACTACATAAACCATCACAACATCTCAATAAATTCCATCAGGGTAATTTTCAAGGTCATAAAATAATCTTGGACAGAAAAGCATGTATCTTTAGACTGTTTTGAATCGGTGTTGAAAACCTAATCAGTGAAAAGAGTAGACAACGGGTTACAGGGAGACGCATTGGTGGTATTAATTTTGTGCGATGGACTGTGGAACCTTTTTGGAGTGTATTTCCTGTATAATACAGTACTGTTTTTGGGTAACTGAACGCTGTGTCAACAAGACCGTTGCTGATACCTTGGATGCTTTTGTGGTATGCCTTTTCAACTGATCTTTTTAACGGTTTCATCATGTTAATAAATTATGCAAAATGATTTTAAGGCAATGGTTAATGATCTAAAACAATGTTTGTGATTTGTTTAGATATATGGACCAGTTGAGGTAAAGCTGGCTATGAAATTATGCCCCACACCACCGCCTACAACTTCAACATCAACTCCTCCACCAACTACAACAATGGCCCCTACACCATCAACGACAAGTGAAAGCTTCCAGTGGTCATTAACCCAAAGTCTACTGACAATACCCATCACAATATTATGCGCTGTGCTCTTTCGGGTTTTGTTTTGGTATCTTGACAAGAAAGACTATCAGTGGTGGCGAGAGGTGAAGGATCGTTGGGATAGATGGATTTTGGAAAGGCTCAGAAGATTGGTTCGGTTTTGTCAACGGATAAGGTGTAAATTCTCTTGTTGTGTCAAATTTGGTTTGCAGCCACAGAACAACCAACATCAAACTCAAGACCGCGACCAAAGCCAAGAGATTCCTCAATCTTTATCTTCTGCGGAAGTGCGTAGAAATCTAGGCACCCCACCACCACCTCCAACCACATCTAATGTTACTTCGGCAACTTACAGGAGCTTCCACCCTACGAACCCGTTTTCTATCTTCTTCGCCAGTAACGCAAACTGTTCTACAGACACTGGACAAGATGAGATTTTTTATGATGCAGTTGAGGGTGGAGGTGGTACTGTTTCACCGCCTCGACGATCATCGAGACTGGCCAATTTACCACGTGTAAATTATTTTGCTAATTCACAGCCTAGGGGCAAGTTGAATGTGTTAAATTCTTAGTTACCATGTAGTCCATGAATTTAAGTGATATGTGTTCAATTTTGATCAAATTTAATTAATTTCCGAATCCTGGTCAATAGAGATCAGTAGAACGCTTACTAAGGACGAACTGTCTGTAAAGATTTTTCACCATTTATATAGGTAGCCCACGTAATTTCCACTTTCCACTCTAAAACGTTAGCCATCCTATGCTGCTCCTAATAAGATATCCGTTGTGGGGCGTTCGGGAACATTCACGTGCATACTTTGACTTTACGCTCTTGACCTGTGATTTTCTTACCAATTGTATTCAATATCTAGTCTACATGTAACTGTCGGTAGAAGTGACAAAGTCACAAAATCTATTTTTAATGGTATAGATTTAATTTTAAACTAAAACGGTTTAAATTTAAGTTGCTGTTACAACAAGATGAAATGAAATGTTATGAGACAAGGAGTGTTCATGAATTAAATGCAAAAATAAACAAATGATGTAAGTTTTATATGTGTATGTTTTGTTTTTTAAATGCCACCTCCACCACCGCCGTCTTATCGCCTCCCCAGTCACCCCGCCAGCACCTCCACCGCCTCCAGTCCTCCCCACAAAGCTTATCAGTTACCTTATCATTACTGCCAAGTTCACACTACTCCTACTACTGCCTCCAAAGTTCCCAAAGCTAACTATTGACACTTTGGCGAAAGTCGCTTTGGACTTGAATAATCACACTCGGGTTGGACTTTCATACCTATTAACTAACACTCCACGTGCTACGATGATGCGGCCTCCACCACTGGTTTTCTATGGAGGTCTTCCATCTGCGGATAACTACAGGATTTTAAGCGCAACGGATGGAGTACAAATGATGAAGATTCAGCAAAGTCAAGACTTAGTTCCCAAACCACTTTTGAATGAAAAGCTATCCCCTCCACCATTGAAAGTATTTATGAAGATAACCGATCTTGCAAGTGCCACAGAGGAATTGCCAACTGGACAGGTAAAGGAAGAGGTCCGTAGGGAAGATTCCATCAAGATCACACCAGAAACGGATGCAGATATCAGTAATGTCGAAATCGTGGGAATGGACGATCGGTGAAGGGGAGCGAGTTTTTTCTAAGATTTGTAACCTAAATGGTAATTATATTGTGAGAGTTTAGTCGGTGATTTTGTTATCTCATTTAGTCTACTATCTATCGTGTAATTATTTATTATGATTATTATGAACCTTTTTGTAAAATTAAATACCGTTAAAAAGCAAAATTCAAATCCCAATCTGTTCTGTTTTCAGTTCCGTGCTAATTTTTATGTTATTTAATGCTACCTTAAAGTAATGTGTCACAAACAATTTATTCTGTGCTTGTATTATACATTTAGTTTACATGATTTAATGGCCTTTTGAAAAGATTAAGGTTTAAGCGCAGTCTAAAACTAGGATTATTTGATTATTTACAAAAGATAACCTATATTACATCATATACAATTGACAGGAAAACATCATTATAGTTTTGAGTTACTAAAGTACATTCACATTACATCATCAACAAACATTCGGTTTCTTAGCACATTTTATACCTTCAGCGAAGGTTCTTCACAGAGCGTTCATTTTCGATTTACGGAAATTACACCATTCCTTACGCGTGTAAACATGCCTAATCATCGCAAAGCATTTATAATCGTTTTTATCTGGTCTGTTTTCATACTTTTCCAAACAAATCAATTGTGTTAGTTTTGGGAACAATGTCCATATATTAGATTCCAACAGATTGTCTACATATCCCAAAAATTGAATTGTTTGGTTTTTCTCTAACATTTGTACCATTTTATCATCAGCCATTCCCCAACGCTCGATATGAAATTTTATATGAAGTTCTAGTGTTTCTTAGTGTTCTTTCATTGGCAAAATAAAGTCCAATGTACAAATATTTTTAATGACTAAAGTCAAATGCTTTAATTTAGGTAAGTTCAATTTGTAGCCGCTACACTCTTGTAAAATCTTTTGTTCTTTTTTACCTTGAATTGTGGATGGCAATACAATGTCCACATTTGTTAAGGTTTTGCCCCATTTTTCTTCTATAAATTTAAATACCTCTGACCATTCCAACCAGAAACCAGACCCAAATTCTAGGTAGGCTTTTCTTAAATGCCAAATATTTCGGCACATTGACAAGCTAAAAAAGTCAGCTTCTGAAAGGTTTCTAGCAGAAAACTCCTTCAAGTTAGGAAATTCAATTTGAGGAATGTTAATTTCAGAATAGTAGAACGGTTTTGATAGTTCTGAGCTTATCTCCAGGGCAGACATATCTTGATTGACGACAAGAAAGTCTCGTAGAATTACCGCTGGAAGATTATCTATACTAAGCCACGTTAATTTACTAAGTTTTGGCATAAAAATATCACGGGCATTCATTTCAAAGGGTTTCATCTTTCCCAGGTATACAATTTTCAAATATTTTACGTTTGGTAAACATTTTAGAATAAGTTCCAAATTTTGATAAAATGCGTAAATATGGTGTTGATCGTTCTGTATTAAAAGTGTGCAGTACCATAAATGGTGACCGTACGTGGAAATAATTTGCATTATTTGAGCGTTTTCATTAATACGCATACCATCATCAGAAAGATTCCATGGAAAAGTTGCTGCGCGTGCTAAAAATGGATTATTTTCATGGGTTCCTTCAAAATGGCGCACAAAATAATGAGCTGGGAAGCTTTGTAGATTTGTCTGGAATTCTTGGTTTGTCCAATTTATAAAATCCCATGTGTTACCATCAGGTTGGCTTTCGTGGCTAAACTTGTAGGTATTATTTTCATGATTTTGATAATAATTGTCAACGGAGTCTTTCCAGTTTTTGCAAACCAGTCGCAGAGTTAATATGTATGACCAATCTCGGATTTTGCGAGTTCTGGAGCAACTACAGCATGTAGACTGTTGAAAGGCTCCTAGAGTTTCTGAGTTGAAGTAAAGTTTCTTTCTGAAAATGTGCCACACTTGAGGAAACAGGCATTGTATTCGGTTTGGCAACAAAATATTTCGAAAAAATAGGGACGAATTGATCAAGGCAAGGAAGGTTTCTGATTTTTTCACTTTTTGTAAAATCTTCTCCCAAACCTAATTAGACGGGGTTTTTGATTAATAAATTGGTTTAAAACAGGTTGTAAGTCCTAATTAATTGAACTAGAATTACCTCCTCTGGAAAGTAGTGAAGGAGAATATAACGGTCCTTTTTGTAGTTTTCTGTAAATTCTTCCATATTGCAGTATTATTCCATATATTATTACAATACAAGTTGTTCCGATTTTCTCCTGTGGCTTTCAACAAATCAGTTAAAACTGCGCCGTTGAGATTTTCCAGAGTTGGATTAAAATTGCTATCATGTACTCAGTAAAAGCATCAACCAAACTGATAAATTGGTTATCTGGTTTCCTAATATATTTGTTTGCCTTCATTTTTGCGCAAAGCTTATGCAAAAAGCCATTTTATAACTTGCTGCGCTATCTGTCAGTATATAAGTCATTCTGATTCATTGCATAAGTTTGCTGATACAGTAAAGAGGCAAAATAGTGCAAGGAAAGGACAACGGATAGAATGACGCAATTCTATGGACGTCTGGCGATCACACGACTCAAAGAGTCGGACTCATATCTATATTTATACAGGCATGCATGCAATAAGTGTAAGTCTAATCAAGTTTTCCAGCGAGATAAAAAACTACCCATTATCATAATACGGTATTTTTGCCATTAATGCAAATCAATAATAATAAAATTCGAAAACGTGTCAAAGATAATAATATGTGGCTTAAACAGTTACTAAACACATGATTAAACCAATTTGTCCAGTCTAAAATTGATTACGCAACAAATAGCAGCATGAGTAAAGAAGCCAGGATGGAGTACTTGTGCAGATTAACGACGGATTTAGTTTAAGCTAAATTACTGATGCGCCCAAATGGCCAAATTGTACAACTTGTGGTGAAATAGTTTTTGACTACGAAATCATTTACTAAAATGTTAAATCAAATGATAATTAAGTAATAAAATCAACAAAAACTGCTAATTGTTGTATCTTTACAATAGACAACAAATACTAATGTTAATATAAAATACTGAAATAAAAAAGTTTGAGAACACGAAATAAATTTTTAAATTTACATTTTGGCTCTCTTGGTTTTGGCTTTATATTCTCCATAATCCAGGCGAGTGTAAATGTTGTTTTGGAAAGTGCCTGAAACATCCGCAGAAGTAGTATGAATTTTCCTAAGTAATGGCAGCAATTCCCAAACATTCGACTTATACATGCTCTAATTTTTCAGTAAAATACTTGCAATTTGAACAATCTCTTCTTCTTTCCTACCAGTTTCGTAATGAATATCAGAACCACTTGTCCAAATCGCTCTACTTATAACCAGTTTTTCAATAAACGGAAACAAAATCAAGAAACTAAAGTCTTGATCATAGTCAGCCTGAATATAATTAATTCCAAGACACTTTAAAGAAGAAGACGCAACCAGTTCGTTAGGTATACTGGCAACACTCTTTCTTGACAAAGTTTGAAGGTTGTCTGTAAAGTCAAGATAGAGCCGCTCAAGCTCACTAAACGTATGAGTGATCTTTATCAAATCCAACAAGTATGAACTTCCACGCCCCAAAGTAATTGTGAGTGTGGTTAGCTTGGGCATGTCTATTTTATTAAGATTCTTGAGAAACATAGGCACATAACTATATGGCCATTTCTTATCCCCGTTTTCAGTACTAACTGACAAACTCACCAAATTATTCCACTGAAGCCTACGATATACTGACTCATTCCAATCGCTAACCGTTAAATGTTCTAGTTGCCTACAGCTTGCCTGTAAGATTTTATCTTGAATTGGACATAAGTATGGATGTTGTTCAATAGACAGCACCTTGAGACTTGGGCTAACATTCAGATTTTCAGACAGCAATACTGACAATTCCCATTTGCTTATAAACTGCATAGGATGTTCACTTTGATTTACGTGGACATAGAATTCTTTTAAATTCTTGCATTTCCGAATTGCATCAAGTATCATTCGAGCTATCCAAAGAAGTGCGAGGTGGTCATGAGTTAAGTCAAATTTTAATGCCCGAACGTATACGCCAAAGTCGATAATGAATTGTTGAACTTGCAAAACAAAATCTCGCTTATCTTGAATGGTGGGTATTCGAATTCGAGGGTTAAATGCTTCCTTGATAACAAATCGATGGCCAATAAAAGGATTTTTAGAATGGTTCTTCATCTCCAGTAATTTGTTTTTAAAAGTTGGTGACAGAGGAAATTTGATTTTGTTGTGCACCAAAGAAAAATTATCCACTGCGGATTTCCATCGCTTACAAACTTGTCTTAGCGCAATAGCTTGTTGGGGGTCAAGTATGAAGAAAATTTGAGGAAATATCTGGATTGAAATAAAAAATTACATTTAGGAATATAGAATTTGGTCGGTTGATGAGTATAATTTTGCTTAAGGAATTACTTTAGAAAACATCCAAGCCGTTTTATTCGGCTCCAAAATGTTCCAAAATAGTTGACAAGATTTGGAGCATCTCCTTAGATTCTCCACATTCAAGTAATTAAAAATCACCCGCCAGATCTGTCCATAAATATTATAAAGGTTAAATATAAGTACATATGAATACAAACAAGCTGCTTGTAGAATAAACTTTACCTCTTCAGGAAAAATTGTCAAAGGATCCCTGCATTGCCAATACTGTCATCTAGAATTTCAGGTTTATGAACTTTATCCATTTCTAGCAACCTCCTTCGTTTTCTGTCTTTGCACGCCAGTGCATAATTTTGTATTTGCTGATTTGTATTGGAAGCAGCCTTTTTCAAAATTGCGGTTGTAAGATGTTGGTCTAGCAACATTGCTTCCAAAGCACGAACAGATCTCTCAGTTTCGTCAACCATGGTTTCATAATCGGATTCCGTTTCAGACGAACTAGCCATGTTTCGTACAAATTACTTATGACTTGAAAAAGACTCAACTTTTTGTTATATAACAACAAAAATTGTTGTGTTGTTTTAAACAATTACTAAACTTTAATTTTTATACATTTAGTTTCATGAACTTTCAAAAATATCTATAGTAAATTCAATCACCAATTTGCGTTGCTTATAAGCAAGCTACTGATTTATGATTCTGGCACACTTTACACCGTAATCACTCTCAAATACCAACTTTATCAAGGAATTTTGAACCTTGGGAGAAAAACCCCATAGCACATTACTTGAATGGACGTAAAAATTCTATGCACAACATTTTGTGATGTTGATGTAGTGAGTTTGTGTTGTGAAATGGTGCAATGAGCATAGGGTAAAATTGCACTGCATATTGGTAATTTTAGTGATAAAATCTAAAAATGGACGTTTCACAAACTAAGTACCTAACAGAAAACTTTCGGAAAGGTATGTGATCACATACAACAAACATTGGAGGTTACTATCATAAAATGCTCACACATGTTATAATGCCACGGAGTCGTGAATTGTTTTAGGGTACCTAAGATAAACTTAAAATGCAGACAGAATTCTGGAGAACTTTATAAGCTGAGTAAATGTAAAATCCTATTTATTAACTACTAATCCCAAAATAAGAGGTGTACGTGAGTACGTGGGCTTAAATATCGTTAACGTAAGTAAATGTAAGCATTTTAACAAATACAATATCCTCAGTGCATGCAAGCACGTACTTATACTGTTTTGTTAAAGCTAAGCTAATTTATAAAACAATATGTAAATTTGAACTGATTTTACCCACTCAGCATGATTTGCATACGTAGTCGTAGACTATATACTTGGTCAATTTATCATAATTAAGTATCAACTTATGGTTTTACAAACAATAGCAGCAAACAGGCGTAATAAGGATTCGTAAGTTATAGGTTACTAGATTTTCTTTAAAGAAATTCACTATCAGTAAAGGTAATTGATTTGCGCATTTGCAGTAACCATAATATAAAGATATGATACGCTACATATTATGCAATGGCTCAATTCTATTTTTTTAATTTGTTTTAATCGCAAATTAGTTGCTGTGAAATATGCGTAACTTTGAACTTGTTGTAACCACATCGTTATTTTTTGCTGAAAGGAGGATAAGAACATCACATTTTAGTAAACAAGTGTTGCAAAGTCTTTACTGCCATGCATGATGCACGACGAATGCTTTTATAAATTTATTATTTATCATATCACAGCTTTCGAGAGAATTGGTTTTGTATTAGTTTTTCATTTTCAAAATTAACAAACTTTCCATAGGTTAGTTTTATTACTTCAAGCTTCTTATAATTCTTACAACAAAACTGTGTGTCTAGTCATTTTATTTTGCAATTTTAGCAATATTTAGCAAGTATTACAGTTTGTTGAAAACATTAATGTAGACGGCGTATTTATGAAAACTAGCAGTCAACTATAACATATTAACGTTTAATTTTTCATTGTTTATGGTTGTTTGCTAACTAGAATGTAAACTCAGAATTGGTTAATGAATTGGTTTTGGGTGTGTCATAATATTTGATTAATTTACTCCTTCTGAAATAGGTTCTTTTAATTATATTATAATAAGTTGATGAGTTCCGTATAAAAGCTTTGTTTAGTTGTGGGAAAAGTAGCTGTAGGAATTGAACATTTGTATAACATTTTGTAAACAATTACAATATTTGTTCTTAAGTTTTTCTGCCATATTAGTTAAGTACCTTAGTAGATATTTAACATCAACGAAGTACAGCGATGTAGAAGCAGAGTTTTGCTACATGAATTGTAAAAGTTGATTGCCGAACTAAATGCTAAAACTACAGTTTGGATAATTGAACTGTTTCAGCTATCTCAATGCCTTCTAACTTATCTCAACGACTTTGGGAACTACATCAATTTTCTCTGCTGACAAATATATTAAAAGACATCATTAGTTATCAAGGAATGTTAGGTCTTAATCCGTTACAAATTCAGCAACTACCAATTAGGTGGTCTACAGGTTCCTATTACAAGTTTTATTTTCAGCCACTGTCTTTCAAAACACTATCCGCAGTGTCATTGCAATTTCTCTACGTTTGCGGATGTTTGGTAGTCATATTCAAAAGCATAACTGGCGCTTCTGTTATAAAGCATTTTATGCCGCCAGATACCATAGATAGGTAATATTAATATTTTACATCACACTAATAAAGTAACAAATGTATTATAGGCCAAAACGTATTTTTGCTAGGGACCTTTCAACACTACTAGAAGGATTTGGAACGTTCTACATGATTCAAGTGTTTAATTTGGGAGCTGGTTTGATTTTTTCTTCATGTCTTAATGCTTCAAAGACAGCAAATTTTATTAATCAGTGGACGCACTATTTTACACAATTTTCAGTTGCGTTACCTACCAGTAAACATCTAATCGACTTTTCGGATCTAGCTGTATTACAAAAGCGAAGAACCAAGCGTATCAAAGTCTTGATAGCTTTTTCGGTGTTTGTTGTAACTACTCAAAACATCTACAATCTGCTCACTCTTAATGAAGCAAATGCTGAAACTAATTACACAGTTCTTGTTCTAGTAACGGCTTTAGCTTCTATGTCGTTTGCCGTTCCTCCCTTGGAAATTTACAAATTTGTTGTTTGCACCAAGATTGTTTTGAAGGCTTTTCAGCAAGTAAACGTGGCTGTGAGTCAGGAGTTGGTTCTAAATACAAATAAGGACTTCCACATTTACAAAAACCTAAAGCACATAATTAACTTGGTATTTTTTCTGAGAAAGCAGTGTAAATTATTATTCCAAATTTGTGGCCCTTCTAAGCTAATTCTCGTAGGATTCACTTTTACCTCAGCCATTGCAAACTGGATTATTGCTTTGAGTTTAATTCAAGGCGAACTGCCTCCTGAATTGGCTATTTCAGCATTTGTGTTTTCTGCTTGGCAAATTGGCGGATTTCTTGTTTATGTGGGTATGTTTGACAGGATTTTAACCTATGAGAGAGAAATTGTTACTGCCTTAAGTAAACAAAAGCTACTCTCAGTAAAGGATCAAATAGAGGTGACTTTATGTTTATGGATAACACATTATTACTTTATGGGCTGTTAACAGTTTAAAGTACACATTGTTTCAATTGAATGTATCTAGAGACAAATATGTGTTCATGAGGCAACCGCGCGTAAGTTGGATTACGTGTTATGCAATATGGTACCCTTTAAAAGAGTGCTAGTTTTGTCAGTAAGTTTATGAAAACTCGCCATCATACGCATATCAAAATATGTTGAAAATGCAGTGTTTGATATGAACTTTTAGGTTGCCGGAAGCTGCACAATTTATGTGATTGCAATCCTTCAACTAAGGGAAACATCCAATGTGGACAAATGTGTGTCGCAGTGTGCTATGTCAGGTTCTAATGCAACGGTATAAATGTCTTATTTATTTGCACTTTTGGCTCAGCGATTAGATTTTGTCTGTGCACATATTACAAAATATAAGGCCATTGTTGTAATCATTTATTACGATTGAGAGAAAGCATTTAATGAGTAATGACAAATAGCTTAAGCATCACATCACGAAATAGCATCACATATTATACGAAAACATTTACTAATTTTTATATTAAGCCATGATTAAGTTGTAAAAGTAACAAAAAGGTACTGATTGTTATACCTTTAAAATTTACAGCAGGCAACAAATATTAACGCTAACATCAAGTATAAAATACTGAATATAAAATGTTTAAAAACACGAAACGAATCCTTAAATTAACATTTTGGCTCTGTTGGGTTTGGCTTTATATTCTCCATAATCTAGACGAGTGTAAATATTGTTTTGGACAGTGCCTGAAAGATCCGCAGAAGTTGTATGAATTTTTCTAAGTAATGGCAGCAATTCCCAAACATTCGACTTATACATGCTCTCATTTTTCCACAAAATATTTGCAATTTGAACAATCTCTTCTTCCTTCCTACCATTTTCGTAATGAATATCAGAACCATTTGTCCAAATAGCCCTACTTAGGACCAGGTTTTCAATAAATGGGAACAAAACCAAGAAACTAAAGTCTTGATCATAGTCAGCTTGAATATAATTAATTCCGAGACACTTTAAAGAAGACGCAACCAGCTCACTAGAAATGCTGGCAACACTCATTTTTGATAAAGCTAGCATGTTGTCTGTAAAGTCAAGATAAAGGCCCTCAAGCTTACTAAACTTATGAGTGATCTTTATCAAATCCAACAAGTATGAACTTCCACGCCCCAAAGTAATTTTGAGTATGGTTAGCTTGGGTATGTCTATTTCACTAAGATTCTTGAGAAACTTGGACACATAACTATGTGGCCATTTCTTATTCCCGTTTTCAGTACTAACTGACAAACTCACTAAATTATTCCACTGATACCTAGAATATACTGAGTCATCCCAATCGCTAACCGTTAAATGTTCTAGTTGCATACAGCTTTCCTGTAGAATTTTATCTTGGATTGGGCGTAAGTATGGAACGTTTTCGATTGACAGTACTTTGAGAGTACTTACATTCAAGTTTCCGCGAAACAATACTGACAACACCTCACTGCTTATAATTGGCATTGGATATTCACGTTTGCTTACGTGAACATAGAATTCTCTCAAATTCATGCATTTTTGGATACCAAAAGATACCATTCGGGCTATACAAACAGGTGTGAAATGCCTATGATTTAGGTGAAATTGTAATGCCCAAATGTGCACGCCAAAGTCGATAAGGAATTTTTCAACTTGCTCAACACAATCAAGGATTTGTGGTATGGATATCTCAGCGTTAAATGCGTCCTTGATAACAAACCGATGACCGATGAAAAGATTGTTAGAATGTTTCTTCATCTCCAGTAATTTGTTTTTAAATGTTCGTGACAGGGGAAATTTTATTTGGTTGTGTACCAAAGAGCAATTATCTACTGCTGATTTCCATTGCTTGCAAACTTGTCTCAGCCTAAAAACTTGTTGGCGTTCTAGTTTGAAGAAAATTTGCGGAAATACCTAGATTGCAATAAAAAATACAATTAGGAATGGTAGGCAGATGAGTACATTTTAATTAATTAATTACTTACTTTGGAAAACAGCCACGCTGGTTTACTCTGCTCCAGAATGTTCCAGTAGAGTTGACAAGATTCGGAACATCTCTTTAAATTCTCCCAGTTTTCCAAGTTATTTAAAATCATTCGCCAGATCTGTCCATAAATATCATGTAGGTTAAATGTAAGTACATTTGAATTATTCATAATGAATACAAAAACGCTTCTTTGAGAATAAGACTTTACCTCTTCAGGAAAAATTGTCAACGGATCTCTGCCATTGCCATCTAGAATTCTAGATTTCTGAATTGTATCCATTTCAGACATTCTCTTTCGTTTTCTCTCTTTGCAAGCCTTCGTATAATTTTGTACTTGCTGATTTGTATAGAAAGCTGCCTTTTTAAAAATTTTGTTGGTAAGATGTTGGTCCAACAACGATGATTGGAAAATGAGAACTGATCTCTTAGTTTCATCAGCCATGGTTTCAGAATCGGAATCCGTCTCAGACGAACTCACCGTGTTTTGAACAGATTACTCATGATTTGGAAAAGACTCAACTTAACTTAACACTTACAATAAAATTTGTTGTGTTGTTTTAAACAATTACCAAAGTTATATTTTTTGTAAACGTTCGAAATTATCGATACTAAATTCAATCGCCAAGTTTTGTGTTTTACAAGCAAGCTACTGATGTATAATTCTGGTACACTTTACACCGTAATCACTCTCAAAAAGCATCGGCATTAACCAATTTGAGCCAATGTGAGAAAAATCCCATAAGGAATTACTTAAATGGAATCTAAAATTGTATACACGAAACAGTTTGCTTGCTGTGATGAGTTTGTGTTGTTAAGTGTTGCATTGAACTATGGGTAAAAGTGCATAGCATATTGGTAGAATTAGTAGTAACATCTAAAAATGGAAGTTATACAAAGTAAGCACCAAACACAAAGCATTTGGAAAGGTGACTCATATGTGATGCTACGAACATTGGAGATTAGTACCATAAATGTACGCACATATCTTTCAACAATTCTGCAATTCAACATTCAAGTCGTTGGTTGTTTTAAGTTACCTAAAATAAACTTATAATGTAAACAAAATTCTAGGGAACATACTAATCTGGGTAAATGTATAATCCTATTTATAAGCTCCTAATCTTAAAATACAAGGCGTAAAACACCATGCGTACCTACCGTAAATATCCTTAGCGTAAGTAAATGCAAGCGTATTAAGCAAATACAATACCCTCAGTGCATGCAATTAGGTATTTATACTTACTGTTATATTAAAGTAAGCTAATTTATAAAACAATATGGGAATTTGAACTGATTTTACCCACTCAGTACGATTTGCATACTACTTAGCCCTAGACTATATACTTTGTCAATTTATGATAATTAAAAGTATCAATACAAATAATGGCATCAAACTGGCGTAATAAGGATCCATGAAATTATAGATTAGACTTTCTTTAAAGAAACTCACAATCATTCAAGTCTATACTAGGTTTACGCATTTGCGATAACCATAATATGCTACGCTACATATTATGCAATGGCGCAATTATATTTGCTTGGTTATCAACTAATTAGTTAGGTTTACAGCGTATTTGCGAAGTACAAAGATTTACGTAGAAAATCAAGTAGACACACAGACGGACACTTCATCTTATATAACAGAATACGCTTGGCAATAAAGGAAAATCACTTACCACCTAAAAGACATTCTTATCGTTTAATGGTACAACTGCTTAACGGTTTGTCCTATTTTGTTAATGCGTTTGTGCTCATATCACAAAGAGACTAATGTAATAGTTAATAGACGAAGGAAATATAAACAAATGAAAACTACAAGATAGTACTATGTATGGAAGCTAAATCAAACAACATAATCATGGTTTTTTGCAATAAAGTTCTTTGATAAAAGATTCAAATTGAAATAATTTAAAATAAAGATAAGTGTCATTTAAAATGCTTGGTAACTGCATTCAATAACTTGTGGAATACTCCGATTCGGATTCAGTAATATTCATCATAAACCAATTTTACTCAGTTGAACTGTTAACCGAAAGGAATAATCTTCCTCAAATACCGTCTTAAATCATTTCAATAAGAAAAGAATAATTTTAATATCAGAATTGATCCGACGTTCCTGGCCCTTATATACTCCACAATTTGGCGACGTGCCATACAATTTTAATTTACAACAAATTCTTAGAACAAACCAATGACTTTCTACTTCTTTTATGTATACAGTAGAAACTGTCTATAAGGGCACCCCAAGGGGAAAAGTTATTTGTATCTTATAGAAAGATGCCCTTATAAAGAATTTTTTGTATATTGTCACTTGTACCTTATAAGAAGTGACAATGCTAATATTTGTAAACACAAAACAGATGACTTCGCCGATCTTTGAAATATTAGTTTAATTTATGAAATACTAGCATGAAACAACTGATTTTTTATGAACTAGATGTCAGCGACAAAAATAAGATCTCAAAATGCAACGATTCAACAGGCAAAAATATCGTTCAGCAAGATAGTTTGGCACCTGACCTTATAAAGAGATAGTTTTCAATGGGAATGGGCTTCTACGTGCATACAAATGTATCCCTTACAACGAGAATACCTTATAGTCAGGTGCCCTTATATCAAGTAAAATTTACGGTATCCGGCCGGTTACCAGCGGTGCATGTTCCCAGTATGGGTTCGTTACCAGTAAACCCGGTTCCCAGCATGCCCAGTTCCCAATAAACCCGGTTCCCAGTTTGCCAAGTTCCCGGCATATACAGTTACCAGCATGCCAAGTTCCCAGTTCAACCACTTCCCAACTCATCCCCTTCCCCACCGACACGTTACCAGCAGGCATAGTTGCCAGCAAACCTGGTTCCCAGAACCTTCAACCACCAGTTTAGTACAGGGTTTTTTATAGCTTTGCAAATACATTGTTTTCTAGCAGACATTACTAACAAGTACCAGAAATACATGAAAATTATATAGAGGACCCCGATTATGCGCTTAAAGTTAAATGCTTAACCGCCTTGGCTTTTGAGCCCCCACCGGACGTTAAGGAGGCTTTTCGTATTTTGATCTCGGAAGAATTTTTTACTAGCTCTCCGGAAATGGAGCCTCTTGTGGACTACGCTGGAAATAGACGGGGCAAAGAAAGACCACCCCGATTTCCAATCGAACAATGGAACTGCTTTCATAGCACCGCTGAAAATCTTGCTCGAACAAACAATGCTGTGGAGAAGTGGCACCGCGGTTTCCAAAGCCAGCTAGGAGCAGCTCGTCCAACCATTTGGAAATTTGTTGAAACAATTAAAGTTCAACAATCACTAATAGAACTACAATACGAACAACTTTTAGCAGGGGAGACTCTCAGCCGCAGAGAAAAAGATATCGAGACTGTAACGATCGCTTAAAAACGATTGTTGAGGATTACGGAAATAGGCCGGTTTTGGATTATTTTACGAGGATAGCCCACAATCTCAATTTAAATGTATAATAGCTTATTGTGTTTGAAAAGAGTGTATTGAAATGTTATTTTCAACAATTTTTACATAAACGAATAGCTAAAAAATTTAAAACAATTTAACGTTTCACACTTGACTGTTGTACTAAAAGTTTTAAATCAACTTAAAACTATTTTAAAATATTTTTAAAAAGCAAATTTTATAAACCTAATTTGTAAAAATACATTATAGAATGTTAAAATTTTCATGTTATATTTATTAATACAAATATAGTTACTGCGAAAAAGACAAATCACTATAAATTGTATAATAGAATATTTGGAACCTAAAAAATGTTGACAAATTACGTAAAAAATAATAAAAGGTAGAACTGTAAAAACCATACCAATAGAAATATTCAGTTATAATTATAATTCAATTTCTGCGTGGTACTTGTTAGTAATATCTGCTAGAAAACAATGTATTTGTAAAGCTATAAAAACCCCTGTACTAAACTGGTGGTTGAAGGTTCTGGGAACCAGGTTTGCTGGCAACTATGCCTGCTGGTAACGTGTCGGTGGGGAAGGGGATGAGTTGGGAAGTGGTTGAACTGGGAACTTGGCATGCTGGTAACTGTATATGCCGGGAACTTGGCAAACTGGGAACCAGGTTTACTGAAAACTGGGCATGCTGGGAACCGGGTTTACTGGTAACGAACCCATACTGGGAACATGCACCGCTGGTAACCGGCCTAGATCCAAATTTACACAGAAAACCGAAGGGCGGTATGACACCCTGTGCTTAAAGCCAGAATGACCTTATTGGGAGTGCCCCTATAGAAAGTTTCCACTGTATTTGCATGAAAAAATTATATTATTATGCATTTAATATACACAAAAGGACGAACTGGTTTTCGGTTTTTTTCTCGCTCGCTAGAGTTTTAAATACAAAAATTTGTAAAATAACACCTACATTATAATAGCTAAGTCATTTTGTATTTGATTAAGCCATAAATGGAGCAATATGCAAGCAACAAGTTTTTTTCTTGCTGTGCTTTAGAAGCAAGCTTTTGCAAAAAACCCGTTGACCAAAAACCCGCAACGGGATCAAGCTCATGCAAGTCCAAGTGTAAACATTCGCTGGCTTCTTAAGGTTTGTAAGTTTTAGTGAAAGTATTGAAGTTGCTACTCTGCAGAATCAGCTGCTTTGCTGCTTACCATACAGAAAAACACTCAATGTTTATCACTGTGAATAAAATCTGCTCGTGTTTAAAATAGGTACATATAATATTAATCCTAGAAATATTTTCAAATTGAAATAAGTAGGATACATGACACAGAGGTACTTGAGTCCCTAACCTTCTTGGTTTTCTTCTGCACAGCAAACACTGGGTATACAACTCAACTGCTTATAACAATTCCTACACTGACGGTGGAATGTTCTGTATTTACGGTAGCGCACCTCCAGAGTATATGAGATCGTTGACTGAGGTGCTATTTCAAGAATTTTACAAAATGGCAGACCCACTCGACGCTGAAGAATTTGATGTAAGAAATTTATTACGTAGGGTACTTATTCAAGACTGTGCCAAAAGCGCATGTCTATTATAAACGTGAATAGGTATATTAGTATGTGCTCGTCAAACTAAGTTATATTGGTTTGCATTGAATACTTTCAGCGTGCTAAACGTCAGCTTCAGTCAATGTTGCTCATGAATTTGGAATCTCGCCCTGTGCTCTTTGAAGACATTGGCCGACAAGTGCTCGCCCATGGGCATTATAAGCCTTCCAGTGAATACATGCGACTGATTGGTATGCACAGTATTTATTTTGTAAATTAACATACGATTTTTGCTCAGTTAACTAAACTTGTAAAATGTACGTTGTCTCAGATCAAGTGACAGAGGATGACATTCGTAATCTAGCAACGAAAATGTTAAAGACGAAGCCAGCAATGGCTGCTTTGGGATTGCTGGATCGACTGCCTGACTACAAGGAAATTGTTTCTGTAACCGAAACCGGAGAATGTTTGAAGCAGCCCGTGAAGAGTTTGTTTAGACGTTAACCACAAATCAAAGCCGCACATCAAAAAATGCATTTTATTAGCTTTATAATTACACTTTGTCCGAAGTTACTAAATTTCTTGTTATCATTGTTTACTCATACTTCATACTAATACTGAAAACATCAGAAAATCACAGTAGAAAATAAAAATAGAATGTTTTCAAAAGCATACAATGTTTCGTTTTATAAGATACTCCGTACATAAGATATCAATTGATACATTTTTCCCTGAAACTCATATTATTGCTTTATGCATGCTTATTTTGCTTAGGTACTTATCCCAAAAAAGAATCCTTCACAGCGACAACTTGATATCTTATTCAAGATTTTTCGGGTTTTTTCATGGAGAACAATGGAGTTCCTTGAAAAATTGAAAACCGACGGAAGGAACTATTGAGCATAGCAATCAGTACCCGACACAGGACCCTGCTGATTGAAAATGCATAAATTGTGTGTGTTTGAGTGGGAAAATTGCTCTGCGTATATAGACTAAGGTGGAGTTTGTAAATAGTTGTTAAGTTGTTGGCTGTTAAAGTGGATGGGAGACTGCTGTTAGTTGGGTGTAATAGATTGCTGTGTGGTTAAATTTGTGTAAAAAGGTGAAATTGGAACTTTTTGGGTGTGATTGAACTTAAGGCGGTGGATTTTCTGTGGGTTGTCAAACGTTGGATGTAGGACTTTTGGAATGGCTGCATTTGGAAATTCAATCGATGTAAGTTATTCAGAGTTAAGGATTGATTGATTGTTTGGAATAGGATGAAAGAGAGTGAATTGATTGATTGTGCAATTTGTTTTGTTGTAGGAATATGAAGTCTTCGAGCTACTGGGAAGAGGAAGCTTTGGCCAGGTGTACAGAGCGAGAGTACGGGAAAGTCGTAAGGAAGTTGCCATTAAGATGGTAAGCGTTTTATGGGATTGATAAGCATTTTGTGATTTGTTTGAAGAATCAGGACAATCTTAATTAATGGGTATTTTGGTTTGTCTTTTAGATCGATAAAAAGCAGATAAAAGATGCGCGCATGGCCAACCGGGTGAAGCAAGAGGTGTCTATCCATTCGCGACTAAAACATCCGTCTGTTGTGGAACTGTATGCATTTTTCGAGGATGAGCGTAACGTGTATTTGGTGTTGGAACTGTGTCACAATGGAACGTTACAAAGTTACTTTGGACAAACGATTTGCAATTTCACGGAAACGCAAGGTATGCTTGATTATATGCCAAATAAAATTGATTAATTTTCCTGAAACCATGTGATTTATAAAGACAATGTGATTAAGTAATTTGTTATTACTTATTTCAGCTCAGTATATATTAAGACAAGTGGTGGATGGACTGATTTATCTACACGAACGTAATATAATTCACCGTGACATTACTCTTGCTAATTTACTTTTGACGTATAATACGTCAGTTGTAAGTACACATTTTTGTCATTATAGTTCGATTACTGAAAAGGTAACCGTTTTGAAATCATGACTTGATTTATGTATTTTACTTTCTATAGAAAATTGGAGACTTTGGATTAGCCACTCAACTATCTAGCCCGGATGAGAAGCATGTGACAATGTGTGGTACACCAAACTACATTTCTCCAGAAATCGCTCTTCGAAGTTCGTATGGATTGGAGACGGATGTTTGGGGCTTAGGAGTAATACTGTACATATTATTAGTTGGAAAGTATCCGTTTGATACTGAAAATCGAAAAATGATACCTCAACTAGTGGCCACGCGTGAAGTTGAATTTCCTGAACATTTATCTCCTGACTGTATTGACTTGATGAAGTTATTGTTGAAGAAGAATCCTAAGGACAGAATTAGATTAACTCAGATTTTGCAACATCCATTTTTGGCTCCTAGCTCCTTTTTTAGCTACAATCCATCTAGCCAGTGTGGATCC
Organism: Entomobrya proxima; assembly: GCA_029691765.1. Classification (NCBI taxonomy): domain Eukaryota; kingdom Metazoa; phylum Arthropoda; class Collembola; order Entomobryomorpha; family Entomobryidae; genus Entomobrya; species Entomobrya proxima. The sequence goes on along the minus strand of CM056169.1, from coordinate 35,191,912 downwards.
CGTGATAGTGGTGTAGCTACGTCAAAATCAGTGTGTTCCACGTTACCAACAAGGTCGTATGATGACCAAGTATTAGATGGCAGTGTTGCTCGCACCCCTGCTCCTCCTCTGTATCCAGTACTGCCAAGTTCAATGTCTCACAATAGTCACCATTCCGTACAAAAATCTTTTGGACTTAACAACTATCCCTCATTGGAAAATAAGCCACCGTCTGTTACAAACGGAGCTTCGCATGCAAAGTCGCAAATTGTACCGTTGAACACCACAAGGGTAAAACCCATAAGACAGAAAACAAAGCAAGTGATTTTAAATATTCTGGAAACTGGAGAAGTATGTCTGGAGTTTATCAAGCAGAAAAATAAGTCTAAAAAGGTTTTTGAGATTTTACGCATTTCAAAAGATGGTCAATGGGTAGGTCTCACACTTGTAAAATTGACAATTTAGCTCAAATATAAAATAATTTCTCAATACTGTGTAGGTCTAGAGACTGGCACCGTAACGTAAATTGAGAGCCAAATTGCCGCCTTTTCTATTTTGGTTGAGGACCAGCTGATGACGCTAATGCGGATTGGCTGTCTAAAACAACAACAAACCTCTGGTTGGCGAGTTTGTTTACGCCAGCTTGTCGTTGTTTTAGGCAGCCAATCCGCATTAGCGTCATCAGCTGGTCCTCAACCAAAATAGAAAAGGCGGCAATTTGGCTCTCAATTTACGTTACGGTGCCAGTCTCTAGACCTACACAGTAACACAAGGATTTCCTTATTGATTTTAATTTTTTTTTGTTTTAGATTACAGTATATTATCCGAATAAAGGGAAAGGCGTTTCACCCAGCGATAGTCCTCCTTCCCCTCCATGTCATTTCGGAGAAGCTGACGGCATATTCTTGCTCGAAAATCTGCCAGAAAAGTTTGCCAAGAAATACTCATACGCGTCTCGATTTGTGGATCTTGTAAAAGCACAGACACCGAAAGTTATCTATTACACTGATGAAGCAAAATGTATGCTGATGGAAAATGGTCCAGATGCGGATTTTCAAGTTCATTTCTACGATGGTAAAAGAAGTAGTTATTCTCTTTCTCCCAATAGAAAATTATTTATGGCAAAAGGTTGAAATGTAACATTTGTCATGATTTATGCGACCACAGGGGCAAAGTTGAACAAATCAGGATCTCAGGTCAAGGTTACGGACGAAAATGGTTACACTAGTACGCAGTATGTAGGTAGCGATGAAACTGAATTGCCACCACCCGTAAAAAACATGTGGAATCATTTCAAATACTGGCTAGAGAAATGCAAATCCCTAGAAAAAGTTTTGGATGAATTGAGCTCTAGCACTGGTTGTGTAGGCGTGTTTCCAAATAGAAGCGGAGAAAGGCCAAACAGAAATGCAAATACTCCAACTACCAAAAAAACCTGCATCTGAAGTTGGTCGCTCAGGGGTAGGTGAACCAGACCCCAGGTACATTAACGTAGATTTTTACCAAGTCGGGTAAATTTTAAAACAATTTTGCAGATTGGGTTGGACGCAGGTATTACTCCACGGAAATGGGATGTTATTCCAGACGCAGTCCACAAAGGAATTTCAGTTACTAAATTTCTTGTTATCATTGTCTATTCATACCACCAGAAAATTAGAAAATCACCATAGAAAATAAAATAGAATGTTTTCAAAAGCATACAATATTTCAAAAGCATAAATAGTTTTATAAAATGCTCAGTGCATCGATATATTTTTTCTGAAACGCATATTATTGCTTTATGCATGCTTGCGTATGAAAAACAAAGCAATTACTATTCAGATGAAAGGATAATTGTAGCCTTTCGTAATATATACAAATTTTCTCAATTACTTTAAAATACTTATTGTAGCGTTGCTTCACATTCATCTATTTCTGAAGAGCACGTGGGTGCGGCCTGCGCTTTAATCAAAGATGCCCTTTGGGCGCAATAGAGTGATTTTCCACTACAAATTTCAAATCGCCAATCACTTTACTGGTCATTACCAAACACTGTTTTCGGGTTAGATCCTCAAGGCCGTTCTGAAAGATCACCAAACCTTTTTATACCTCTACATCTAAAAACACATATCTATTTGTATAATGAATTGCACAGACTGTTTAAGAAGCAGGTTTTACCAGCAATTAATGACAATCTAAATCTTATAATTTCTAATGGACATCTGCCCAAACATTTACATAAAGGGTTGTTCCTTGTTCTGGAGACATTTTTGAAACTGCGATATCTCGGAACATTTAGGCTTTATTGAGCTACAGTAATATTTAGCATTTAGTACAACTAATACTTAACAATATTCACACAAACTAAGATTCATTGGTGCCTTTGTATCCAGTGCAGAAAAGTTCTTGTTCGGCTTATGCTCGAACCCCATATCCCGATTTTCCCGATCATGCTGCCACTTTAGTGGTGATATTTTTCCAAATAGTATTGAAACCTTGGGGTAAACTGTGTGGGTTTTGTAGATTGGACTACCCTGCCTTACATGAATCCCAAAAAGTTTCGATGTCTCTTGCCAGTGGAATATTTGGAGCATGTTTTGATTTTGGTCTATATCTTAGAAAATTATTTTTGTAAACAAATCGGGGTCTAGATTTTGCTCGCTGCTCCTGATCCTTGACTGCTGGTTAGTGCTTGTGGCTTAGTGCAGGCTTTGATGCCCAATCTCTGAGCTTTAGTTTGACCTAGCGTTTGTGGACTAATGTTGAGTTTGTTGGCTGCAGCACTAATTGAGGTGGAAGGCTCCTCGTCGAACAACTTTGATGCCGTCTTCAAGCTTCCTAAGAAAGCCACCGTTACAATACGTCCTTATGAGAACCTGAACCCTGATGTTTTTGTAGTTTAATATCCCTGAATTATTTTGTATATACATGTCTGGCGCTTACCTTCTTCTAAAAAGTGTTTCACTGCTTTAATCTTTGACCTTTTAGCAAAATTTTCGAAGTGGGATATAACCCGTTTTACAAACGCCTCTTTCTCCCGGGAAATCATGACGATGCGTTTATTTTGGAAAACCGAAAAATACATCATATAACCCCCAAAGGATGAGCTATCATATGATGCATTCAATTTTTTTTCTCCTGCCTTCATTTGCATTTTATCTGTATTTGCATAAATGTCTCCAGAACAAAGAACAGTGCTTTACATTTATATTTGCTTTTTTACTTTTAAATTTCATACAGCTTTTGTTCATTTTGATGTGACAACTTACAATCTCTTTTATTGTATTTAATCGCATCATCAAAATATAATTATGGTAACTTTTGTGCTTTAATTATACCAAACCTTGTCAAGGACTTGAATTAATTAAAATTGCCAATTTTAGTTTTAAAAAGTTGGGTTTAAAAATCAAGCTAATGCTCGGCATCTGATCAGAAAACGAAATTCATTCAAAGTTCAACTTTCATTTCAAGTTTAGCTGTCATAGTCATTCTTTAAGAAACAGCGACAAAATGCTCATAATTGTGTTGTTACCGTCAACGATCGAGGAAGGAACTACTGTAAGTCAGGCTTGACAGCATTTTAAGATCTATTTTTATATCGTAAAACCCTGGCACCATATCATTATACCGATTTGCAAGTTCATTGCTGCAAAATCATTTATTTTTGTTTGCATCTCAAAATCTCAAATCTCTCAATTAACTGCAATTTCCCCAGCGGAAATACCACAACCACCACGATCGCTATATTTAATCATTCAGAATTTAGACATGAATCGGAGAACAAAGCGTGTTTTAACATGCAAAGCGATACAGTATTGACTTTATATCCAAGCATTGACTATCCGCTTCATGACTCATAAACATTATATCCAAAAATATGACTACGCGTTTTCTGTGAAGGATGTAGTTATTGCAAATAAAAAGGCAGAAAATTGTATCACACTTTTTCGCATTACAGCTAAATACCACATGTAAAAACTGTAAAAAACTGCCCCTGGGGGATGAGCCCTTCCCCCCAAGGGTAATTGGTTACTTTTGCTGAATTCCCCACCCTTCAATTAATGTACATACCAAGTTTCAGCTCAATCCGAGTAAAACTGTAAAAAACTGCCCCTGGGGGATGAGCACTTCCCCCCAAGGGTAATTGGTTACTTTTGCTGAATTCCCCACCCTTCAATTATTGTACATACCAAGTTTCAGCTCAATCCGAGTAAAACTGAAAAAACTACCCCTGGGGGATGAGCCCTTCCCCCCAGGGGTAATTGGTTAATTTTGCTGAATTCCCCACCCTTCAATTAATGTACATACCAAGTTTCAGCTCAATCTGAATAAAACTGTAAAAAACTACCCCTGGGGGATGAGCCCTTCCCCCCAGGGGTAATTGGTTAATTTTGCTGAATTGAGCAAATGAGCATAACAGTACTGATAATGAAGCGGAAACCACCAATAAACAAAAGCCAACAATTCCTTCAAAAACTGAACAACCAAAACAACCAGCACTATTTTGCTGTAAAATTTGTCCAGAAAAATGCAAAGACAAAAAACATTTACAAATGCATCTGCTAAAAGCCCACACTGTGTTCACTTCAAAGCCGTATGTTTGTCGTATTTGCAATTTAAAGTTTTTAAATGCCAGTATTCTCCGAAAACACAAAAGATCAACGAGCCATCAAATGCTTTGGAAAGTAGCTCGCAAACAGCAGCTTTTAAAATTAAAGACTGAAGTTGTAACAACACCGCCACATATTATTCAGGGTGCTCAAAATATTGCAAATACAAAGAAACAAAAGCAAATAAACAAAGTTTTGAAAACTTCTGCAAAACCTTCTAAACTGTTAAAAAAGAAAACGGAACCTTTTAAATCAGAGGATATCGTGAATCAAAGAAGTTACAACTTTCGAACTAGAAAGGCTATAGATTTTCACAAAATGAATGATGATGATGAATGATGATGATGAAGGCTCCGAAAGTGATGATGACAGATCAGACATGGAATACTTACCAAACGAAGAAGAAATAAATGCTTTGGCACAGCAGAAACAGATGTATATTAGTTCTACTGTAGAACTTCTACATCAAATTCTCACAGTAACAATTTAACTTTGGAAAGAGCTGGAAACCAAAGCAAAGACGAAGATGCTCTTATACAAAAAACTAATGATTGGAAGTGTGAAATTTGTAATAAAACATTTCTGAATCAGTTAGGATTTTTTGGGCACAACAGAGCAATTCATAATCAATATCAAGCAATGCACAGTTGTTTGGTCCCTGAGTGCAAAAGAAGTTTTTCTTCTACACAGCAACTTGAACAGCATCAAAGGCTACACGGCCATTGGAAATGCCAGTTTTGTAACGAAATCAAAAACTACGCTCCTGATTTAGCTTTCCATGAAGTGCAACACGCATACAGAGAAACACTGACAAAAGAAGAAACAAAGCTTTGGTGTTGTGCTCGATGTGATCAAAACTATAAAATGAAATCCTTATACAAACATCATTTTCTTCAATATCATTTAAAACTGATGAATAGCTATCGTGCTTGTCCAATTTGTGGTGCGGAAGGAAACCTTGGCGAAACAAAGCGTGATTTCTTAAGACAACATACAAAACGGTATCATAATGTTGAAGGCATGGCCGCAGAAGATATTCCAAGATGTGATTTGTGCCCTGCATACTTTACTAAAAATACTACTGTCCAATTTGCCTATTCTTAATAAATTCCAACACTAGGAAGGGAATTACCGCCACTAATGCTTTGCTTATGGGACGTTCAAATGGTCCCATCTGCAAAGCACTAGTGGCGGGAATTCCCTTCCTAGTGTTGCAGTTTATTAAGTTCTCTTTAGTAGAAGAGTATGTTGGAACATCATAAAATGCTTGTACACTGGAAAAAGAAATGTCCAGTTTGTCGGAAGCTGTTTTTGGAAAGATTTGACAGTTTTCGTGTGCACATTCAATACCATCATGCTCATTTGATGCCACACTGGAAATTTGCATGTTCTATGATACCTTGTAAAAGAAGGTTTGCCACTCAGCAAGAATTGGATAATCACGTAGAACGTTGTCTGTTTCGAAAAGAAACTCATCAGTGTTCAGCATGTGGAAAGGTATTTAAGGGAAAACAAAATCTATCTTTGCACATGAAAAATGCTCATGGTGAAAAAAATTTTGTATGTCAAGTTTGTGGTAAAGGATTTAGAACAGAGCCAAGTCTTGAAGTTCATTCGGAGTATCATAAAAGTCCAGACGAGTGGAAATGGGAATGTGATAAGTGCGCGAGGAAGTTTGCCGATAATTGCAAGTTAAAGCAACATCAAAGGACACATACCAAGGAAAAACCGTTTATTTGCAATTTTTGCGGTGAAAAATATGCACACAGACACAATTGGCGTAATCACGTTAAGACAAAGCATGCAGATGAAACCGACAGTTAACTGACGAATAATGCGCCAAAAATATTAATGAAATGTTTTACTCCTTATTAATAGCTGGCTGCTTCAGCAGGGAAGCTTATTAAGATGTATTATAATAATTAATGTATAATGTAATAATAAAGTTATTGATATCCCAAAAAATCAAAATCCCAACTAGTATTGTTACCTAAAAACTCGTTATTATTTATATTTGTACACAAGCTCCTTCATCAGCATTTTATTGTAAGTTGAAATATGAAACCAGAAACTGATGCGCAGAAATTTAATGCTGGGAAGGGTCAGGAGCGATAATAAAGAATGCGGCATAATAGTTTTATGATACGGATTTCATTGTGGAAAACGGGTTTTACGGGCTCTGGATTCCAGAGTCTGGAATTTGGAAACTGCCGATTTCTTGCTCACACCATTTATAAGAACCGACTAATGACCACAGCAATGCAGAAAACGCCTTTAAATGTTTAAATCTGTTGTTGCAAAAAGGTAATAGGCCTCAAACAAGATTACTCGAGAGAATATTGTTCTGAGGATGGGTTTTGTTATATGTTCATGAAATAATCGTTTACTATATGGAAAGGAAAATGCTCACATTAGCAATTAAAAATTAAAGATTTTGCAAGAAATTATAAATACACAGAAGGAATAGAATGGAATTTTCGAAAAAAACACATTGAGTGTTGAATTGGCATGTACTATTTATATTTACATTTTCTTAAAAAGATTATTTTGTTATAAACATATCAAACGTACTATGAAACAACAGAGAGTCAACATCGTAATTGTCATTGTAGATAAGATAATAATATCAAAGGAAAAACATTTAAATCATGAGTAATGACAATGTTACAGTGCATTTGTCTTTGTACGAAAAGCTAGTACAATACACTGTGGACTACTACACACTGAAATAATTGAAATAGTATTTACATACCTTACCAATGCCCAATTTACAACATAGTAATATTTTTTGGAAAACACTTCATGTCTACTGTCAACACCAGAATTGAATGAATTAATTTGAAGCGCAAGTGTTAACTTCAGAATAATTTATAACCATTAATATATCAAATGTCTTGCACACTGCATACCACAGCCAGCTTTTACTTGATTAACAAAAGGTTACCCTTCTGATTGCATACTTAACCTAGCTTGTCAATGTTGTTACTTATTATTTAATAAGTATGAAAAAATAACTTATACAAATCTGTTTTTACCTAGACGAGTAGTGTCTCTGGATACCTCTAAAATTATTTTGTATTTGCATATATCTAGCAATATAGCACCAGCTCACAGTGTGGCAACAAAGATTTCATTTAAACCGCGACGATTAAATTTCCTCGTAAACCCAAAAGCCTAGAAACACACATAATCATAATTACATTACCTAAAAAAGTAAAGCGCTTTTGATGTTGTTCACGTTTTGGTAAATATTATTAAACACTTAGCAAATACTACAAGGAGACTACAATTTTTGCATGACATCGTTAGTAAATATATAATAAAAAAATCCAACTATAATCAGTATGACGCAAATATCGACAAAGACAAATAAAAAGCGAAGAAATTTGTTGTTTGGAAGTCCCCCTTGCCACCGTTTTATTGCTGATTTGATTGTTGCTTTGATTTTGCCATTTTGCTCATTGTTGATGTTTCTAAAAACAAAACAAATATATTTTAGTACTTAGTGAAATCAAACCAGAAAAAAATAAGCTTAATATAGAATGTATAGCCAGACTTACATTTTGATAAATTCCAAAATATCTTTTTCTGCGTTTCGTAGTGAATGTGTTTTAGCAATCTGCATCATGTGGTACATATTTTCCTTGTTGCAAAGGTTAACCATTTGGGCTTCTATGTCCTGTGACAAGTGTTCCAACTCAAAATATTTGCTTCCCTTATACATTTCTTCCACCAGATTCCCCGCATTTTCCGACAACTTGGCAGAATACATCCAATATAAAATGGCAATCAGTGGTTTAGCATCCAGGTTGCTAACCGAAAGAGGTTGCTGGTTGATATTTAGGTTTTCAGATTGAAGTACACGACGAAAGTATGGACTTCTTGCAGCCAAGACGAATTTATGGGCTGAGATTATCATGTTATCTCTGGATTGTAATTTGATATCGGATAAGTTATTTTCGAATGTACACAAAGTACACAAGTCGTCAATCAAACGTTGAGAAGTAGAAAATGTAGGATTTTTTCTAACTAAAGATTTAGGAATATTTGTGTTTATAACATTCACTTTCAGTAGAACGGATAAAAACAAAGTGTTTCCATATTCCATTCTGGGATACGATGCCCATTCATTGTCAGAAGGATGTAAGCCCGACCACTGCGACAAAACTGCCAATTCTCTAATCACGCATTTGATGTTTTCTTTTGCCCCAGGTTTTGAGCCAAATGTTAACAAACGAGGAGTATGAGGGATATAGTTGTGTGCGCTGGCGACATCCGAAATTGAAACAGATGCTTCAACTGATAGCATCAGTTTCTCTTTAAGGTATTTTTTCGTCGATATAGGTTCAGCGTACAAAGCTATACCTTCGTTGTCCGTGAAGGTATGCGGTCCAATTCCTTTAACAGGTCCAGTTCTACCAAAGCATTTTAAGGAGAATTTCAGATTCAATTTTGGGTCAACTTCCGTATCAGAAGACCATTTCACAGAATAAATGTAAGATGTTTCTCCAGAAATAACCGATAAGCTTTGGTCAGGACTAGTTATACGACCAGACCAATTAAATCGTAAGTTCCAAGGCGTTTCAGTAGACATATTTGTGCTTGTGTATCACTTGTCACAAAAATCTTTTAAAAACTAGGACTTTTATATATCACTGCAACAGTGCTTACTACCTTGATAAAAATGCTTAAATGAGAAATTAATAAGTCACTAATAGTTTGAAACGTTTTATTAGTGGTCTAGTTTATTTATTTGTGGCCTAGTTTATTTATCAGTGGCCTCTAAAATAAATTAGAAGAAGTGAATCTTACAACGTAAACAACTGCTCTGGGCAGTAGAGAAAACTGAAATAAAACTGCTTTTGGGAATTTGCTTATTGCTTAACTTTTCTTGAGAGAATAGTACGTCTATTGTGTCTTGGGTCTATATGTGTGTACTAGCACTAGCACATGCAAAGTGTATGAGCATATTCGTGCGGAAATGCATTGCACAGGTATGTACCTAACAAAAACTTGAATGAATTTTTGGAGTAGTTTATGTACTTATTAACATACAAGCAAAATCCCAATGCAATGAATCCTATAAGGATAATGATAACTTAAAGCATAAAAGCAGTTCAAAGTTCAGAATATTTTGTGGATGGGAACTTACATTTACAACATTAGTAATCCGTTGAAAGCTGACCTTTACAAATAAATACCTAAATACATATGCCTAACCAAAATTTGTAATAAATTTGTAATATATTAGCTGTCAACTCAAAATAACTTCGTTACAGACTTTGGTTCCCATTTTTCTGGATTTAATCCATATCTGTTTTTTTTTTGGATTTTTCCTTCCACCTTCTTGGAAAAACAATCCAAATCTCAAATAAGTCGAATGGAACGTTCAATGATAAAAGTGTTTGCGCATATTTGTGAAGGAATGCATTGCACAGGTATATACCTAGCTAGAAACAATGAAATGTCTTTTGGTGTAGTCCGTTAATATAATATGCAAAACTCCAATGCAAATGAATCAGAAGTGGATAATTACTCAACTCACAAAAAGTAATATTTTGATACAGAAATGGGATACGTGCGAATACGATGAATAGGAAGGAACCCATGAAAAATTTGTGAATCAAAGAATATTACCATTCAATAAGCAAAATACGACTTGCTTTTTTGCAGCATTCTGTGCTTACTACCTTTTATTTCCAGAATGGTATATTTCAATGATAGAGAATAATGCATTTGTCAAAATTTGATTCTCTCACAGTACTGAATATTATGTGGATCGAAATTTACATTTACAACTTCAGTAATTTGTTCTAAGCTGCCTTTTAAAAATAAAAAAATTACATTTGACCAAGTATGCATTACAAAAATGGTTTCAAACCACTCATGTATATACTAGTTATTTTAGTACAACGCATTTCAGCCTTCTAGCTTGTTTATGGATTCTGTGGGACAGTGAATGCTTGTTATGATAATATTAAATTAAACAATATAATGTGGATGCTGTATTTTAAAACCGATTGATTGTAATACAATAAATTCTTTTATTAAACAAAAGTTAGAAAAATAGATAACGAATGTGTTCTAATACTGCAAAAGCTAAAATATAATAACACAAGATAAAACGTTTATATGATTATTTGATGAAAATTGCGAAAATGTTATGTTACAACCTACAGACAAAATACAGATAAAGTATGATTGCAACCATGTTTACTAGATGAAAAGGGTTGATACTATAAAAGCTGGGTTAATATTTTAACGTCAGACAAACTGTTTACTTTATGGGATTACTTATTCGAAACAAAAAATTGTTTGACAAACATCATGATATTACTAAGCTCTTATATACGACCACTGAAAGCTGTGTTTTAAGATAACAGATAGAGTGATAACAGAACGCTAGTCACACAGTTTAAACATATCGACAACAAAGTCAAAAATTATTACTTGCAGTTTCCCAAAAATGTTCACCCATTTTATAGAAATTTCTATAAATTATTCCTACTATCATTTCATAAGTCCTATACGCTTTGTAGGTAAAAACGGTAAGCGCAGACTGGTTTCTTAGTGGCTTCAGCGTATACTTTGTTTTTGTGTTTTCTTGTAAAGGCATTGCTATCTACGCGTGGGAGACGTTCCTGCCAGTTAAAACCCAAAACTTAATAGCCCATTTTGGAAATCTTTTCACGTTTATCATTATTTTGTTTTGTTTTAGCCCCATTAGTTTTGCATGGCTTGCTAGCTACTGGATTTTCCTAAAATAACAATTGTTCTTTGAAAATCGTTATCATTTTATTGCAATCATTAATATTTTTAATGAAACTAACTTTCTGTGAAATCTGACCATGATTGTTGAGCAACATTATTCAATTATGGCATGGATACAGCATATTTCATATTTTACTTATAACTATACATATGTTGTGTGTGTAATAAGTAAGTAATAAGTGTCTTATGGCTTTTTAAAGTGACTCTGGGGTAAAAATTGAATTTTGGAAAGGAATGCATAACGGGCCATAGAATGCATTGAGGAAATTTCTACAAACCGTGTTTTCATATCATCACATATCATATTGACACTTCAATAATTTTATTTCAGCGCAAATTTTGTTGTTCTCCTAATGTAGTTACCAGTCACTAGTGCACCATTAAAATACTCGCTTTGAAGCAAGCATTTTGAAGGCCATGTTGTTCGTCAGAGATTTCATTGATAACTTTTGGTTTTTAGGTTCGCACAAAAACACAAATACCCTCAGCCAAATATGTTGTATAAGTATTTTTGACGACGTGATTATCATTTTGTACTGTATGTTGTATTATCATAGGCCGCGGAGAAGGTGGGGAGGGTGGTGACAAATCCCCACCTCGAAAAAACGGACGGTGAAATCGTATCATTTTCACCCCCTCGATTTTGACCACGCAAGAGATATTCATATGAATATAACAAACTGAGGTAGAGTAAATTTCACAATGACACTGAATATTACAAGTTATTAAATCATATACCCATCATATTACCGATTTCACTTCCTTTTTGTCAGTACTAATTCTATTGTATCTAACAAAAAATTCATTTTACTTTAGATTACTTGTATTTAAGTTAATTCATTTTAGACTTAATTATTTGTTAGTGCTAGCGCTAGCATACCTAGCGATTGTTATGTGGGGATTACGTCAAACAATTATATGGAAAAGAGACTGTTTATGAAAACAAACCTATGGCATAAGACATTTTTATCATTAGTGTACATTTAAGCATCTAAATTTACCACACGATATACAAAGTACTCAAACTGTAGTTTACAGCGCATAGTCACAAAATTTCGGATACGTTTGACTTTCACACTGCATGTTTTAAGTTTTAAATAATAAAATAATTATAAATTTGAATGACGGCTCCATACCTAAATACGCTAAAAATTATTCAAAAACTTGAATTCAAAACAAACAAGTCAATAGCTATTTAAATCCTAAAATTTCTAATGACGCCGAATATAGCATACGTTTTGTGCAAATGTTGATTTTAATAAAATATTGCGTAACTTGTCAATTCTTACAACGCTAAAATATAAAATATTTACAAAAAATATTCAATTTGTCAATAATTTAATTCTAAAAAATTGTATTTTAAAATATTTAATCGGAATGCCGGAAGTCTCTCCCCAAGAACCTTTGAAGCAAATTAGATAATAAATTTGAAAAACTTGTCATTTGGATTTGAACGATTGCAGCTACAAATTGCGCCAAATGTGTATGAGTTGTTTACGTACTTGGATTGTTACGATGGGACTTTTGTATTGGTTTTATTGACAATATTGTTCGATTATGTGTAGAACCATAACATCTTGACATACAAAATCTAAGTTAGAAAATGGAGTTGGAGTGAAAATTTGGTAGTTTACTTCTTTTTCATTGAAATCTAAAGTGTATAAAACACGTAGCATCAAGATCTACAAGCAACTAAGTTCGAACAATCCCAAAAACGCCCTCACATTCTAAATTTCTGCACTTCTATAAACTTTGTGAAAATCATTCATTCATTCATTCTGTATAACGTTATTCAGTAAGCACCTAGTCATTGATTTGAGTACACTAGAACAACCCACATCACACAAACGTAACCGTCAAGGCCTATATATAGGCGTCAAGGCCACAAACGTAACCTATATTTGCTGGTAGTTTAGAAACTTAGGGGTGGGACAGATAATGCCAAGTCGTTTCATAATAGCGATATTCCGGACTCACAAGAAAATATTCGAATCAAACATTAGGTTTGCAATGCAATCGACGCTACTTTCATAATTTTCGAAATATGTATTATGCATGTAAAGTTACTTTTGGAGACATTATATGGATAAATATACATGCACCAGTTTTAAGCTTACATAGTATCTTTAGAGACAATTACGGGAAGAGTGTACAGAAAAGTGTCTAGACCGTCAAAGAAATATGTCAAAGGGTATACCAAACAGTCAAACAATGGAAACAAGTGAATATATTCCATTTTAACATTGCAGTTTTATGTGATTAAGATAAAAAATATTGCTTTTACACCATAAAATCATAACATTTCCACATGGTGATAAAAAATTATAGGGGATTTTTTTTTCTCGGATAAAAGCATTGTAATAGTGGTGATGAAATCTCTAAATTATAGTGATGATAAATTGTATGCCTAGTTCTATATATATATAACTAATATGTGTATAAGGCATTGAATCACTTATTGGCCAATCCATATTTCATACAATAATGTTGGCATGACAATTAGGATTACATTTAGACTCCTAATTTCTTCCCCGTGAATGAATAAAATGAGAATAAGTGTGAAAAATAAAACTATCTAAAACAATTATTTGTTCAGTTTGAGTGCATCCCAGGGTCTACTGTAAAGAAGTCGAAACATAAATGTCGAATGGTATTAAAGTCGACGGTAAGAAAGTCGAAGCCATTGTAGTCGAATGAAAATGGTAAAAAAGTCGAAACCATTATGATAGAAAAAATGAGGTATCAAAGTCGAAAACATTTTGGTCGAATACAAACGGTAAAAAAGTCGAACCTTTTTATCTTAGATTTTACATATAACATTACATGTCGTTTCTTTCTTTGATTTTCATCATACTTTAAAAAGTGTTTTTTAAAATTTGTTTAGTTTTAAAGCTAATCATACAAACGGTCACATATTTTCTAGATTGTTTTAATAAAATGGGCTAAATAACTTTAAGTAGATACATTGACAATTTATAAAACCAAATCATCTATCGTTTTTCTAGTCCAAATACTCATGCATGCATAGTGCTATAGCATTAAAATAATCAATTGTGTTCAAATACGAGTTAAAATGACAAACAATACTTTGCAACATATCATCTTCGCTGTCAATGAATCGTATTTCTTTGCAGGAATCCGAGGAACTTGCAAAAGGGTTCCATTGTGATATGATTTACTCTACCCAAAAAATGTATCAGCGTCTTTAAAACACATACTTGTGTAGGTATCTTGAGACCAAAACGAGAATAAATTCGTTATTGGATTTGGTTCATGAAATATGTAAGTAGTATCAGCTTAGTTATGAAAACAGTCGGACTTTATCTGCCATTAAGACACAAAAGTCGTATTTATGCTAATGTAAAAGTGATATAGCAATGCATAATGAACTCAAAAATGGTGGTGTACTATTGGAACTATCAAAGTACACACTGTCACTGTGTAAACTCATTTTATGTATTCGCCAAAAAAGTTTCGACTTTTTCTTGGTTCTATTCGCCCAAAAAGGCTTTCGACATTTTTACCTACTTCAGTTCGCCCTAAATGGGTTTCGACATTTTTACCTATTCGCCCATAATGGTTTCGCCTTTTTTACCGTCGACTTTAATACCATTCGACTTCTATGTTTCGACTTCTTTACCGGACACCCATCCCAGATGATAGGTAAATTAGGTCGCATTTAAACCCACTACGAGTCCATGCCAGTAACTAAGTCGCCAAAGTCGGTCTTCGGACTAGAGGCATATATCGGCTACTTGTATATGTTGTATGTTTTTTTAATTAATAAAGTTGAAATTCCATAAGATTCTGTTTTTGGAATCTTTCATTAATTGTCCATTGTCTGGAAATTCCAGACTGGAATACTTCCGCAAGTCAATTAGTTGACATATTATGGGATTCCAGAAAACTTGTCTCACATTTGTGAGTTTGTGAGTGTTCCTTGGATAAGCATTTGTAATTTGTAATGTTTACAATCTTAGGTTTCAAAGGTATTAGGAACACTACAATTGTTAGTAAAAAAAAGTATAAATATTTTACATTTAGATGTTTTAACAATTTAGCAAAACAGTTTAACGAATTACATTGCTGTCTCTTTTGGCCTTTAGATGATTTAACTACACAGATTATCACCAATAATTAAATAATTTCAGTTTATATAAACTATGTATATGAACATGCAAACAGGATATTAGTAACGACAGCTGGAATAATATACTAACAGTACTGTTATCAGACTGATAATATCGGTCATGAATAATGCACGCGTCTTCTTCCTAACGCCGCTGACTAGAAGTTTGGCCCAGTGCGTTGACCATGGGCCACAGGTGACATGAGAAATTGAGAATGCACACATGTCACTCAGCCCGTCAGCCCAGCCCACTTCACTTGAGACTTGATACTCATTGTTCATTTTTAAATCAATTATTGTGATTTTTAAATTAAAATTTAATAATTAAATTAAAGAATTAAAGCGATTTTGAAAAGGTTATCGGGAATTTCGAAGTCAGGCGAGAGATGGACGCAGGGAATAGTGCTCTTTTAAAGAAGGGGGAGGAGGACAAGAAGGAGATCGTGAGTTTGAAAAGCGTTTTAAAGGCCCAACGGGTTCTGATAGACCAACTCAACGGCCGGGTGGACACCCTGGAGGAACGAAATGAAGACTTGGTCCAGCAAAATCAGGAGAAGGACAAGGTGATTCAGCTTCAGAAGTTGAAGATGGAGGAGCTGGAAAGGAAGGTGGGAAAGGTGAAAGAGGGAGGGAATAATCAGTGCAACCTGTTGCCGATGCTAAAGAATCAGGAGGAGGGGAAAACTGGGTAGGTACCTTGAAAATTCAGGTTCTGAGGTGGAAAAATCGTTGAAAATTAGATTTTGGGTTAATTTTTTAGACAGGAAATGGCTTTAGAACCTGCTGGGGGATCTGAGGAAGATATAAAATGTGGAGGGGAACCT
Source organism: Entomobrya proxima (assembly GCA_029691765.1). NCBI lineage: Eukaryota > Metazoa > Arthropoda > Collembola > Entomobryomorpha > Entomobryidae > Entomobrya > Entomobrya proxima. The sequence continues at coordinate 35,175,620 of CM056169.1, read as the reverse complement.
TCTGGAGGGGAACCTTCTGGAGGGGAATCTTCTGGAGTAGGGGAACCTTCTGGAGGGGAACCTTCTGGAAATGGTGGACAGGAAGATGGACGTGGAGATGCCGGTGGTCAAGAGATAATCCGATTTTCTGTAGGTTCTGGGGGTCCCTTGAGTGGCAGCACTGGGGAAAAGTTATCATCAAGGTTATCTTTAATTAAAAATGCAATTGGAAACAATAGAAAGTTCATAAATAATTAGTTATTTGCTTTTAATGTTGTTAAATCAGGTTTGAAGCGAGTGGGGAATCCGTAGTTGATAAGCTACCGTTGAAGAAATCTTCGGATGATCATCGTCCACGTCGTCGTATTCCAAATGAAGATAAAAGAAAGATCACGTATCCTGGAGGAAAACAATTAACAGTTAAACCAAAAAGGATGAAGAAAGACCTTCAAACCTTACCCGTCTTGAAAGAAGAACCGCAGGATCACCGGCTTGTGATAAACCTTTGGGAACCACCCAATAACCAAGCGGGAACAGGGTACTTCAAGTGCGAATGCGGAAAGACATTTCAAAACTACAATGATGCATCTGAACATCAAATACGACAAATGTACTTAAGAAAATCATGTCCTTAAACTTAAAGCTAATGCCATTATACTCATTTATTATGAATCTTCATAATCTTCATGTTAAATTTGATCAAATAAAATGAATTTCAAGCAAAATTGTACTTTAAGTGATTTATTTTGAGCTTGTTTCGCATTGCCCCAATCTTGCAGATAATGGACACCGACGGACGCAGACTGCTCGTCTTCGTCGTCACTCGTCACTCGTCACCTGGTGTTGTTGTGTTAAGAATTTGTTTGGGTGACAAGTGACCAAGTGACGACTTTTCTTTGCTGCTTTAATTTACACTGTGAAAGCTTGTGTAAAAAATTGTCCATCTTTCATTTTAAAAACTGTTCAGAGAACTACTAATGAAAATGACGGGTTCCGAAAGCGGTTGGAAGTGGAATCCCTCCAACGAGCAGAGGAAGTTGTTTGGGGAATGGAGGGAGCTGGTAATCGGTTACTTTGTGTCCTGCCGGGAGGGCACCTACGTTAAATCTATTCCACGTGCGTTTTTTTATTAATTAAATTAATTAGTGATTATGAATTATTGAAAATGGACACTGATTGACTGATTTCTGATTTGAAATCATGATTTTTTGTGCTACTTTTGCAGGTAAGCTGGAGGAACGCACGGGTGAAAACATTCCTTTGGACCAAATGGGATTTCCAAGTATTAATCAGTTTCTGTACGAAATGGGGAATGACCTTGAGATTCGGACCATGGACAACAAGCTGTTTGCCTTTGTAAGTTTAGTCATTTCGTCAAGTGAAAGTGCAATTTAATGGAAGTCACTTTTTGAAGGATTTTTAATGCTATTTGATAATCCGCAGGTACAGGAAAGCGCAGTGCCTTCAAACTATCTTCATATCCGGAAGTTGGTTTTGGGACAGAAATCCAAGACCAAGGACGTGATTAAAAGTCCTTCCAAAACTCAAACTACTCTTGTTGGGGTAGGTCTGGTTAACTTTTATGATTGATTTAATTAAAATTTTATCAATCATCTTGTATTTTAGGCTGAAAAGCTTCTTAGTGGTCCAGTTCTTCCCCAGCGACCTATGGTAACCCCCAGTGCTCCCAAGACACCACCACAACGCCCTACCCTAAACGACTTCTATTCCAGTGCCAATTCCTTGGAGGCAAGGTCCCAGCTAACGCTTGTCGATGAACTGTTGGAACGGGTGAAGGCTTTGGAGTTGAGAAATAAACAGTTGGAAAAGGAGAATGGGAAGATGCATGAGTTGGAGGAGAAGAATCGGAAGTTGAAAGAGAAAATTAAGAACTTAAATCGAGACAAGTATGGGGCTGGCTGGGGAAAGGGAAAAAAGAAGAAGACTGCGAAGGTGGAACCGGAAGTGGAGGATGGGAGTTCAGATGAAGATTATTATTATGAAGCTCAGGAGACTTTGGTGGTGGAGGAGCCAATGGTCCAACCCAAAACTGGGTTAGTAAATTAAATTAAAAAATAATTGACTTTTTGATAAACCTGAGACCTGAGATTGTAATTTTGTATATTTTTAGCAAGAAGAAGCGAAGCCGACGTGCTAAAAGATCTTCGGGATGTTCCATAGAACCTCAAATTTACCAGCAGCAACGGCGCATGCTGCAGGTGAATTGTCAACTGTTACCGGGGGATTTGGGCTATTTCCAGTGTGTCTGTGGGAAAGTCTATTCGTCCAAAGGATCTGCATGTCAGCATCTTCGAAGCAAGAATAACCTTAGGGGTTTCAGATGTGGGGTGTGCGGCAAGATGATGAATACAACTAAGAAAGGCTTCTTAAATCACTATCGTGATGCTCATGATAGTTATTAGCTAGTTGAGATTCCTGAAATCTAAAAAAACAGATATTGAAACATTTTTTAGTTGTAGATCAAATTAAATAGTTAAGAACGACTTAATCTTTATCATGAAAATGAATTGTATTGAAAATAGTTTCTACTCATGCATCATGATTCATGAAACAATTGAATGTTGTCAAATGAACAAGCTTATTCCTATCAATTTGTAAATTTATATCTTTGTACTGACGGTAGTCGATAGTCGGTAAGGTTTGAACTTGTAATGCTTTATATCTAACTGACTATTTGGAAAAACTACAAATATGATTTTCAATTTATATATTATGTTTGTTATATTGATTGATAATGAATGATAAAATAATGAAATGATGATTTGTTCAACAATTTTGTTGTAGTCATTAACAGAGATGTCATTCTCCAAAAACTGGTTTAGATGAAAAATCTTTTTTATGAATTTTTTGAACAAAAAACCGTATAAAATTGCTGTTGATGAATAAACAAAATGGATTGTGAACAAATGCTGCTTGTAAATGATGTGTAATGAAAAAACTGTAAATTTTGAATGCTTTTAATAATGGTTTACAAAGTGAATATTTATAATTTTTGGTTAAGTGTTTGGTAACGTGCACAATGTTTGTATAAAAATTGAACTTAAAACGTATAAGATCTTAAGCATTTATTTTTAAAGCTATTAAAATACCTCAGTAAACTTATTCAAGTTCAAAATAGCTAGCTGAATACTTCATTTTAAGTGATTTATTATGGCTTGTTTCGCATTGCCCCAAACATGCAGACAATGGACACCAACAAATGAAGAATGCTCGTCGTCGTCGTCACCTGCTGTTCTTGTTGTGTCCAGAATTGGTTTGGGTGACAAGTGACGACTTTCTTCATTCTTTGCAGCTTTAGAATTTACTAAATTTAGTTTGAAAGCTTCTGTCCAAACTTGTCTATCTATCAGTATTTCAGTTCGAAAACTGATGAAAATGTCGGGTTCCGGAAGCGGTTGGAAGTGGAATCCCTCCAAGGAGCAGAGGATGCTGTTTGGGGAGTGGAGGGAGTTTGTAATCATTTACTTGGTGTCCTGTCGGGAGGGCACCTACATTAAATCTATTTCCGGTGCGTTTCCTATCAATTAAATTATTAGTAATTATGAATTTATTGAAAATGGACAAAGATTTCTGATTATTCTGATTGATTTTTTGGCTACTTTTGTAGATGAGCTGGAGGCACGCACGGGTGAACTAATTCCTCTGGAACAAATGGGCTTTCCAACCATTAATCAATTTCTGTACGAAATGAGAAAGGACCTTGAGATTCGGATTAGGGACAGCAAGCTATTTATCTTTGTAAGTTTGGTCAAGTGAAAGGTCATTATTTTTAGGATTTTTAAATGTCATTTATTTTAAATTATCCGCAGGTCCGAGAAAGCGCAGTGCCTTCAAACTATCTTCACATCCGGAAGTTGGCTTTGGAACAGGCAAAGGACATTTCATGCAAAACCAAGGACGGATTGCTTATAAGACCTTCCAAGAATCAAACTTTATTTGTTCAGGTCTTCATGTCTAATTAGCTGTTATGATTACTGATTAAATTAAAATTTGACAGTGTAAATTTGTATTTTAGGCGGAAATACTTCTTACTGGTCTAGCTCCTCCTGTTCCCCTGGTACCTCTGGTATCGGTATCCCCAACGGCACCCAAGACACCACCACAACGTCCTATTGTTAACGACGCCCATTCCGAAGTGGCAAGGAACGAACTAACGCTTGTCGATGAACTGCTGGAACGGGTGAAGGCTTTGGAGTTGAGGAATCAACAGTTGGAAAGGAAGAATGAAAAGATGCAGGATTTGGAGGAGAAAAACCGGAAATTGAAACAGAAGATTAGGCAGTTAAAACGGGACTGGTATTCAAGCTTGGGAAAGGGACAGAAGAAGACAGTGAAGATGGAACCGGAAGATGGAAGTTCAGATGAAGATTATTATTATGAAGCCCAGGAAAATTTGGTTGAGGAAGTGAAGCCCATGGTCCATCCTAAGACTGGGTTAGTAAATTAAATGAAAAAATAATTCATTTTGTAGCTGAGAATGAGATTGTGAATACTAATCACAACTTTGTATATTTTTAGCAATAAGAAGAGATATCGACGTGGTAAAAAATCTTCGGGGAGTTTCATACAACCTGGCATTTACCAGCAGCAAGGGCACGCTCTGGAGATAAATTCTCAACTGACCCCGAAGGATCTGGGCTATTATCAGTGTTCCTGTGGAAAAGGATTTCAGTCTGGGGTATCTGCATATCAACACGCTGACTCTAAGACTAATTTTAGACGTTTTGCTTTCAAGTGTAATGTTTGCTACAAAACAATGACTACAACTAGTAGCGGTTTCTTGGATCACAATATTCAAGCTCATGGATTGCATTTTGGTTAAAAAAGTAAGTTTGCTGGCTGGGTTGAGAGATTCCAGGATTACTCTGTTTGATTCTGAAAAACGGTTATTGAAATATTTTGAGTTTCATGAAATTAAATACTTAAGAATATTGTATATGCACTTAGTCGATTAGGTTCTAACTTTTAACCCTTTATATCTAACCGACTGTTTGACAAAATTACAAATAGATAATATGATGTTTTCTTTCAATTAATTTGTACCCTATGAACCCATGATGTTTAATGATGATAAAATGATGACATCTAAGATTTCAAATCTTATTCAATAGCTCTGCATACATCAATTGATTTCTTGTCGTGATTAACAGATAATTTAATTCTCCAAAAAAATATTTAGATTATGTAGATGAAGAATCTCTATGAATTGCTGTTAACGAGTAAATAAAATGTATGTGAACAAATGTTGCTTGTAAATGGTATGTAATAAAAATAAAGTAAATTTCGAGTGCCTTTAATAATGGTTAATAAAGTGAATATTTATTTTCAAACTGGCTGGTAACGTGCATAATGTTTTTATAAAAATTGAACTTAAACGTTCAAGATCATCTTGACAAGATAAGCTGTGAAGAATATTCTACGCTAACGTATTATTATTGCTAACAATCATTACACAAATACATTTAAACTAATTAATTATAATAAATAATAAGAAGTGTGCATAAGTTTGTTTCGACGATACCATCTTTACACAGTTTTGAAATTACGGCCTAGTCAGCAAAAGATTCCACACGATTTCTAATTCTTTGAGTGAAGGTATTCGAATCACGTAAATAATATGTGGCTGAGCAATCCTCAAAAGCAAATTTAGTCTTAAGCTTTACCACCTTTAGTCTGTTCATTTCTGTCCAGATATTTGTTTCTCTTAGAGATTCTAATGTAGGCTGTAGACAAAGCGGAAAGTCAAGATTTTCCGTTACATTATCTCTCCTACACAAAATGTACTCTTGAATTTGTAGCTCCTTAATGTTTGGGAAATATGAGAGCAATTTTGAATAAAAGTTTTCCTTTGGTTCTACGTCCGGATATGCATGGTATATTTTCAAATTTTCAACCCTCATGTTTTTCTCTAATTCATATTGTTCCTCATGTAACCTTGGAAGCTCTATAAAACCTCTAATACTAAGACTCTTTAGATTTCTAAATGCAAATATTGTGTTCAAAATTTTGGCAAGTCGAATACGTTCATGATTTGTATCCAGTGCAAGTTTTTCTAATAAATTCCCATTTAGTCTTTCCAATTTTACAAAATCCTGTTTATAAGTAGTATTCAGAGCTCTCATTATTTTTACACAGTTTGCTGAATACTTGTTCATTGTTAAGGCACATTCCGTTGAAAACACAGAAGCCTGTAATCGCTTTAAAGATGATGATGCAATAAGTAATTTGTTTAACAATTTTTCTGAATGTTTGTCTGTAAACAGAAACTCTAAACACTCAAGTTTAGCCAACTGTGGCATTTCCACTACTTCCAATAATTCATCTAAGTCTTTGGAATTATTCATTCTAAGTATTTCATTTGGACTTTCTTCTTCAGATTCAGTATCAGTTTGTCCAATCGATTCCAATTTTTCTTGAATAGTTAATCGCTTTAAGTTTGGAAAGTGTGCCAATAAGCGTGCTAAAAGTATCGCCGTGTGAATCACACTTAGATTTTTGTGGTGAAAGTGTATTGATCGTACGTGCTCGCCAAAGGATTTACCCATTTTGCATAAGTGTCGCCAAAACGGATCACTAGACTCGTCGTCAATTTTCTTGTAAACTTTGCTAATTGCAGTAATCTTCCAGTTATTTTCGTCCTCAAGCTGGCTCTGTTGTAGAATAGGTTTTGCTTGAAAGTTGCCTAAAGTTTTCATACTCACATGAATTAAAATGTGTCTGCCGACAAACGGATTTGTTGTTGAGTTGGCAAACTGTATGAATTGTTCGAGTGTATCCAAAGTAGAAAACGTGTATTTTCTCAATAAAGCATTTATAGGAGATGATAAGCAAATTCTAAATTTTTCGTCCGTGTCGCCAATGAAATCCTGTTCCACTACCAACTTTTCTAATACCGATTCCACAGCAAGATTCCAACGTTTGCAAACCAGCCGACATTTGAGCAAAGTATTCAAATCCATGAATGCAAGCAACGGCAATAAAATCTAAAAAAAAATACAATCAATACAACGGGTATTAACGTACAAGTTAGAATTGTATTAAAATTAAGATTTCGTGTAACTAAACTTAAGAAAATTTTAAAATATAGTTTATAGGATTTTAGGATACACGTTGGCAAACTATTTCAAAATTACCTTTACAAAAATCAATGTAGTTCTGATATCCCCAAAGTGTATCCTGGACAATTCAAGTTCATTTTGTAAGCGTTCGTTTTCTCTTTGAATTTGTGTATTTACATTACGTTCAGTAATGTTTCTATTTTGTGAATTTTTCACTGACATTGACCCACTGGCGTCCGATACCGATGTAACTAATTGATTGCCTATTTTATGGGGTGTATCTAAATTGGGATTTGTTGACTGATCAATATAATCGGTGTCTCTATTCATGTTATCCACTTGTTCAGAAATAGTTTCACTTTGTGTGTATTGTCTAAGAAGATCATTACCATCATCACTAACTTCTTCTGTAATGAGGCATGTTGTTTCATCAACAGATTCATTTTCTCTGTTCAAGGTTTCCAATTCGTCATTCGGGTTTTCATTTTCCCCCATGTCAGAACCATTTGATACAATATCCACTTCTTCCTTAACACAAACAATTTTCTGCTCATCCTCCGTACTGTCCAAGTTGTTGGGCTCGGTTTCGTATTTAATTATTCCTAGAGTTGTATTAACTTTTATGTCATTTGACCCACCTAAATTTTTTTCTGAAAAAAGAGTACGATTACGTTTCCGCTGCTGTTGTGCTTTTAATTTGTTCGACTTTCTTTTTGCAGTCACTTTTGTCTGAAGACGAGTTGTTGGTCGAGATTGGGAACTACATGGTTTGTTGGTGACATCCATCTTAGAGATGCAATTAAAGTAGGGTTAATAATAATAACCCGCAACTTTTAATTTTTCAATTTGTGGTGATTTTGTTTGCACTTTTTAACAAACTCGATATTTAGAGTAACTATCAGTATTGAAAATTCCAACACACAATTTATTTAAATGCTCTTTGTGTCTTATGAAAACCAATACATTGCTTTAAAAAACAAAATTCATAAAGCACAAATATTTTCGTATTATAGGCTCTGCAGATATCTACGATTTAACTTACGTTTTACAAACAGTCAACTAATTTTGCACGATCAAAAAATATTTTAAACTAGAATATTGTGTTGACCAGAAAATGGCTTACGTGTATGTTGCACAAACACAAGAATTCATTTGAGAGAAAAAGCACAAGCTGCTATGCAAAAAACAGGTATGTGCACAGTGCACGTGTACTTGATCGTTTTAGTGTTGGTTTTGCCTTGGTCACCAAGGCTTGGTGTTGGTAGAGGTAGACGTACGCTTGCGTAAATATTTCATGATACGCAACGCATGACAAAACACACTCTATTACAAAGTATTCTAAAAGTTTGTGATATTAATGTAATAATATATATTATGGGGGCTAAATATAGTATTATGACGCAAATGCTAGTTTATGGTTGCACATTAAAAATAAAAATGTTTTGTTTATACATGCAAAGTACCCAACAGCAAAAAAACCAGAATGAGATGATCAGTAACGTCATTAAAAATAAAACTTTATATTATTTACCGCATTCCTTCTGTAGAAGAACAGATGCTGAGTGATATACATACAGTTAATTTAAGTAAAATTAAGGTAATATACGTTTAATTAAAATAAGAAGAGCAATTGTGGTACAGAACGTGAATCACAATGAAAATGTATTGACAACGAAATTTTAGGTATTCTATGAAAGCACCATAAAAACTGGCAAAGCAATGAAGCAGCTTTAAAGAAGTTTGGTAGATAATCAAATAAATAGCTTGGAGAGAAACTGTGTTTGCTTGAAATATTGGCACTTATCTAAGAAGCATCTTTTCAACTGATAACTTATATGTGAGTGCTTGTAACTGGTAAACACACGGCACTATGCCAATCAAAATAAAGAACTCGTTACTTGGCACTATTTTGCACATTATTCCAGGTTATCTTACATCAACACAATAAACATTATTTACGAGTATGAATCGTTAATACAAGTATTATCTGAGTAAATAAATGAAAATTTTCAATTGTAGCAAGTACATAATAATAGTACCTTTATTGAATTATTAACAATACATTGTTTTCACACAAACAGTGGTCGAGTAGACTGTTAACCTGAATCCAAATGTGAGTGTAGGTTACACAAAATTATAAACAAATGGAATAACTAGCGATTCATTGAACAAAAAAACGTTACGATACATGGCTTGGTACATTGAAGGACGACAAGTAGCTTGCGAATAGCTAGTATACAAATTTCTAGCACCTTTTCACTTTTACCTTTGCTCCTGCTGCATAAACTTGCGACAAATCGTAAATCCAACATGTTCTCATATACTATGACAATAGTACAATATACAATGCAATGCAATAGAGTGTTTGAGTACCTTACCTGTATTTATTTTAAGTTAATCCATAAGCGAGCTATAAACAAGAGTCGTTCACCATTATCAGCATTGAGCTATTCCGCATGTAAGCAAATTTCAACCTGTTGCATTCCCGTGAAACACCTGGTCTTATGAAGAAGAACAACATCCATCACATGACTTAAGATTAAATCCCTAATCTGTTTTGAAATTAAAACCATTTAAATTTGTTGCCAGTACGCTTGTATTTTGTAGTGATTAAACACCATGGAATCTTCCAAAACCTTGTTAAGTTCTAAGGAAGCCCCGAAAAACACTGCTAAATTACATTGTGAAAGAGTTTTAAATGAGATTTGTCAACAATCAGCTAAATATGTTCTGGGTAAAACTGTGTTTGTTTGTAATCTATGCACTGATCAAACAAGCATAGGAACTTTCTGTAAATTCACAGATATGCAACTGCATGTTGTTGACAAACACATAGCAGCTTTCTTCCTTCCCGAGAAACCAAAGGAAATGCTCAAACTAGATTTTCAAGTGTTTTGTGATTCAATAATCGAGCCCGAAATTTGTCAGTCTAAAATTCCAAAAGTGACTCCAGAATGTTTTATGTTGTAGCTTAAGCTCGTTTCGATGTCTCGACTTAGATTGCAAAAGAAATCAAGCACTTTTGAAAATGCACATAATTATAAATCATTACTATTATTTTACTAATAAGATTAGTAAATCTCTACTGTCTCCCCAACAATACGTAGGCCTACAACAAAAAGAATTTTCAGTACATATAACAGCGTCCAAACCAAATAGCGACAGTGCAATTTTGGAGACCCAGCAAAGCGAAAAAGATCTCAAGGCATCAAACATTGAACAAACTGAAGAATGTGCCATTAACCAAACTGGGATTTTGAATGCCATTACTACTACTGGAAATACTTTTTTGTCGACAAGTCCAACTGTCACTGAACAAAGCAACACACGTTCCATTGCGTCATCAACACAGCAGTCTATAAGAATAAGCAGTGAATCAGATAACAATGAACTAAATTGTCCTGTATGCCTGAAGCTTCAAAATCCTGAGGTGTTTGAGGACAACACACTCCTTAATTTGCATCTGTATAACAAACATCCAGCAGAATTTTTCAAGTCGGTATGTTATGTGTATTTCAGTTACAACTTTTAAAAAAGCTTTATTGATATTGCACGTCATATTTGTTTGCAGAATGAACTGTTATTATCTTTATATTTTATAGGTAAAGGATCCCCACAGCGAAGAAGAATTCGCTGAACTCTGCCAAACAGAAATAGAAGTATTATGCCATACCGCTGAAGAGATCGCAAAAAATAAAGTCGGATCAGCCTTCCTTTCCTGCAAATTTGCTAGCTGCTCTTCACTTTTGTTTAGTTCCAGGTTGGTCTTCACTGAACATTTAGTCGAGGAGCATAAGCAGAGCTTGAGTATTAGCTTGAAAGAAATTCAGACAAATGAGCTAAAATTAAGATTTGCTCCTCAAAATTAATTTGTCGTGTACTGATGTTAATTGTACTACTATGCTATTTTTTGCTTTTCCTTAAACTTTTAAAAACTTTAAGATGAACATACTGAATAATTCAATTTGGACAATTGTAAAACGAAAGGTTATTTTTCCTTCAAATTAATATTAAGTAAACTGTTAATGTATTAGTATCACCCCACAAGTATATATATAACATTTCAAATTTAAAAGTTACAAGGTCACGGTGTTGCCCAGACGCGTTTTTTAAACCAATAGGCCGATGATCCACCAATAACGCATTAAAAATTTTAAAGCACAATTTTTGAAAACCTAAACATAAAAGCAATTCTTCCAGAATGAAAACGGAGACCATCGATGTGGGTTTTGTTTGGAAGGTGGAAAAGAACGTAGGAAGTTCTTTTTAAAAATAGCTTGAATACAAAGCAATAACTTAACCTTTTTTGTTTGATGACAAACAGTCATCAGAAACATTAAAAGTACACAGTGCGTTTGCAGTGTCACTTGAAGACTGCAAAGAGGTACTTCAAGGTGTAGGGTAGGTCGAAAAAATGTTGAATCAAGCTACGAAAAAATGTGGAAATGGTTACAAGAGGTTTTTTGCTTAAAATTAATTAAAAACAGCTCACCATGTAAAGTCACACATTTTAATTTGTTCAACTCTACATATGGTGTCGTCTCGTTTAGAAAAATTAATGTTTTCCCTGTCGTTTCACACATGAGTTTGTGGCATTTGAAAGAGAAGACGCCAAACGAACATTTCAAGCAAAGAATGATAATTACATGAAGAACAATAGGTAATTTAGTTAAGATAATATGACGTTCAGATTTTATCTGGAGATAATTTGTTGCGCACATGCAAAGGTAAAGCAACCCGAGCTAATGGAATGGTGTGAATGAAAACCAACGCAAATTTGAAACGAACATTGACTGTGGAACGAGTGTTCAAGCAAAAATATATAATCCATTTTCGGGAATGGCATTCCCACGCAATTAACTAAACTACCCAAAAAGCCTAATCCATTCACAGCCTACCATATCATGTCTTTTCTATTCTGCTTCCTCTTAAAATTCTAAACTTACACTGGAGTTGTAATTTAATACATAACTGTGTTTTATTTAGTAATGAAAAAACATTTTAATTAGATATCTTGTAAATTTTTAATTTACTTACAAATGTATCTTTCTTGTTCAAGGGCACCTTGGTTTTAGAAAATATTTTGATTGTTCTATTCTTCATTTTATAGATTGTAGTGCTCAATCTAATTGAACCTTACGCCTTTGTATAAGCATATAGCGCTTCATGAAAGTCCAAATTGCTCACTTATCAAACGACCGGCTTTTTGTATGTGTGCATGTGTGAAATTAATGAGTCATTAATAATGACATGAAGAATAATCGATAATAGTGGTAGAGCATATTGAGTTCTTTCGTTGACTTAAGCATGGACGTGTTACTAGCTATATAGCGTTTGTGGGTGGCAATATGCCCGTGGTTTGAAGAGTTTGGTGTTATGCTGTTGAGAAGAAATTGAGTTTCAGTATAATTCTGTGTTGTTTTTGTTTTATTCAACTGATTTTCGGTACTATTATAATGTGGGTATGATTTTTATACATATAATAATAATAATCAAGTGATGATCATTATAATAAAATGTGTTTATAACTTGATTAATAAACACTTCTTGGCTAACATCTAATAAGTTTGCTGAGTGAATTATTGACTATATTTACAAAGAGACGGCATTCGGCATCTAATCAAGACAGATGTAATGTGTGTGTATATTGCTGAACTTGTTCGCGATATAGATACATTGTTTTACTTGTATATACTCACTGATATTAGTTTTTTAGAATACGTTTCTCCTTCGTTTATTGTTTTTCAAATTACGAATACCTGTTTGAAACAAATTTCGTTTTTTTACGCACGTCGCAATGTGTTTAGTAGGTATAAACCACATTAGCATGTTTTTCATTTTTGATTTCATATATAAACGTTTGAATTTTTCAGCTACAAATAGAATTGTAGCAATGAATATCAATATTAACGCCACGTAAAAGACCGGTAATAAAATGTCCAATGACAACGGTGTATTAATTGCCGTTGCTGAATATTTGTCCAAGCCCGTAGTTGAGACATAGCGTAGTACACTATTTGGAGGTATATTTGTGTCAGTCTGCTTCAACTTTTTCAATTTGACTTTTATTTGAAATAACATGTCGTACGTGTTTATATTTGAATAATGGTGCTCAAATTTTTCCATCATTCCGCTTTCATATATATTAGTAAGCGCCCTTATAAGTAACGTGGCCGCGTAGTTGCGTTTGACCAACCAGGCCCTAACACTTATAAATCCTGGAAATTTGTAGATTCTTGACATAGCAATTTGTTTCGAAAAAATCCGATAAAATAGAGCTATCTGGTTCACAGATTGCAACGGGTCAATCAGTGTTATCTGCCTTATTGATGGATCGTATGACGAGTGACTTAAATTTAAGTTATGTACAATAAAATTATACGTGAAACTAAATGCGTGGCGTATTTTCTGTGCAAGTAGTTTGTAGTTTTCTGTGTTTGAAATCCATGGCATTCCAGTAGTGTTTAGAATGTCGGCAAGTTCGGAAGTGTACGCATTTCCTTTTGTTTTACTTTTGAATGTAATGATGACGTTAGACGAATCAACCAAAGCCTTCAGTGTTCCAGGAGTGCTTACTTGGGGTTTTGATGTTAAAAAGGAAAATAGCTTTCCTTTGTATGCATTGCTAACTGTGACTAGAGTCACAAGCCAGCAATACCATAACACGTAGAGCTTTTTGCTTTTGGGTCTTATAAAATTTGATCCTACACCTTGTTCAATGATGCTTGAATAAACCGAAAGAAACGAGGTGAAATAAAGCTTGCATTTACAGGTTGTCGATTGCAATATTTTAGCAGAAACTAAGAAAATCATTGCTGTCGTGGAAACAATTGACAACCAAACTTCCGATGCAAATGGACGTAATAAATCATGATAACTGTGTTTTGGTTCAAGGTGAAACGTAGAAAAATGATAAGAATCAAATATGACTGCGTACGGCAGCCACTCGTATGTAAAATAGCGTTTATGTTTTAGGGAGTTGACATTGTTTTGATTGATGTAGTACGTAAATGAAAAATGTCCATGAATTTTTAACTGCTTGTCTGTAAATTTGTTCTTAAACGTAAAGTTTAAGTGTGTAGCAAAAATTTCTAGCGTACAGATTCCAGGCGTCGGTAGCTTTAAGTATTTTCCTCGTTGAAACTTATAAAGTCGTTTACCCATGAAACATGGGTATGTCAATGGCTCTTCCATACTTACGATTCTGTCAGTTAGTATATAATTTTGATTTAAATTTCGGTGAAGCTTGATCCACGTGTTTGCTAAATTTGGAAAATCGGCCAAATTGTTTTGTCCAAGTAAGTAAAATAGTTCATTTCTACAACTAAAACAAATTAAATACACATTAATCATCGAAAACGTCGCAAATATGTATTTCGATGGTACAAGAAAAGCAAGTTCATTGAAGAAATGTTGATCAACCGACTTTGTTGCCACCGGCATAGCCAGTATGTTTTCATATACCAAAAGCACAAATAATGGCACTTCACTAACATAAGATGATTGCATAACTTTTGCACGAAATAAAGTTAAATGGCGGCTAAAGTTCTTGCATTGAGAATTAATCAAAAATACGTGTCCAAATCCGAGAGAGAAACGCCGAAATTTGTTGTGGTTATTCAACGCAGAGATATTAGCACTTAGATTAAAATACCCCAAGTTTTCAATCGAGATGGACGCGTCATATTTTAAATTTTGTATAATAACGTTTGCAGTCTCAAAATAATCACTAATTGTTACATCAGTGTAAAATTTGAATTGCAAAGTAGAATGTAAGGATAGAAACCGTAGGAAATTCTTAGACGATGGGAAATTTACATGCAATAAATACACGAGACTAAATTTAGTCATCAAAACGTAAAGCAATCTTCTTACACAAACCATGTTCTTCCCAACTTTAAGTACAGCTATAACACATAAAATATTAAACTATTTCAGTTATCAATTTGCCAATAATGTTGATTACTTTTTGCTGAAGTTTGAAAATGTAAAAAATTAGTGATTCGATAACCTTATATTTTCTTTTGATTTTATCTCAATTGAATATGTACTGCTTGGTAGATATTTGTGCATAGTAGGCTTCAAAGTTGCTGTCCGTAACTTTTTCTAATGAAACGTGTTTGCTTGAATAGACAAAATAATAAGAAACTAAGCCAGTAATGAGTTTGTCCCTATAACTGTCAAAAAGTCTACACTTCATACAACACTTCAGTTTTGTGCTTCAACCACCGATTTGTTAACTGGTGGAAGATTTGTCTGCAAGTGTAAGTGTTTTAGTCAGGCTTCGGCAAATTGTCCTCTCATGGGTTCTCAAGGTTTACTCAACGAAACTTACTTAAGTGTTATTTAGCAAAAATTTGTTTTTTAAGTTATGTTTAAACGCATTCTATAGATAAATTGTTCTTGTGTTCAGAATGTTTCATAAATTAAAGAAGTGCAATCTCTTTTATTAGGAATCGAAGATTCTTTCTAATTTGCTATTCTGGCCGTCCGGCTGTGAATGTTAACGCCCTTTTCTCAGAAATAGCTTACCGGATTTCCACCAAATTTGGTACATGGATACTTGAGGACCTCAGACAGAACACTATTGAATTTCATGTCAATAGATCAACTCCAAAGGTCAGAGATTACCAACGGTTCAATATTTTTACATAGGATCTATATCATGCGCCATATGATTTTAGGTCCATTTTTTACTAGAATTACAAATCCACAGTCCATTTGTTAAAATTAAACTATTTAGGTCCTGATTTGGGGCCTTGATTGTTAAATATTCCAAATTAATGGACATATGCTGCGTGACACATGATTTTAGGTCCATTTTTGATCAAAAGTACGAATATGATGTCCATTTGTTAAAATTTAAGTTTGGTTTGACCCCGCTTCGATTCTTAATTACTCCATTTGCCAACGGTTTATTTTTTCCAGTATACCCTTAAATCAATAGACTCTCTGCTGATGGAATATTTCCAATGCGCATCACAATGGGGAATGAAAATTACATCTAAACTATAAAAGGAACAGCGAGATCATCAGAGAGGTCAAGTTTGATTGTGTCACAAAATACAAAAATTAATAGCGATTTGACAAAAATTGGTAAGGAGTTGACAGATGATTAAACGGTAGTTCTAATTTAACTGAGAAGGATCAAATTCCAAATATGATTTAAAAGATTGAAATGGATTAAATCTTTCAACGGTCTGGTTGAAACGCAAGATCAGCAAAAGTCGACCTTGGATTATGAGTTGCAACGTACGACGATGTACCCAAATCGTACACAGGGATAGGATCAGTAATTATGTTTTAAATAGTGGGTTATATATTCGAAGCAGTACAATTTAAGCCTATTTTGTTGTTGGTTGTAAAGTAGATATCTTAAGGTATTTTCAAGCTAACTTATCACATTGGAGTAAATTGAAGTCTGTTTCCATGCGCAGCATATATTCATAGCATACTAAAAATTTATCGTTTTTAAAGAAGTATAAACTCATCTAGCTTGATTTACCATATACACCTGTAAATAAAAAATACATTATCCTGTCACAATGCGCCTTCTCTAGTCACAGGTACATTGTTTATTGTTGCAACACATAATCCGCAGTCGGCTCTTGCACTTGTCCTGCGTCTCAATATAATCTAAACTTGACAAGTGATAATCCGAGATAGTATCCATATCCCAAACTCCAACGAGACTTTTTGAACGTAGCCAAATGAACCAAACAAATTAAGGATCTTAATTGACCCCATCAAAGCAAGAACAGCAAATTGTTGCCAAACACTATTTTGACCAGTATCGGCAAATGAAACTATATTACGCAAAACTTAAACAACCCGGAGTAAAATTTCTGCAAATAATAAAGTGTGCCAATTGAGAAAGTTTCGTGCATTTTTAAAGCTCATTAGATATTGTTCATATGACATTTAATTGCCTTTCTGCATTGCCATGCTATTCGGGCTAACTTTCAAAATTCTTAAATTTAAATAGCTTTGCGCTTAGTATTATGGGTCAGCGTCATCCGAAAAGGGTAACATCATTGACTACATCTTATTGTTAGATAGAGAAAATCTCTCAATGCATCTTACAGTTAAACAATGTAAGTTCAAGTAAAGACGAATATTAAAATTATCCCGGGCTTTGAGAGAAAATGAAGGTTCATAAGACATACAAATCAATTTTAATAGAAACAAACATTATTACCTTTATAGAATCTCACACGCGTTTGTTTTCGGGAAAATATTTCAGTTAAAATTTTATATGTTTGTAATATTAAAAAGATTACCTAAAACAGATTTGCCTTAGCACGCACATAGTACTAGTAAAAAAGTCTAAATGTTTTTCTGCAGAAATATTTTTATTTCAGTGGACTTTGTTCCGTTGTACATTTAAATACAAATGTTTTGCACAATGTGACAAAAAATAAAATTTATGCGACATAATTAAAAATTTACCTATGCAGCTCTTTTCTGGGTTTTGAAGTGTAACTTATGAGTACTATCTATTATGTACATACAAATATCAGCAAACTTTCGTTTTTTTCTTATAAGGACAGCAAAGTACGCCAGTAGCATTAAAACTTAAATAAATAAATACGACCTCGGCGTAATTAGAGCACAGCACTGTGCTTAGTCAATTTCCTCGTAAACTCTTGGTTTATTTTATATCGAAATATTATTTCCAGTTGTTTGAGTACGCATCCAATAGCAAATGCAGAATAATCGTGTTCTATATTATGGAACACTATATGTATTAGTTAAAAGTTACAGAACATTAAAAAGTCGTAACTAAAACTCCCAAAAATTAGTTTCGTAGACGAAGTAGTTTTGAGCAGGAATATATTATTACAAACAAAGATGTAGCCGTTGAACACGCAGTTATCATTCCAGCTTTGTCACATCAGCACATACATTGTACATAAACAGGATTTGTATCAAGGGAATTCAAATACAAAAATGGGTTCCATGAAATTAGTGTTGCGATTTGCTATGATAGTTGCAGTTGTAAAATGTTTGAACTGTATTTCCGTGGGTACTCAATTCCGGTCTCCGAACAAGGATGTTGCTGAAGGAATTACTAGTGCCAGACATATGCTAAATAATGAAGTTGGTGACCTCCCAAGCAACGTAGGAGCAGTCGTTGAGTTTGCAGGGTCTCTTGAAGGAGAGTTACAGGAAACTGTGCCTCGTTCTCGCAGTCGCAAAGTAAGTAAATCAATGGCGGTGTACATAACTGCAGTTTTGTGACTTGGGGCTCTTTGGCTTATAGAATTTGTTAAATTAACTGTTATTCTCTCTGATATGAATGAATTTTCCTATTTTAAAAATCTATTAACGCAATAATTTTAAAATATATAAATACGGATTTTTGTTATTAATCATTTGGTAAACTTGGAATATCTCATTTTTTCAGAATCCAAAAACAACTCTTTCTTCCATTAATCAAGTGAGTGTGCATAACCCTTTCAAGGATATCTTATAGATCAACCATAAATGTTCTTGTTTGTCCACCTTATAGTAAGTGCAAAGTACGAATGCTTTCTGGTTTTCACGCAGTTTGAAAAGAGTATATCCTTATATATTTGTATTTTTACTATCCAAATCATGCAAAGGTATGAAAGGTATGAAGCAGAGAAAAACAAAAAGTTGTTTAATACATCGGCGCGGCATCACCCTCAAGCATTTACTGTATACTGTATTTACTGTAGAAAAACTACTTTATGCTTTAAACTCTATATTTTTTTAACTACATGCAACTGACACAGCACTTTTAGGCATTTGCATGCTTTTAAAACCGAAAAAAATTAACAAAACAACCGGTTGAAATTATTTGAAATTCTAAAATCATTCGTATTTTGCATTTGGTAATAATCTGGGACAGACAGTATTAAAAACTTTCAATGCTTTTTAAATGTTCCAATACAATTGTTTTCTGCATTTTTCAGCAGAACCGGAATAAACACCCACAACCCCAGTAATTCAATGCTGATAATACAAACTTATATTTCTAGTTATCATACCTTCTTGGTCAGATATATTTTGAAGTTCCGTATTTTAAATTATGCAGGTTTATAATTGCGCGTTAAAATTTTATTGACCTTTAAACACAAACAATATACACTTCTACATGCCAAAGCATTCTACGTAATTCAAAATGGACTTTCCATTTTTATTTTCAAAACAAATTTGAATGCATTAAATAATTTTTATTGCAAAAGAAATCTAGCACATAATTACAAATCATTACTGATATTTTTTAATGAAATTAGCAAATCCCTTCCATCTTAGCATTACAATGATTTGTCGCAGAACAAAAATTCACTCAATTGCAACAATAACCGAATCACATGACAAAACTTGGATGGAATCGGAAACCAACACAACGGAAGAAATTTCAGTACGTCAACTATAGAAATAGCCAAAAAAGTGTCCTTGTGCCCACTTTTGCAAATGCGCTACCTGAAAATGTCAATGTAGCTGTGACTAGTTTTGAACTACACGGAAGTGCCTGTATATTTTCGATAACCAGTACATCTGAAAAATCCGGAAATTGTCTCATTGCTTATTGCTACTACTACAGACATAACAGGTGTGCACTGACTGAATCGAATTGCAATAAATTAGACTGTCCTGTCACAGGACTCCTGTGTTCATCAAGCTTGAAAGTCCATTGCATTGATGCTTCAGGACAACACACTCTTTAGTTTGCATCTGCATTTAGAAAAAATTTCAAGTCAGTGTGTTATGTATCCTAAATCATTTTAAAAAGATTTACTTGTATTGTTCGTCATACTTGTTTGCAAATTGAGCTTTTATGCCTGTAATGCTTTTTATATTTTACAAGTAATGGATTTCTAAGTATTTCAGCGACGAAGAATTCACTGAACTTGGCCAAACAGTAATTGAAGTAGGTATTGTGCCATGCCGCTGAAATGATTGCAAAAAAATACAGTTGGATCAGGCTTCCTTTCCTGTAAATTTTCTAGCTGCTCTTCACTATTGTTTACTTGCATTCTGTCTGAGTTATTAACTCTAGCGGTAAAATGTTATTGATTAAGTCGCATATTTGTCAGTTTATTTTAGATGATTATTTGATAAGCAATTGTTTTATGCATTTAATAAGTAATTACTTTTGAAAGAATCAAATATTAGTCTGATAAAAAGATGAACATTAAAATGCAGAGTTTGTGATACGGAATTCCTCAACTTGCTATTTTTTGTTCATTTATGTATTTGTGATTTGTGTTTACTAAAATATTCTAATACTTCTTATATACTGTACGTATAACAAAGAAAGTAATCATAAGAATATAGGCTTTATGTATGTTGTAGCTTGTAAAATATTACCTTAATTTTGCTATTAACTTTGATTTTTATTATACCGGCATCTTACAGCTTCTATCACAGCACTATTGTAAATTCATTACATATTGCCTTGTTTGTATATCAATTATTTTGACATATTGTCTACAATTCTCAAATTTCTGTTAGTTAATTCAGTCAATGCATGTACATAGGAAACGTTGAAAATTTGCATAAAAAGGACGAGCTTATTTTCTTCATAAAAGTGACACACTGCTATTGTAGGGTAAAAATGAATCGGATACTTTCAATTTAATGCTCCACGTCATATCGAGGGTATTTAGGTATTATTTGCAAAATAAAAATTTGGTGACCTCTTATAGCCTTCTGCGTACCTCTGTGTATGATGTTGGATTGTTTTGTGAAGTATGAACTTTAAAACTAAATGACTCTGAATTATAATTAATACACTGAAGATAAATCTCTCTTTACAAATAACAAATGTTGCACGCTATTTTTTACTTTATTTTTATTAATCTTATCCCACAACAAATAAAAGTGTAATCGTCTTTACTTCTTGAATATAAAATAGACCACCAATTCCTCGGCAATCTCTGGAGTCCGGACCATCTCTTTAAACACCGAGCACTGGTTCACCTCCTCTTGACCTTTTCTGCAAAAAGATATGAAAATTATTCAAGAATTCTCAACGAAGATAACATAATATTAAAAATATAATCAAGCTGAATAGGAACTTACGATTTCAAAACGACAACAGCCTTTTCCAAAATTTCCTTAAATGCTTCCCCATTTCCCACCTTCTTCTTCGCAAATAACCACAGATTGAGTGTAGTAGCAACACTAAACCAATCACTGTCCTTGTGCAAAATCACCTCCTTCATGCTTTCCACTAAACCATCAATCTGGTACTTATCCCCAGCAATTAACAGCTCCAAAGCTGTACCGCTACTTGCCAAAGCCATTTCAATATCTCTACAGTACAGATAATCTAGTAGAGCTCGAACACCCCATTCAGTCATGTCGTCCATAATTATGGTGCTGTGTTTCCCTTCCTTCGTGTCACTGTCAAACATGGCTTGGAACACCGAATTTTGAACTGGAAAAAATTAAGAAGCAAATTAACTACTCAGTTTAACTGCCACAAAATAATTAAGAATCCTATTAGCTTACCAGCCAAAAACGCCTTGTGACATCGTATTTTCTTCCCATTTTTAGCCACAATAATTGCATCACTAAAAGCCGCAGTCTCTAACAGTTTCCTGTTAAGCCCAAACGCTGGTTCCTCCAGGTTATCCAAATGAATCAAGTTAAGTGCTTCACTATTCAGTTTAAAGTTTAGGGTAACCTTTCCCGAGAAATTTGCCTGAACTTTCCACTTCTGAGCCAATGGTTCAGCAAACTTAAAGTACTCCTGGATTTCATATGTACCCTTGTCATTGTCAAATTCCAATTTCAAGTCTAAAATACATTTTCCAAGAAAAATGAACCATTTTGTTATTCTAAACGATAAAATTTAATGTCTACCTTTAAAATCCAACTTCATCATGGCCTCTTTGGAAGTGCCAAATTCCATAGCCACATCCGCAGAAATATTCACAGCTCCTCCACAAATCCCCGCAAATTTCCCAAAAAGTCCGTTCTCCTTGTCCGTGTCCAAGCGCAGAAATCCGTTAACTTTTGGATCGTCATCGTCCACAGCGCCAAAGAACACCTCCATTTTAATTCGGCGATCCCTATTAAAATTATAATTTCAACAATGACATGGTAATGTCATGATGACATTGTCATGTCATTTTTAATTAGGTAATTCAAAACTTACAACGTGTCACCCAGACTCAGACGCCGACGTTTGGGACCCGCGTGTCGCACCAAAGAATTCTCCAACTTCTTCCTCAACACGTCCTTAAACTGACCTTCCTCTGGAGCCCCCTCCTGGGTCAGCTTGAAAACCGTGACCATGGCAATTTTACAAACCGAATTGGTATTCACGGACGCACCACCACCTTTCAAGATGAAGGGCTGGGCGTTTAGCAGGTTAAATGTCATTCTGGTGCACCTTTTCTGGAAACCAGTGGAAAATATGACAAGCAAGTTTAACAGTCGGAAGTCGGTACGATACTGGAGTTTTAACTAATTTTAGTAATATTAACAAGTTAGTCTAGAATTCCATAAAACGAATGACGAATGTGAGCAGGGGAATCGGAAGAAAGCGACAGCTGAGCTGAAAGGTGGGGTAAAATGAGACAAGCTATAAATGATTGCTTGTGAGTCAGTCTGGGACCAGGAATTACAACGAAACCCCATGACGTTAAAATGCTGCGTTAAATTAGGAATGAGTAACATTTGCCTTTGGCTTTTAAACGGAAATCGACAAAACATAAGCAGATTTTATTGAAACGACATTCACGTAGCAGACAGACAGATCTATCAGACAGGTGTAGCAAACATGATTTAAAAGTGGATTTTTCGTAACAAATTCGAAGTTCATTTATTATTAACAATACAGTTTATAATATAAACTTGATATACACATATTTGCTTGCTTACTCGGTTATTAACTTGCGATCTTGTGAATACATTATTATCCTATCATCAGTGTTGGGATTTCCTAATGAAATTTTCCTGCTCTGCCTGCTAACAAATACAAAAGCTTTATGGACGCTGGAGAGCATCCTATGCAATAACTATACAATCCAGGTTGAATGTAACTTGTCAATGCATAACACAAGTAAGCTTTAAACAAGTGGCTGTTTTGTTCTACACTTTAGCGTATGTATTTTGTTTGTTACGTTTCTATAAAACATCTGGTCTCAGGCAGAAATAAATAAGCATTTATCATTTAGTTAATAACACTTGGTAGCAAACATTTAGTTCGTTCTGAATATGCATTTGAATATTTTGGTTACACGGCTTTAGTCAACAAATTTAACATTATGTTTTACTCATGAAATTAATCAAAACGTGGAAAGAAATATAACTATACAATATAATAAACCCAAGTACATATAGGTTTGACGTGAAACGGTCTCCAATTGAGTCGAAATCAGATAAACCGACAAACTTTTAATTCAAAGGAAACATCTCTTTGCTACCACTACGGAACAGAAATATCAAATGGCTTTCACAATCAAACTATACGAGAAGCAAGATTGTTCACCAGAGACTTCAAGTCGTTGTACGGTTTGGCAAACTATCATAAATTACCTGTGTTTAGTACAACCTTATACTAAACACGGATTGGAATGTCCTATATGCTCAAAACTAGGAAACCGTTGGGGTTTTCATGACAACGCACTCCTTAGTTTACACCTGGTTAATAACCATACGGAAGAGTTTTTCAAAACATTCAGTCCTCAAAAATTATTTAGTTAATATTTTATACAGAATGCTTAGAATAACTGTATTAATTTCAATGGTTTACAGGCAAAGGATCCCTATTTCAGCGACGAAGAATTTGCGGAGCTCTGTTACACGCTACTTGAATTCGAGTATCATTGTTCTGAACAACGGTCTCTAAAAATGGAATAAAACGTGTTATTCTGCACTAGTTGTTCTGCACCCTATAGTAATAAGGCACTTCTCACTGAACATTTAGTAAAAGAACATTATCAAAGCTTGTGTAATGGCATAAATAGGGTTCAGGAAAATGAAATGAAATTGAGGTTTGATGATCATGGCCAATCTGTGCAGACAAATCTACTCGTCTGGAACAAATCCTGAAAACCTAACAGCTACTTGTGTGCCTTTTCTTCTTGAAGAACACCCCTAATGAGAAATTGGGAGCAATTAAAAACGCTGAGTCACTTTTCAAATAAACGCCAACGTGTCAAATTCATAACAATGTAATAACTTAAGATCCATGCAAAAACTCATTGAACTAGCACTAAAACAATTTAGTCATGTACATTGTTTTGTAAATCAAGTGGTTTTACTGCTAAATAGTAATTATAGTCACTGGTCAGGAGTAAACATTGCTGCTTGCGGAATTAGAGATATTTTCTAAATAATTCTTGGTAGCGGTAGCACATTAATTTTCCATTTTAATAAAAGTTTTGATTATTTAAAACTGACAAAAATCCCATTCCACTTGTTTTTTTCAAAAATGGAATAAATAGGATAAAGAAGAACATTTGTTATTGAATAAGTTAGATCAATATCTTTAACTTAGTTATTATGATCGTTTATTAAACGACGTTTAAAATTCAAACAAGTTAATACTATTTATGTCTGCCAACTTCCTATAAACCAATAAGCCTTAGCTGGTCTATATTTACGTATAAGTTTTCTGGTTAGCTAAGGCGTAGTTGTCCAGAAAAACAAGTTATATAAAAATTAAAATAGAATATGAACGTAGTTTTTCGATAAGATCAATTTTGGTTTTACTGGCAAACTGGCCATCTAGATTTGATTGGTCTTCAGACACAAAATTACAATTTGAAAATTATAATTAGGTAACTCCATTGATAGTAGGAACTAATCTATTATATTTAGCTTTTACTTAAACAATTATGTTAAACTATTCAAAGGACTAACAGAACATTTGGATAAGTAAATTACTAAAGCCATTGGTTTTTTGAAAATTTATTCTTTGGTATAATTTTGTAAAATTACAGTTACATTAGGAAAAACTGTCAGTTTTCGTTAATTCTATGCCTTCGCATGCCTCTCAATATAGAAAAAGCCAGTCGTAGCTTTTTTCAATTTGTGTCATCCAAAAACCAATAAGAGCCTGTAACTAGTAACATCGGGCATATGACTCTAGACAGAAGCTGACTTTAAAATATCAGACAAAATACGGAAGTTCTAAGTTAAACACAATGAGTCTGCTCACAATAAATGCATTTAGATACACAGAGCATTTATCCAAGTTCCTGCTTTATCCTCCATATCTAGTGCGTTTCAATTCAAAATCGCGTCGATTTACTTACGAGTCAAGTCACTTGACTCTGATAAGTTTTTACATAACGTGGGGATTCTTAAACTTGTTTCTCTGGCCAGTTCTCGCATTCTATTTACTACTCTTTCAATCGCTGTCTCCAGATGACCTGTTTTTCATTTCTACCATGCTTGCACCGTTATTTTTCAGTAACGGTCTAAATCTAGTCGTATTACACAATCGTCAGTCAATTGTGAATTACTTTAATATTTTGCTACACCAAGCAGAAAATCTTTTTAATAACAGAAACAAGTACAATTTGCTATCAGAAATATGTAAATGTTGCACAAATCAAGTCCGACAAGCAGATATTGTTGGAGTGTCTACCTGTGTATTTGTCATTTCGAATTCTCTCGTATACATGTTTTATCTACCTTGCTCATTATACGCAAAAATGGACGTGTTTAGTTGCTTTGTTCGTGTAATGTTCCCGTATGAAAATTTACCATTGTTTTCATTTAGGCGTCTAGCCAGTTGGATTGTTCCTTCAGTTGCGTCAACAATTTGTGTAATGGAATGCTGTCGCGGCATGACAGTGTGTATACCGTTAATTATCTTTGCATTGCAAATAACGAACAAGTTTATTCACAGAATCATAAATATTTCTGAATGTTCCGGTTATGATCAAGGTTTGAAAATTTACAAAACTTTGTACTATGTGCATACTCGAAGTGTTCAAGCATTGTCATGGCTTTCATTTGTTTGGTTGGAAGGTGGAATAGTCATCGGAATATTTTCATTTACTGGAACAATAATCGGGTGGCGTGTTTTGAGTCCGGTTGTGTATTGGCTCAATCCGTTTATTGCTGTGTGCACTATAGTATTTTTGTACATGATGTTATATTTTGCCGTGGCTTGTTTAATCATGAGTGAAAAATTGATACTGGAGTGGAAAAGAAACGCTACAAAATTTAGATGTATGTCAAAGACATTGCGGAGAAAAGTTTTGAATAGTTTGCAGCCATTTTCGTTTTACGCAGAAAATTTTAAGGTTTTAAATACTGCGAGGAAAACTAAGGCGTATTATACCATACTAGATTGTACAGCTAATGCAATTTTAATGTTTATGAATTTGGTAAAATAAAGTATTTCATCATTTAAAAACAATCCGTTTTACTGTGTTTTTAGTAAAATTTCAAAGATATACAACAAATTTCATAAACTTTATACATATTTTATTTGTAAAAGTATCAAAGCTTTTATGTAATTACAGCTTCGAGTCTTTGCCTTACATTCATAAATATCATACACTTGATGAAGATTGTGCCTGACAAAGATGTTTTCGATAATTATTAACAACAACGTACGCAATGATATCCCACACGTAAAGAACAGAAATTAGCCCAAGTCGTCGGTATATAACATCGTATAAAATGTCGCGGAACATCAGCAATGATGAGCAAATTAGCCATATTTTTATTATACGATACGCGCACGTTATCTTGAGTTTCTGTTAAACAGGATGTTGCATAATAAATTTAATTGCTACCCTGGAAGCGTAATAATAGATATATGTCCATCTTACATGCAAGGTTGCATTCAGAAACAAAATATTAATCCACATTCGAACACAAAATACAAGTGCAAAAATGGCTGCATAGAGCAAACGTGAACTTGGTTTATCTACGGTAACGAAAACAATGATTATTTTTTAAAAATTACTGGGTATATTAGAAACTTGAATCTTGAAATTTGTAAATATATACTAACCCGCTGTAGCCTCAGTTTCTTCATCAAAGAAGTTTAGTAAAGGACCGTGTCCTTTATAAATAGTTGAAGAAAGTGGTGTACCAAGTCCAATCAAAACAATATGAGCCCCAATAAGAACCTTAAATTCATACAGTTGTTACTTATTTAATAACATACTAAATAAGAAATGCTTCTATGCAGTTACAAATTACCAAATTTATCGTCGCCACAAGTCCAGATAAAATCAGCCAGTAGAAACTCTTCATAATAAAAATTAATTCAAAACTTTAGTGATTTTATAATTTTTTACATTTATTGCTACTATAAATTGCAAATTAAGTCAAGTATTGTGTAACAAACAAGGCATTTTAAAATAAGAAAGTGAAGCTTCAACCGACCTGAGCTATTTAAACTCGAATTAAATAGACAACATAAGCGCAAAAATATATACGACGACGAAATACCAAAGGATAGGCTTTATGTGGGTAAATATTTTCCGTTGACCAGAAACTTGGGAATTCACACTACTTATACGCGGAACCCCTTCCTTTTACGGAAGAAGTTATGATAGGTTTCTATTTGAAATATATATATATAAATTTTCCAAAACCCATTGTTTTGGTAAAAATAAATCTGGGTTAGTGTAAGGTTATTGTACTCATTCTGAACAAAATGATTGATCAGTGCACATCAATAATGAGTAATGTGATTCTAAATACGCTACTTTCCAGTGCAATTTTACCACTATGTAACATCGGTTTCCTATTTATGAAGTACGTGGTAATTTGTTGTGGTTAATTTAGTTGGTATAACTGGTTCTTTAACACGAACGACTGAACTCAACAATAAGTAAAATATTTTAGTTACACATTTTCTGACTTGTTGTGAATTTATAAATACATGAACGTTTCTACTAGTGGCACTTTTTGATAAATCAACATTAAAACTGAAAATTCTGCACCTACTTTTGATACTCTGGAAACGATTTATTGTTAATGGCACTTTCGGAAAAATACAACAGAAAAAGAAAATATCTCCAAAGTAGGTAATATCCCTGTTTCATATTGTCTTTCTGCTGCGCGACCACTGCAGCAGCAAAGCTCATGAACAAGTATCATTTTAATTTTCTAGTTTTTTACGTTGTATATGTAGCCAGTATAAAGAATACATCGATAACGCAAGTGACTTACAATAGCTTACTGAATTTTGCTCATTATGCTTTATTATTATTATTTATGCGCACAGGTAAGAATGCTGCAATACCAAGCAATTATGAGTATTGACTTTTACTTTTCATAGATTCACATGTTACTTTACGCGGTTTCCTTTGCCGTTACATAACATGCTAATGTTCAAAGATGCAACAAAATTTACGTTAAAAAGCCATTTAAAAACCATTACGTACTATTTCATAAAGCCATGCGACTACATGAATTATTTTAAGCTCAAAGCTTGCACCCGGTTGTATTACGACAATTAATGTTTATTTATGCTTAAAATAAAGAGCAACGACAAGAATGCGTCACACGAAATTAAGTGTTTGCGGATGCAGATATTCGTCCTTCAAGATTAGAAAGAACGGTAGAACTCGCCGTAGCATTTCAGTAGTACTCCATTAACTCCCCAATTAAAAAAGCAAAACAACAGGCTTTTTAAAAGGCAGCAGAAATTCACAACAGAGCATCAGTTTGGTTTCATCTGGTTCAAACATTAATCCAAATATCAGAGACCAACACTGTTTTTAAAATATTTCTGTAAACATATCTGTGCCTTGGAAGTCAGACAAAAATGGCAAAAACATCGGTAAATTTATTTTTATTATCCGTATCGGTAAGACAGAAAATAACACATTTTACAAAAAATAAATTTTCTTTTTCTATTCCACAGCACGTTCTCATCTTCACTCTAAGTGGTCTTCTTGCGGTCACCGCTATTCCCCAGTACGGTCAGCAAAATGCCGCACCGGCACCATCCGCACCTTTACCGTCCCCTTCTGATTCAGGATCATCCGCTTCCATTCCTGCAGCCACTTCTAGCAGTAGCAGTTCCAGTGGAGGCGATCTCACAGTTGAATGCAAGGCATCTCCTGATGGCTCCGGCAAGATAAAGTATGACTGCTCTGGAGTTAACAAAGACGCTATTACCCTTAAGACTGAACACTTTCTCTGGCTAGAAAATCATTCTGGTGACACCCAAAATCTGGACATTGAGATTCCCAACTACAACATTGACGAGTTTATCAAGGCTGCATACAAGGCATTGGGACCTCAAGAAGGGGCAAAGATTAACATTTCGCTCAAGAAACCCGACCTTACCTACAATGCTGAGAAGGAAGAGCCACCAGCACAACAAGTGGGACAACCTTCCGTTAGTGTTAATTACCAACCTGTTGAAAAGGTCTCGGTTCATTATCCAACTCAAAAAGGGTACAGAAATGGAGGTGGTAGCAGTTAGTTGCCAGCAATTTAGTAACTACTACTGCTCAAGTAGTCTTACTGGTCACCAGCGTGTTTTCTATACTTTTTATACTGCTTTTAAAATTTTTTGGTTGATGAGGTTCCGTTCCATTTAATTTGTGCTCAATGTTACATAAAAAACTTTTTGAAGGTGTGATTTTGGTAATAAAAATTGAATATCCAACGGGTTTCCTTTATTTGTCAAATGCTATGAATGGTATTAAAATTATTTTGATTCCAGTAAACTTTTTTCTGCATACAAATTTCAACAGATAAGCAACTTCTGTTCTGAGTTAGCGATTACAAATTGTGTCGTCTGTATTTTGGCGATGATTAGCGTTATACCAGCTAACTTTTAATTGTTTTATAAAAGATGGGGTTTTACTGCTAGATAATCATCCATAGGCAACCATAAACTCGCTGCTAAAACCGGCATAAACGTAAACGTGCTACAACACAACCAATTTCACAGCGCATGAGCCTATTTTGCCTGGTTTAAAAATTAAGTGTGCATACAAATAAACGGACAAACGGTCACGATATCTTAAATAATTCTCCTGGAGAAATAGGAAGCTAATAGTCTCTCCTGTTTATCAGCATTATACTTGAATGTGTTCCTTTTTAATCTATATTCTTTCCTATAAAAACCAATGAATCCTAAATTTTGCATGTATTTTTAATTAGTACTATTTCTGTATTTTGTGTATATCTGTGTAACGACTTCAAGATATCGCATAAATTTGTTTTTAAATAGGGCAAGTATTTGTAATCGCTATTGCTTTTGCTAGACAATTAACTGTTTCGGCAGAAAGGAAAATAGAATACTTAGTTAATTCAAAAATATGGTTATTTATGTACATCACGCAAGCGGTTTATTTTAGTGTTCACGTGTCTACTATTTGTAATTCCGGTTGGAAACCAACAAACAAAATAAAAGCAAGAAAATGTTGGCGCCAGTTAGTTTGTGTGAGACATTTCAACACTCAAGATCGTTGCCTTTCTATGAATCAAAGAATCATGTATTCCATGTTATTTCTTGTTTCATTGCTTGTATCTATATCAGCAGCTACGGAATTAAATTTATCCAAAGTTCTTGAATTTGCTGTTCAGCCATTTAAACAACTGCATTGTTTAGTTATAGTCATTAACTTTGAAAGTAAAAATACTGGCTCATTATTAACATATCCATTGATTCAGTTTTCAAATATACTGGACAAAAACATAACTCACAAAAATATAATTCTAAAAGCCAAAGGATGGTACTGCACAGCCCTGTACCATTTATTTCCACCAAATATTACCTATTCAACCAAAGTTGCGGAAATTAAACAACAACCAAACCTGTTACCGAAAGAATTGCTTTCTTATGGTAATATACCCAACACTGGATTTTATTATAATCCAAAGCCACACTGCCATTACTCAGTATTGTTAATTAAAGAAACAACTGCTCAAACTTTTATTAAAAGCTGGGCCAATCTATTAACCTACCTGACAAATCCTTACATGTCGCATAACTTTGAGTTCACAACCGACGCTTTAGTAATAACTGTTTCAACAGATAATAAAAAATTGAGAGACTCTGTGTTTTACCTTTGTCAATATTGTAACCAGTGTTTATTATTTCGACCAATGATGATAGATTTTGACACATTTGCTTCTTCAAAGCTTCTCATGCTAAAAATACGCTCCTTTAAAGCAACGGGTAGACGGACGGAAGTATTCTGGGATGAGACGCATTTCTCTTATAAATTGCCGTCAAACCAAACGGTGGATTTTTACAAACGGCCGTTATTCTTCGACAAAAACAAAGTAAGTGACACGGATACTTACGGACTTGGATATATGAACGCTGAACTTGCCAGTTCTGTGTTTGGTAATAAGCTATTTCTGTCCGATTTGAATGGCGTACGATCAAATGTTCAATATTGCGGGGACACAAGTAATGATACAAACTACGGCCATGCGTATGTAATTTCGTTTACAAGATACGAGCCACTCTATAAGTTAGCTGCAAAAGAATTTGATATGGTTTTTACATTTATTAGCTGCTCACCAGCCAAGAAATTCAGTGGGTCGTTTTCATTTCTTGCTTTACTTTCTGCCTTTGATATATACGGCTGGAGTGGAATTTTAATATTCTACTGTGTATCAGCCTTGGTAGCTTTTAAATATCTCGCTCGCCTACAAAAAATTTCTGATAAGCCATGGAACTTTCTAATTTTTGGTTATATGATTTTACTGGAACAAAACGAAGCCTGGTTTAAGGGACCACCAAATGCTAGATCATTTCGTTGTTTTATTGGCGCGCTGTTAATAATAATGGGTATTGTTCTGAGCAGTGCCTACAGAGGCGAAAATATACGGAAGCTTACTGCGGTTGGAAAACCCATTTTAATGAACACACTTGATGATTTGCAAGCTCACAACTATAAGTTGTATCACCTTGGCACTCAACATGATGAACTACTAAGCGCTTTAAATATGACAACCGTTCCAGTATTGTCGCTAGAGAAAGAGACTTATCTGAGAAAATCCTTAAATTCAACTACATATAAAAATGCGAAATCATTATTAAAGGTTTGCAATGATTCTGTGGCATTTTTTTCAAGTCACTATGCCCTGAATGGTCTAGCAAAGGTGCCCAGTTCAGATAAAAATGTAAATCTTGGAAAAGAGGTATACGCAAAATATTATGGGGGATGGTTATTTTGGGCTACAATAAACAATCCACAAATTAGTGATAACATACTAAAACTGGAAGAAAGTGGAATTTGGGGTGAGTGGTTTAATATGTGGAGAAGATGGCTACACTTTAAACGCATTATTGACATAAGAACCTTTGAACTGCTGAACGAACGGGGTAAAACCAGAGCAAAATCAGTTGAGGAGGTAAAGCCGTTGTCAATTTACAGTAATTTAGTTACACTTTTTACACTCGTAGCAGCTCTGTTGACGTTGACTCTTATAGTTTACAGTGTGGAAATTCGACACCGTATAAATGGTTTATGTAGTTTAACTTATTTCAAGTTTAAGCTTTTTATACATCGTGGTACACAGGTCAGAATAATTAAACCCGGAATTGTTATCAAAAGTTTATTATAGTTTGAATATAAATAAATATCTGGACTTGAACTGACAATTTATACCGTTATGGTTTACAGCCCATTTAGCATGGCAGTAGCTGTTCTGCCGTAGCAGTGAGCTAATAATTGCATGGTCACTGGAAAGGAGTAAACATAAGATTTTTCAAGGTTAATATATATAATTGCTATAAGGGAAAGCAACCAAGTATCACAATTCTTTCAGGAGAATTTGAATACAGAATACCGTTAAATCATAGAATTGTATTGCATGTGCAAATGTAGTAATGCGTCATGTTAAACATTTGTTAAACGCATTTAGGAACAAAAACCTTCTTTTTCCATTTTACTTATAAACATAGTAAACGTATTACTTGTTAGTGCACTTTATAAGTAAAATAAGTAAGTTTGCTTAGGATTTATGTTCGTAGATTGTAAGTTATAAGATAAAAAAATTTGCAATCAAATTGTACAAACGCTTACAAGTATTTTTCTTGGTGACATATAAATTTCGTTATTGCATTCTTGTAAAATCCCCTAAAGAGCATATGTGGTCGGATCAAAACGTCGGAATGCTTTTCACTAATAAAAATTGTTAAAACACTCTTTCCGCCTACAATTCTTTGGTTTAAGTATTGTTCTCCCCTGCTGAATTTCTGATAAGGACGAATTTTAACATATAAAGCATTTCTTGTCTACACCTGTATTATATTCTTTGTGTTGAGAACAAGGCTCTCTGTACTCACCAAGAAATCAATGACCCTTCGACCCTGGCTACCTTCTCAAATGCAAGTGGAAGGAAGCAGTTCCTAAGCATTCATAAGCACAAAGGTATACTAAAGGAACAAGGGCAAGAGTGCATATTAAGTGAACTAGAAAATCCCTTTTATTCAAATTTATTATTTTTCCTATCCCGTTAAGACTTCTCAACCCACCTCTGACTCGTGACTGTGTGCTATTCACACATGTAGGACAATGAAGGTCCTTCATTGAAGGACAACGTAAAGATCCCGTTGTTATGTAAACGAGCTGCTCTACACCCTTTTATGTAGTAATAAGATATTCCTCACTCAAATACTAAACAGTATGCAACGTGACTGGGATAGTCAAGCACAACCTCAGAATTATCCAGAAAATATTCATTTGATTACATACCTTTTTGTTTAAATAAATTAATATTTTCACGTTTTTCAATTTGTAATCAGTGGACTATATTTGCACCCTCAAGCTTCAAGTTTTTTATCCAGTACATTATTTCTGGTCAACTTAACTATATCAAAAAGAAAAAGTAAGACTATCACTATCAAAATGTCGTCGTTTGAGGATAAGAAACTTGAAGTAGCTAGAAAAATTATAAGTGTCCTCGACGAGAGTGAGAGCGTGTGGCTAGCGGTGCAAAGAAGGCAAAAGATTTTGCATAAATTGTATGCAGAGGTAAGCATATTTTGTCAACATTTACATTAACGGTAACTAGTTTCGGTATGTGGCAGATTTTTGTCCTGAAACAAGTATGGTTTTACCGTAGACCAATTTTGGGTTTTATTATTACAGCAAATTGTTGTGTCCGACAAATTTACGGAGTATAATCTTTCTTGGAGAAAAGTCCGTAATCGTGCAATATCAAATTCAAATGTTAGAACAATTCAACGCCTTGTTGCCATAGAAATTGAAGTAAAAATTTTATCACTGCTTCTGGATAACTTTGAAGTAAAAACAAGCAGGGCTGGAGACATTATCAAAGAGTTCATCAACAAAATGAAGGCACACATTGCCTCGGTTCAAGACGCTCTTCGTACAGTGGATAAAAAAGCAAAGACCGAGGCGGATTTACGGAGAATTTTTGCTCCGTCGCTTGAATGGTAAAAACGGTTTAAATATGAAAATATTAATTATGAAGGCAAGTCAGATTGTGAATAGATTTTTAACTATGTAAATTTTTAGGACACTATTGATTCCTGACGCAAATATTGATGAACTGGATGATGAATGGAAGCTGATGAATTTGCAGCCTAAAATCACTCGTTGTCTGGAACAACTTAAGATGCTTGCTAAAGATAAAACTGTGAGCTAATTTTGAACTGAATTAGTTGCTAATCGATACGTGTGTTTTTGTTAAAATTAAAGCGTTTGAAATCCATAAATGGATAATTACTTGCCATTGTACAAAACGTTTAGAAATTTGACAATTTTCTATCAATTATATAAATCCTTTTTATTACTCGTGAATGACTAAATAAATTACGAAATACGATTTAATATTCAAATTCCAGCAATTGAACACGGTTTCATTATTAATTAAACTCAAAGAAAGTTTGGAATTTTACGATACAAAATTAAATGCAGACTTGGACCTATTTTTGATTAATTTCTGTTGAAAACTTACATACTCATTTTTACCAGTATTACAAAACCGGGTTTGGAGAAACTCTTACATATAATATTCTTTCACAGTTTTTATGAGTATACTTTACATTACACGCGTTTTACAATAAACGTTAGCACCAACCAATCATTTTAGAAGCAAATTTTAAATTAATTAGCAATTATCACACCAAATTATCATTTTCAATTACACTAGCACATAATTTAAATTTCCTATCCTATCCTAACTTTTAAATAGGTATGACAAATACAATTTCATCGAAATATTTTTTAAATGTCCTTATTTATCCAACAGAAAAGAAATGCACATTTCTCCAGCAGTCTCCGGAGATTTTAACATTTCCTTGAACTCCCAACATTGCATCAACTCTTTTCGGGACTTTCTACAAAAGCAAACGAAAAAGTATTCAGTGCGCTATATATTATGTATTAGTTTGTCTGGTATTTGATAACGGTAAAATTATCTTGAAAAATTTTCACTTACGACTTAAGAACGCTCAGTGCCTTATCAAAAATCTCTTTGAATCCTGCTGACCCGCTGCCCTGCTGCGATTCCCCTTCAGCTTTAATTTTCGTCTTGGCGAACGACCATAGTTGAAGCGCGGTTTCCAGCTCAAACCATTTATTCTCCGTATGCAAAATCACATCCTTCATGCTTTCATGCAAGCTAGGAATTTCATACTTATCCGCAGCCTTAAGTAAGCTCAAAGCTATGATCTCCCCCATATACCCCAAAGTCATCTCAATATCCCGGCAGTAAAGATAAGCGAGTAAGGCACGAACAGCCTTTTCGGACATGTCATCCAATTTAATGGTGTTTCTACTTCTTTCCTTGTTGGCCGTTTTGAACATGGTTTTAAAAACATCGCTTTGCACTTTAAAATCAAACAAAATTCGGTTTAAGGATGCATAATGCATTCTTCATGCAAAAAATCATGGCAATAATTACCAGGATAAATGCTCACCAGTTAAAAAAGCCTTATGACACCGAATCTTCTCCCCATATTTGGGAACAATTCTTGCGTCTCCCGATGAAGCCGCATCCGCCAACAATGTTCTGTTAATCGTGGCTACTGGTTCTTTCAAATTATCCAAGTACACCAAGTTGAGCGCCTTGCTTTCCAGGGTCAGCTTAATACTCAATTTCCCCGAAAACTTTCCCGTTACCCACTTTTCTGCCAGCGTTTTATTCAAATCAAAGTAAAACCCGATTCCGTAAACTTCCGGGTCCCCACTAGGTTGAATCCAAGTGGAATCTGTATCCACACCAACAAAATAATAATTGTGCTTGTGCTGAAAATCACAATAAGAAGCGAATTCTAATAGTTTTCTTACTTTTAGATTTCACCTTCATTTGGTCTTCTTCATCAGTGCCAAACTCCAGAAATATCTCTAAAGTTATATTATATCTACCACAAACGCCAACAAGTGTCCTCAGAATCCCGTTAGAATCCTTATCTATAGCCCGAAAAAGAGTGTTACGCGGTCCCCATTCATCACTGCGAGGGCCATAAAACATTTGCAACTCCATGACCCGATTCCTTAAAAATTAAATATTATTTCAACCACCAAGTCATTAACTTGAATCAAACAAAATCAGTTAATTAATCTTACAATGACAATGTGTCATCCAGATGTAGTTGCTTGTTGCAAGAATGTCGCACCAATGAACTTTTCAATTTGTGCACAAAAACATCTTCAGAATCCGGAACTCTTTCCCTTGTCAGCTCAGTAACAGTGACATCGCCCGATTTGTAAGTGGATAACTTGCTAGCTGAAGTGCCATTACGTACAAAGGTGAAGGGGCAGTCGAGAAGCAAATTGAACACAGACATGATAATTTCTAACGTTTAAACTGGAGCTAAACTGATGAAAATTAGGTTAAAACACTGGCAATTATTTTTGGGAGCTTGTGCTCTTGTGCATTTCTACGGAATGTATGATGCGAGAGGAGAGACTAGAACGCCGAAAAGAAAACAAGACACATCTGGGTTAATGGCTGATGTGCAGGGAAGGTATTGACTATTGACAGCTAAAGTTCTTACCAAAGCAAGTAGATACACCTATTTATTCATCCTTGTTTATTCATAAAGCACTATAGTGCACTACCAATCCAGTGACGGGGCTGAAGTTCTGATCTCTACAAGGCTTTTAAAAACTGCAGTGTGAATGCGAAATCAGTATAGATAATATATACCTATAAGTAATTGAAAACGAAAAAAAACCTTAAGAATGCGAATGTAGTTTTCCAGCTTATATCAATGGTTAAGGCTATTGCATATAATAACCTGAAAATTCATACAATTGACTTTGTTGTATTACGTTGTTCATGTACATGTAAATGGATGATGAATGGAGCCGGATCAACTTGGGCAATAAAACCACCCATTGTTTGGAACAACGTGCTTGTGAAACTAAAAACTAATTCTGAAATGAATTATCTGCTAAACATATTATGTTTTTTATTTAGTATTCAAGTGTCTAGAATGCGTTAATGGGTAATTATTTGCGGTTATATGAAAGCAAGGTAGACATGCTATTTTTGTTTTACAAATTATAGAAATCCTCTTTATTATTCGTGCATATTTCAATAAATTACGAAGTACGATTTAGTATTCAAATTCTAGCTATTGAGCACGGTTTCATTGATCAAACGCAAACAAAATTTGATATTTTACAAAAAACCCAAGTCGCCATCGTTTTTAGTAAATTTTTAAATAAGATTTAATTAAAATTAAATGCAGACTTAGACTTGTTGACTAACTTCTGTTGAAACATAACCATTACACCAGTACTGCAAAACATGATTTAAAGACAAAATCTTACATTAATAATTTTAGCACAGGTTCTATGAGTATAGGTACTTAACATTAAACGCATTTTACAATAGCTTATAGCACCAATCAAGTATTCAAGAAGCTAATCATAATTAATAAGGACATCACAAAAACACTAATACATAATTTACATTCAGGATTGCAAAATACGACAAGTACAATCTTAGTTCTCAAGTTCCCCTTACTTGTCAAACAGAAAAGAAATGCACATTACCTCCGCGACCTTTGGATCTCTTAACATTTCCTTGAATTCCACACATTCCTCCATCTCTTCTGGTGACTGCCTACAAAGCAAAAAATATTCAATGCGTTAAATATTACATCGGTTACAACTAATAACAAATTCATCTAAAATCTTTCACTTACGATCTAATAACACTTAATGCTTTATTGAAAATTTCCTTGAATCCGCAATCATGACCCTCCTCTCCAATTTTCTGTTTTGCAAAGGACCAGAGTTGAAGTGCGGTTTCCACCTCAAACCAAATATCCTCCTTAAGCAATATCACATCCTTCATGATTTCGTGCAAACTGGGAATTTCATATTTATCCGCAGCCTTTAGCAGTTCAAAAGCAATGGGGCTCCACAATAAAGCTATCTCGATATCCTGACAGTATAGATAAGTCAGTAAGGCGCTAACACTTAGCTCGTTCATTTCATCCAATTTAATGACGTTCCTTCTTTCTTCCTCATTAGCAGTTTTGAACATGGTTTTGAACACTTCGCTTTGTACTTTAAAAAATCAAACAAAATCCGGTTTAAAAATGCAATTTTCAATAAATTATTACATTCCTTGCATATGAATGCTTACCAGTTAGAAAAGCCTTGTGACACCGAAACTTCTTCCCGTTTTTAGCAACAATCTTTGCATCTCCCGATCCAGCCGCATCTGCCAGTAATTTCCGGTTTATCATGGCCACTGGTTCTTTCAAATTATCCAGATGCACCAAGTTAAGCGCCTTATCAGTCAATCTCAGTTGAATAGTCAGTTTTCCCCAAAACTCTTCCGTTGCCCATTTTTGAACCAACGTTTGAATCAAATTGAAGTTGAAATAGATTTGGTAAACTTCCGGTGGTGTAACACCAGGCCGAGTCGTAAAATAATCTGAAGCTTTAGATTCCACCTTCATTTGATCCTCCTCATCAGTTCCAACGCCAAACTCCAGAAATAGCTGTACGAAAAAGTTAAAACTTCCTCCGCAAACGTTCACAAGTTTCCTGAAAATTCCATTCTCTTTCTCCACAGCACGGAAACAACAGGTGCCGGGACCCCACTGATTTCTATTGTAACTAAATTCCAAATCGATGCTTCGATTCCTTAAAAAATGAAAGCTTATTTAATTAAATTATAAAACCAAGCAATTAAATTACGTCAACTTTATAATCTAAGTTAAGTAAGCTTACAATGATAATGTGTCATCCAGATCGTATTGCTTGCTACCCGAATGTCGCACCAATGAACTTTTCAATTTTTGCACAAAAACATCTTCAGAATCCGGAGCTCCTTCCCTTGTAAGCTTAGTAAAAGTGACCATTGCAGATTTGCAATTGGCTAACTTTCCGGCTGAAGCACCATTATGCACAAAGATGAAGGGGCAATCAAAAAGCAAATTGAACACAGACATGATAATTTTTACCGTTTTAACTGAAACTAAACTGATGGAAATTAGGTTAAAATACTTTTAGGAAGTTTTGCTTTTGTGCACTTCTACGGAATGTATGATGTGAACGCCGAAAGAAAACAAAACACAGCAGGGCTATTATCAGTAAGTGTGCAAGGAAGGTATTGGCAGCTAACCTTTTTACCAAAGCAAGTACATGGATACACACCTTGTATGCATTCCCTTTGTTCTTACTAGCACTATAGTGCACTACCAATCCAGTGCCACGGCTGAAGTTCTGATCTCGACAAGGCTTTAAAAAACTGCAGTGTGAATGCGAAATAACTGATCCATATTTAAGTGATTGAAAACGAAAAACCCTAAGAATGTGTAGTCTTATAGGTCATATCAATGATTAAGGGCATTGTAAACACTACCATAAAACTCATACATTTCACTTTGTTGTATTGCGTTGTTCATGTAAATTGCTTATTTATTAAGTTTTACAAAATATATCGCTAACAACAATTGCTAAGATTAAAATGTGTTATATTACTTTGTTACCAACTTTTTAATTAAGTACCTATATTAGTAAAATGGACTCTAACAATTTTTTAACATTTTCATCTTTAAGTTTTGTAAAATTTACCAATGCTCGTATGACAACAAAATTATACAAAGATCAAGATTGTCAATATATCAAAACACCTGAGCAGAGTATTGACTGGTAAATGACACCATCATTCCCTACTTATTCAACATAAAATATATGCAAAGTTGTTTAGCAGACTTTGGTGAGTTGAATATTTCTTGGAACTCAGAACATTGCTCCAACTCTTCTTCACACTTCCTGCATTAATCATAGTAATTTCAGTTCAGTTAAGTTTCAGTAATTATTAATTTCAGTTTACAATGTTTTATCAAAAATATGTAAAATATATACTCACGTTCTAAGAACGGCCGCAGCCTTTTCTAAAATTGGCTTGAATCCGGACCCAGCAACTTTACTTGATTTCTGACTGTCAGTTTCAATCTTCTTTTTTGAAAACGACCACAATTCAATTGCGTTGGCAGCACTGAACCACGAATTTTCCTTGCACTTAATCACATTCTGAATAGCTTCTTGTAAACTTTCAATTCGATACTTATCTGAGGCCATCAGCAGCTCTATTGAGATGGAGCAACTTTCCGAAGCCATTTGGATATCCTGACAGTAAAGATAACATAACAGGGCTCTAACGCCAGTCTCGCTCATATCATCTATTTCCACCTTGTTGCTAGTTCCTTCATTCATTCCACTTTCGAACATGGCCTTGAACACATCACTCTGTGCTGTTTTGAATAAACGATTTTTTCTTTATTTATTAAATGAATTAAATAATTTAGAACTTGTTTGGTCAAAAAGCTTACCTATTAAAAAACCCTTATGACACCAAACTTGCTTCGCACCTTCCGCCACAATGACTGTATCTCCAGTAAGAGACGCATCTTCCAACACTTTCCAATTAACGGAGACTATTGATTGTTTTAAATTATCCAACTCCACTAGACTGACTGCTTTATCATTTAAATACACGTTAATAGTCAGTATTCCCAGGAACGTTGCAGTAGCCCATTTTTCAATAAGGTATTTTGTCATATTGAAATGAAAGCAGATGTCGTAATTTTCCTGGGGATAGCCGGAAGGAGGTCTGAGAGCCAGTTCTGTTTAAACAGTAATTTATTATATTTATAATAATATTAAAACAGTAGCAGTTTTGTGTGATCTAACCACAGTGCAGTGTTCTAAAAACAAGTATACATACTTTTCCTATCCAATATCATTCTGTCCTGTTTTGTGCCAAACTCCAGGAATAAGTCAAAAGAAATATTTTCAACTCCGCAAACTCTCACAAGTCTCTTCAAAATTCCATTCTCTTTGTCAAAAACACGTACAAAACCGTTATAGGGTCTCCATCTATCACTGATAGGACCGTAATGCAAATTCAAACGAAGAATCTGATTTCTAGAGAATAGATAATAATTTAAAGAAGGACATGTTAAAATATAGTGTTTAAGTATTTGATTTTATAAGGCTCACAAGGTGTCATTCAAACGATGTGGTTTATAGTTGCCAGAGTTTTGCATCAAAGACTTTTGCAGTTTGAGTTGAAGTACTTGTGCAGGCTCATCTGGAAGGTCAATTCTGGTCAGCGTATCAACACGGCCCTCTGCATTTTTAAATGTTGTCAACTTACACGTTGAAACACCTCCGTGTGTTAAGGTGATTGGGCAGGCGTTTAGTAAATTAAACGTAGCCATGATGAGAAATGATGATGCTTATTCTTGTTAATCGCAAATGTATCTGGTAAACAGTATAAACTTGTGTAGTTTTCTTTCACACACAATTTGTTCGGTCTTAGTGTTGAAGTTGGATTAAATTTTGAAACTCTGTTTAAACTGAAACGGGTTCTTTGATGGATAATAGACAGTAATTACTGTACTATAATTTAATTTACAGTCCACACACATAACAATCAACGTTGTTGCGAAAATCTAAAAACTTTTAGCCTACAAAAAAACGTATAAAGGTTTATTTCTCAACTTACATTCGTGTTTACGTGTTAAAAATACATTTTGTCAATATATAGAAAGAAGTCTAAAACACCACAACAATATAACGAATGGGTAAATGGGTTGTGGAGTTGGTAGTGGAGTTTCATAGAAATAGTGTTCCAAAAACAGCTTTAAATATCCTTAATCTAAGTATGTACATATAATCTGCTTAATAAACAATGGAATGCGAACAAAGGCAAGTAAATGAACGTTGTTAGGTACATAGCACCTGTATCATGGTACCTACTGCTAGCTTGTTCAGAGGCATTTAATGATATGCATAAAAAACTACTTAGACAAAACTCTGTATTTCCATCAATTACTTTTTCAAATAATTTACAAGGTTTGGTGTTATTTGTAGACGCATAAATGAAAGCTGATTCCAAAATTTTGGAATGAATGGAATGAGCTTTTATTTATGTACAAATATACATAGCGCAACAGTTAGGAGATAAGGTATTGTACGAAGCAGCAGTTGAGCTAAAACAAACGTAGGTCCATAGCTGCCCTATGGCATGCCCACTGAATATTTAAAGCCGTAATCAATATATCATAAAGTACCCTGAAACGGATTATGCTGTATTGCAAACACATACATGGTCCTATTCTTGCATGCTGCACGTAAAATTTTCCATTTTATGTATAAATGAAAACAAATGATCTGAATACCAATGGTTTATCCAAGTGCTTCAATGTCCAATAAAATATAAGTTTTGTATTTTAAATATTTTGTTGCTAATTCACAGAATTTATTTTTTGAACACTATAATTTATAAACCGTATTTAAAGGTCTACCACTCTGTAATTTTGCTAACATATACATCAAGGTCAGATACACTTTCATATGAACAAGCTTGGTCCTGGCCAAATCTTGTTTTTAGATTAAGCTCGGCATTTTGTTGAATATCTTTAGCAAATGTTTCCATCCATAAAACATTCAACTTGGCTTTACGAACTTGCTTCTCCAAAAACTTTTTATTTTTTTCCATTGCTTCCTTATGTTTTGTTATAAACGTTTCCAGCTGTGGGGTTAAAAACACAAAACATTCGCTAGAATTTGAATTCATATTAATATGAACAAGATTTCTTTAGCAAATTTAAACTTAATACCTCGTTCAACTTGCTCTTTGTATTAATGTAGTCAACATACGCCTTTATTGCTTCAGTTACTGGATTTGCCACACTTGCGCTGTAATAAATAAAGATTCTTAAGTAAACTGAAAGCATAGTTCGCAGCGGTTAATATAGTTGCAACCTTCTACCTTTTGTACAAGGCAACAAAGTTTTTGTCCAGAAAATCTAAAACCAGGTTTCTGCCAGCAGGATTTGCAATTACGTTTTTGAGTAAAGTAACTCTGTCAACATCATGGAAATCAAGAGTCGCGTTTGTAGTCCATTCTAGTAATCTGTTAAAGAACCAATCGTTAATATTATTTGTTTGCATGAAAGTGTTTTAATTTGTAAAACAAAATGTTCAACCTTAGAAGATAATCCTGATCTTGCGTACAACTTAAGGCCTTTAAATATCTGTCTCTCTGCACGGAGAAATATTCTTGAAAGTACATCTTCTCGAAAAAATTCCAAAGCAAGGACAATTCTTGTTTGGAGGCGGCAGTTTTTACAGCAGTACAATACATAGTACTTTGATCATCCGCTGAAATTCTAAAATTTTACAAATTCATTTAATTCAGCAACCATAACCACAAAATTGTTAATCATATAAGCTTATAATGGAAACGTACATGCTAACATCTTCGGTTTCCATAAATTTTAATACAGCTTCCTTTGCCACATTGGCACAAACGTAAGACGATGCATCCAAATTGCATAACCAATGTAAAACTGTGGCACTGAACTCTGTTAGACGCATTCTTTTTGTAAGTACGGACGAATGAAAGCATGGATAGGAAAAGGTGGTTGACTTTTGGGAATTTAGAAAAGAGTGCAGAGGATTCAACAATTGAACAATAAATTTCTGCAATAAGGAAAAACATTTCAAAGTAAAAGTTACATTGGGTTAACCTTGCTATCTGCATTTAGGTTTAAGTACTTACCTGAAAAGATGAAAAGTACTCTGTGCTTTGCAATAGCATGTACGGTTTCTGAAT
Organism: Entomobrya proxima; assembly: GCA_029691765.1. Taxonomy (NCBI): domain Eukaryota; kingdom Metazoa; phylum Arthropoda; class Collembola; order Entomobryomorpha; family Entomobryidae; genus Entomobrya; species Entomobrya proxima. The sequence goes on along the minus strand of CM056169.1, from coordinate 35,131,557 downwards.
GTTTTGAAAAAAGGTGTTCCAGACAACGGGTTCTGACTCGTGCGGAAGTAATACTGACACAATGTGAAAAAGCAGGTTAACTGGTACTTCTTCCCAATCTGTAAGTTATATTAAAAATATAATAAGTACATCAGCATTTTAGAAGCTAAATGATTACATGCATTTGAAAATGAACAAAATTACTTGAAAATGCAAACGTGAAATAATCATCCAAAAACTGGCTTCTTTCCACTGCTTGAAGGGAGGGACTCGTCTTAGAAATTTGGTAAGCACCGTATTTATCATTTTCTGAAATATATGCTTTCACAAGTCGTTTCAAAATTGAATGCAGCTCTTGTTTTCCGTACAAAATTCGGAAATATCCTGTAAAATTATAATCAGAAATTCATGAAAAACTAAAACAACGAAAACCACTTTCAGATCTTATAACAGTCACAAGATGTTATACCTTCGACATTTGTAATTGAATCAAACTCCTGCACATGAATTTGTGTTTCCGTCTCATTGGGAGATAACCAGTGGATTGAATATTGTCGTTTGTTTGAAACCACATTACTATGGATTAAAACCGGTACAGGTATCCACCATAAACTGGAGTTGCTACTTTTTGTTCCATTTGCATCTACGTTTGTTGTTAATACTTCATTGGCATCGTCAGTGGATGAACTATTGTCGTAAGATTTTAATGTTTCATAAAGCATGTCCTTGAACTTTTCCTAGAGAAGCAGTACAAACAGATTTGATAACATACTCAAGCAGAATTTTTATATAAAGTAAATTATACTTTGTTTAAAATACCTGCTTCAGAATTAGTTTTGAACCCTCTTTTTGCAAATAAACAACAGGATATCCACTCTGTTTTGTCCACGTATTCAAAATATCAGTTACAGTTATGTTTACAGGTAGCCCTTGGGATTCCAAGATTTTGTGCTTGTTTTGCGCTTTCTCAAAATGATCGAATAGGTCGTATTGATCAACATTTGAGTATTTTCTATGTATCAAATAAATGTTAAGTTCTCCTTCAATTGTCATATATTCATCTCAATGAACCCAACTTACTTTTCTGCAAATAACGATTCCAGTCCTTCCTTGAATACTGCCTCTGTTAGAAAAACTCCTACCATATTCATAATAGAAGCGCCTTTCCTGTATGGTATATCTGTGTAAATTCCCTCTACAGCAGATGCACTCTTCACATGATTTTCTAAGGGATGTGTGTCAGCACTACCATCGTAACGCATTGCTCTTTGGAGCTCGCTATATACAAAGTCCTCGTGCTGGTAAACTTCGTTCAACTTTTCAGATAAAAATATTCTGGCAAAAAGGTCGGAGAAACTTTCCTTTAACCAAACGTACGTCCATGACTTTGGTGTCATCATGGTGCCAAACCAAGTATGTGCCACTTCATGACTATAAATACAAATAATTTATCAGTTTCTGCTCAGTCAAAATTATTATATTGGAGTTTTATGCATACCCAGCAACAAAAGACAGTCTCAATAGTTCGCTTGTTGTTGTTACATTTTCTACGTTTAGAATAACTGGATATCTAAAACATATATATAACATTCATGAATTAAATGCTAAGAAAATATTTTGAAATTTTGAATATCTATTTCTACTCACTTGAAAGTTATTGCTCCCAAATTTTCCATTGCACTAAAATAAAAATGAGGAAGTGCAATAATATCTAGTTTTGACAATGGGTAACTTCCCAATTTTGTTCCTTTCCACATTTTTAGCGCACTGGCGATAAAATGTAAAGGGTCTTGAAGCAGGTACGGATTCACAGTTTTTGTAATGTTGCTTTCAACAATAGATTCGGATTTAAGAGTTTTTACTCTGTTTATCAAATATTTTGGCGCATGTAGCTATAATAAATATTAAAATTATTTTCAAATTATATATGGTTTAAAATACATTTATGTTCAGTTTTTGATCTGTTTGAAATTTACCCTTAGTTCTAAATCCCCATCTTTAATTTGTCTGTATCCAAAGTCTGTGGTAATTATAGCAACCAGATATGTAGGCAGCGGCACTGTTTCATGAAATTCATCTAACACCCAACCTTTGAGATTGGATCTTTTAAGTATAAAACACAGGATTAATTTCTTGCTTACTTACAGGTAATATGCAAATGTTTATAGAAATGTTTTAATAATTATATTACATGGGTTTGGAACTGGCAAGTGGCATATTTGAAATTGACAAGTATCCCGACTTTTCCTTGCGGCCAATACTTATAGTGAAATTGGCTTTGTACCCTACATGAAATAAAAAATGTAACACATGTGAGATGTGAGTAGCCTAATTTAGCAAATATATTTTCCAGTCAGTTGTTTGTAAAAAAAACCTGGTTCATCAAAACAAGGAAAAGCTTTCCGAGCATGATTTGGAGCAAATAGTGTTGTTGATAGAAACCGCTTTTCTTTAGTCTCGGGATTAACATAATAGTCCAGATAAAGCCCATTTAATCTGTCATCAGCAATGCGAGCAGTGAATTCAATGAATATGTTGTAGATCTGGTTGGTTTCGTTGTCATTTCCAATTGGCTGCAGCAGATGCAGTACCAGAAAGTCAGTGTCGTTGTCGCGAGAAATATTTTTGATGGCGATAATCTCACCAGTTTCTTCTGATGTAACCTAATTTCACCAAAATTAAATACTTATTAAGAATCATATAAGAACTTTAATAAAGCTATCAGCAAAAATGAAAATAAGTCACCTGAATTTTTTCTGAATCAATTTGCATGTCATGATAAGCGTGCAATGTTATGTTTGAGGTTTTCTCCAGACACTCTATCCGTATCCAAACTTTTCCAGGAGCACTGAACTTACTCGTGTTGTAATATGGTGATTCAACATCTTCCACAGGAAATAGGAGTGGCAATATTTCTAGCTTATAATGTATGGGTTTAATTGCACGAGGAAGTAAAAAAGGTTTATCATCACTGACATTTGCTTTCACTGTAACTATCTCAGTTGTATCTTCAACAAATTCGGTAACGGTTTCAGCTGTGGTGGTCAAATCAACTTCATTTTGATAAGTTAATTGCACTTCTAGAGATGAGGCGAATATTGCAGGTGATGATAACATAATCATTAGAAATTCCCAAATAATATTAATTCTCTTCATTTTTGCTAATAAAATTCTGGTAAACTGAATATTATTCACTAAAAACTGAAACACTGTAAATTATTGTGCAGTATATTTGTATGCGTTGAGTGAAACTGATAAGAGGATTTTAAAAAGTAGGAAAATTTTGCTTGCACCTTGCACCTACCTCATACCTAAATCCTACTAGGTGTGAATGTTTCTTAGGAATTTCATTCAATTCCCTAACCTTTGTACCAGCGTGTGCTTGGTATTCTCTTTGTATGTGTTTTGGATAAAATTGCCACTATACAAGTTGCTGTTACAAGTAAAAAAAGGAGTGCTGAGTGCGAGTGCTACTGAAAAAAACAAAGAAAAGGATTGAGAAAAATCCGTCTTTGGCTTGTTTGTTCTGCCTGTTGAAAGATTTCACCTTGCTTTGCTTTCATGATGTTTTTGCATGACAGTGAACTACAAAAACGCAAGGTCAATAAACAGCTTTATCTTGTGCGTGACATTGATCTATGGTCTCTTCTGTTTCATTGCAGAGTAAAATTGAAAAAATCTTGTCCAGAAATGAAATATGAGTAAGAGTTCATGGAATGTGTTGAAAATCTGATTTATGTATTTATTATACAACTTATACATTATTCATTTCAAATTGTCTCATAACACGTTTTAATGTATGTTTTTAATAAGGACTTATGTTTTTAAAAACTATAACTATGTGGTTGTACCTATACTATTTTTAGAATACAAATTGCAATTGTTTCAAATTTTTTCCATTTTATAAAAATTAAATATATATTAAACAATAATAAGGAAAAAATATAAAAATCATGTCGCAAATAATACAGTTTACTTAAATTTTATTAAATGTTATCATGGAACAATTTAAAGTTAACTGATTTAACTGATCTGACACAAATCTAGGCTTTTAAGGTGAATTCAAGGAAATAAGAAAATGCCAGTTAAAAATTATTGACTGCCGTAACGTTACACAAGCAAAACTTGACCTACTGAATGTTTCGTATTTACAGTTTTGTTTACGTTCAACTCATCTTTCATGTTTTTGCCACAGTTAACAGCATTATAAACTCCAATTAAAACTTTTGAAAAAGTTTCTCAAACCAAATATCGTTTCAGGCACTTATGCATTTAAGCCACTAAATCAGTATGCGGATTTGCAAATTTTTGTTTTGACTGACTGAACGATCTCTGAAGATTATTTTCCCGACCTGAAAAACAATAAAAATTAATGTGACGATTTTATGAAGTTCTAAAAATCTAGATAAACATAAATTTTAAAATTCAAATACCTCTTGACTTGCTTAGTTTTTGTTTTATTATTGCGTGGTATCCTAAGATGCATAAGTTTTTCATGGGAATTTCTGTACGAAGCAGTTAGAAACGGTTTATCGCAAAACTTGCATTTGTGTGGCTTCAAATCAGTATGCTGTCCAAAATAATGTGCATTCTTTTGATTATGGCTGATAGATTCGTGACCACATTTTTTGCAAATATGCGGTCGTTCCTGAATGTGATACCTGAGGTGGCCGTGTAAATCATAGTTTTTGTGAAATCGTTTTTCGTCTTTGCAAAATGGACATAGCAGTTGAGGGATTCCCGTATGCTTTCTGATTCGATGACTACTCAAATCATCCGGACTTTTGAACGCCTTTTCACAATGGTCGCATTTATATGCCTTTACATCTGAATGTCTAAGCGTGTGAATATGTAGTGCAGCGTTTGTAACAAATGCCTTTGAGCATTTTGTGCATTTGAAGGGAAGTTCTCCAGTATGCCGACGCAAATGAGCATCCAAGTAGTCTGGAATTGCAAAACGCTTTCCACAAATATTGCACAGGAATGGCTTTTCAGTGTCTTTTTTATGAAGTCGCTGATGTTGCTGAAGATGTCCTGGCAATTTAAACCTTTTACGGCATATTAAGCACTCAAGCAATTTCTCGTCAGCGTGTGACTTCTTGTGAGCGTTAATTTCTTGAAGTGATTTGAATCTTTTCTCGCACAAGTTACATGGAAATGGTCTTTCTTCAGAGTGTGTAATAGATACATGACGATTAAAATATGGTTTAGTTTTGAAACTATTTCCACAAATGTCACACTTGTATGGTCTGGCGTTCGTGTGGGTAACCATATGAATTTTTAATGTTGATTTGGTTCGAAACTTCCTTTTGCATATAGTACATTCAAATGACAAATCTTCAAAGTGTGTTTTTTCATGTAGAGTTAGATTTGTCTTCTTTGAACAAACCTTATCACAGAACTTACATTTAAAGACAATGCCTAAGTGCACAGTAGTAACATGATTTTTTAAGTCCGACGAAAATGTAAATGATTCGTTGCACTGTTTGCATTTGTAAATCTTCTCACCAGTATGCACGGCCATGTGATACGGTAAATAAGATTTGCTATTTAAGGTTTTGAAACATACTGGACACTGCACTGGACGTTGGGATGGACATTTTTTCTTGTCTTTTGCCGACATGATGAAAAATGGCAGTGTCGAATTAAAATTATATTTGAATGTAGTTACAGTTAAAGTCAAACTCTTCAATTGTTTTAAATTGTGTTTTCACTGATAAATATTCCTCTCAGACTTTTTCCTTTGGTTGACTACGTGTAAAACAGAAATAAACAGACAAAATACATTATTCAGCCAAGTCCAAGAAAAACCGGTTTGGTTTTTATACACGACAAGAGTAGTAGATTATCATCCAGAACTCTTTCTGGGTTTTTGGGTTTGGCCGGGCATTGCAACATTAGTATTGGTACTATTACCATATAAATGAATGAAATCCATTATTTTCATGCAAACTGTTAATGCTCCTCTGATTTTCCTACAGGTTTTAGTCTCAAGCAGTGTACATATTACATGTATGTTGTAGTTTTTCTTTATTAGTTCTAATATATCCTACGTGACAAACATTTCTTTAATCTGGGTTGACCTTTTTGAATACATAAGAAGATTACGCATGTACCAACAAAGTCAAATTTGAATGGCTTTCATTCATCTAAACTGGAAACATTATGTATCTTGTCCTCTACACTACTAAAACAAATGCCAATCCAATTTTCATGCCTTTAATAAATTGTATGCATAAGCTCGCTTCATAATCTTCACCAGACAAAAATGCTATGTATTTATATTGAATTTATTAAGCAACGTTTGTTCACACTTGAATATACCAATGTTGCTTGTTTGGGTGTTCATCGTGAGAGCGAGTGTTTTGCTTTGTTCGTGTTACCCACGAGGGTAAAGCCGCGTAGCACATCACAAAAACTGTCTCAGCTGTATTTTCCACAGGAAAAGTGTTTACCTGTTCTAGTGAACAAAATTATGTATACGAAATAAATGTTAAACCTTTTTACAGCTTTTAAATTAATGACTATATTAAAATATCATACATATCACCAAACCTTACAAACTATCATCATGAATTTCAAAAGCAGTTCTACCTCCACTCACATTTGCCTATTTTGTTTAAAAGCCGCAAAGCCATCTTCAGATTTTTTAAAGGAAAATTACAAATCCATTTTCAAACTGTTTTCTAGATTTTTGGTAAGAACAAGTAGGGAGGCAGAAGATATTTCAAAAGACCAGTTAACTTCCGTTTCACAAGTTATTGCGTGTGAAGAATGTGTAGATTTAGTCCAAACAATAAATGACACATTTCATCAAATAAAATGTTTAGAAATGCACTTAAACTGGAAACTGGAATCGTTAGTGACAAGTATGTTACTTGCAAACAAAGTGCCGTCGCGAGTTCAACATTTAAATTTTGTTATGAATAAGGCTAATCTAAACAACCACATCCATAATAACTTGAACGTTACAAAGTCAATGGCATTTAAAAAATCTCGACATAAACTACTAGAAAATTGTAAGTGTTTACAATAATTTAACTCCTTTAAAGTTTACATGCAATTTTACAGGAATGCATCAATATTAACATTATGCTTATTTAACAGGTGTACAAATTCTATTAAAATCGCCACCCCGAGTTTTACTGCATAATTTGGAGGCTTCAAATTTCAAGCATTTTGCTGTGGGCAAAAATAGCTTCAGGTATTTGCTCATTTATTTTTTATTAAATTAAAATATTTCAAGTAATGCACATTATATTTATATCATCAGTGACGAACTGGACGCTGCCAACCAAATCGACATCAGCACCATAAGCTTGCAAACTGCTGTGAAACAGGAGCCCATTCCTGCTGAAGACTTTGAGATAGAAGATGATTATTTCAGTGAAATGGAAGCAGAGACAAACGATGAACCACACGCTAGGAGGTAAAATTGCATTAAATCTTTAGCATTTACCCGAAATCCCATCAATATTTTCCAAGCAATCAAGAAAAAAATATACCGAAATCTTTTCAGTAACATTGATGAAGTGACCGAATCTTCATATTCAAAAATTTCCACTACTGAACCATCGCCAAGGAATGCGTCAGGACAGAATACCCGGCAACGTCAGTGTAAATATTGTCCAAGACAATTAGCTTCCACATTCTCCTTGAACCGACACATAAGGCGAATGCACCAAGGCATACCAACTGTCAAAAGTGATGTAATACATGAATGTGGTGTGTGCAATATTGAATTTACAACGTACACTAATCTGCGCAAGCACGAAAGGACATCAAAAACGCATCAAGATAAAGTTTTGTCACTAAAGAGTCATCAAGGTGCAATTGAATTATCGGAAGACCATAAAGACTGCGACAATGACAATGTTACTCAAGAACCTAATAAATCAATCAAACGTATGAGCGATGATGTTTCTAAGATGGAGTCCACAGAAGGAGAAGAAAGTGACAGTGCGAATTCTGAACAAAGTAAAAGTGAGGCTGATGACAATGAGCTTGAAATCAAAATAGAGAATGATGATGATGAGTATACTGCCAGCTCTGAAATTGCGGATTCCGATAATGCCAGTAATTTTGCAGAGGAAAGAAATTTAGAAGGCACCACAAGCAGCAAACAACTAATAAATCAAAAAATAACTCCAGACTGTACCAACAAAACTGTTAATAAAAAAGAGAAGAATAGCGTAAGGAAGAAAACACAACGAGTTTTTAAAGAAAGTTATAAATCAATAGAATACAAGAAAATTCCTGGAGCCGCAAAGCCCTTTGCCTGTTTGCAAGAGGGGTGCGGAAGAGCATTTAATAAAAAATGGGATCTGGGAAGACATATGGAATACCACAAAAAACCTGAGGAATGGAAGTTTGTGTGTAACGTAGATGGATGTGGGAAACGTTTTGCTGAAAGTTCCGAGCTAAAAAAACATGAGGCAAAACATATAAAAGAGGCAAAACTTTTGATTTTATGCGAACAGTGTGGAAACAAATTTAAACACGGTGATGATTGGCAAACACACAAAAAAGCTAAGCATCAGCACAAAACGGAAACAAATGAAATTGTAACCACGTTTACTTGTCAGCGGAAGGAATGTGGCATGCAGTTTCCTTCTAACAGAAAACTAAGATATCATATGACTAAACATGGAACATTTAAACCATATGTTTGCCCACATAAGGGTTGTGGACAGCGATTTATGTTTAAATTTAATTTACGACCACATATGGTACTACACACAGAGAAAGTTTTCCTGTGTCAAGTTTGCGGTACTAAATTTAGACACCATAAAAATTGGAGAAACCATATGAGAATTAAACACAATGAAATTGTAGAATAGCAAACGGTTTCAATGGTAATATTATAAAAATAAACAAATATTTTAATTATACCAATCTAAAATTTACAATTACACTTGTATTTACTTATTTGTTTAACTGGGTAAGCTTTCATATTCCAAAATAAACGTATGGAGTTTTTCAATCTTCATATATGGCTTCAGCTTCAAATTACCTTTTTTATTTGTATTTTTATCTAAATCTAGTGACCTGGCATCAAGTTTTGTTTGTGCTTACGTAACTACTTTTACTAACAAATGTTTTCAGCAATGTGATAAATTTCTAGTCATTTGGATACAAATAAGCAACGTTTGTTCGTATTTGGGTATTGGAAAATAAATCAGCAAATCGTATTCTAACCTACTAGTCCTTAACAGATATAAATATAAAATGCATAAACAGTGAATGTAGATACAAAGCTTGTGAAATACGAAAGAGTTGAAATTGAAAGAATTTAAAATGCCAGACGACAGACAAACCCAAACAGACCAAATAATGTAGAAAATAAATAGTAGTAGTTGGTCTACTAATAAAATGAACATCATTCCAACATTTATAAATTGGCTAAAAGATAAATAAACCACCGATGTTAAATATTTTTGTAATGTAGTTTATTGATAAAATTCTATTAACAAATTGCATACAAAATTAGAATTATTTAAATCCAAAAATCTGTGTTGTTGTTCAATTGTTGAAACAATATTTTGATCTTGTGAAATAAGTGATTTCTATTTTCATCAAATGTTTAGGAACAGTTTTTAATCAAATATACCAACGTTTTCGCTAAAAAACGCGAGCCCTCATCAGGGAAAGATTTTAAAACACAGATACGATTTGACACACAATATTTTGATCACTACTTTCTAGGATTGATTGTCAGCTTGATCTGCATGCTTTGTTTTAACATGATTCCTCCAATTATGTTTATGAGCATATTTTTCACCGCAGTATTCGCAAACATAAGGTTTTTCCTGTGTATGTGTGTTTTTATGCTGATTGAGAATTCCCTTATGTGCAAACCTTCTACCACACAAATTACATGCGAATTTCCACTGATCCGGACTTTTGTGAAACTCTAAATGATTTTGAAGGGCGGCCTTAGTTCTAAATGCTTTTCCACATGTTTGACATTGTTGACATTTTTCACCATGAGCATTTTTCATATGAAGCGATAACCTTAGTTTTCTCTTGTACGCCTTGCCACAGGTGGGACACGGAAATTCTTGTACCTGGTTTCCATACTCGCAGCGACTCTCATGATTAGCTAACTCTTTTTGAGTGGCATATCGTTGCGTGCAGCGTCCATTTGAGCACGCAAACTTCCAGTGCGGCATTAAATCGGCATGATGCTTTTGAATATGAAAGCGAAGATGACCGAGCCTTGGGAGACCCTGTTTTCCATATTCACACGCCGGGCATTTTCTCTCCCAGTGCTGAATACATTTATGTTGTTCCAATTGTATATATGTTTTGAAATAGGCAGGACACAGGTCACATCTTGCTATATTTTCTGGAGCCATGCCCTCAACGTCATGGAAGGCTTTTTGATGTGCTTTGGTATTGGTTAGTCCGTCTGCGCCACAAATTGGACAACAGGGACTCGTATTTAGGAGCTTTAAATGGTGCGTAAGAAAATGTTTTTCGTAACGACCTTTTGATTTGTTGTTCTGATTGCATCGAGCACAACACCACAATTTAGTTCCGTCTTTGTCTCGTGTTGTTCTGTAAGCGTGTTGCACTTCATGAAGGGCTAAATCAGGAGCATAGTTTTTGGTTTCGTCACAAAATTGACATTTCCAATTTCCGTGCAGTTTCTGATGTTGCTCAAGTAGTTGTGCTGTTGCAAATTTTAGCTTGCACTCAGAAACTGGACACTTGTGCAATAACGGATTTTCACGATGTAACTTGCTAACATGCAAACGAAAACTGAAATGCTTGTGAAATCTCTTTTTGCAAACTTTACACTCAAATAACCGTTTACCATCCGTGGTCTCCACAATAGCTTCTTTTTCCTTACGTTCTTCTTCTGTCAGCTCGGCGGCTATTTGTTTGGCTGATTTATATTGATGAACATTTTGTTTGTGTGCCAAAACTTGTTGTTTCTTTTTAAAGTAAGCTGAACAGCCTTCAATATCACACTTGAGAACTTTCTGAGGGTCAAATCCTTCCAAATCATGACATGTTTTATGGTGCAAATTCATTCGCAACTTAGTCATTGTTTGGTTGCATATTCGACACTTATCTTCTCTAAGGGCTTCAGAGTTGCAAACGGTAGGGTCATAACCTTGTAGATGAACTTGAGCAAAATGCTGCAGATAGATAAGATTAAAGCTGGTTTCCCAAGGACATCTGGGACAAGAAAAGTTTTTCGATTCTTTGTTCTGTCCATGAATTTCTAGTTCGTGCATGCTTAGTTTGATCATATTGTCTTGTATACAGTTACAAAAACTGCAAGTGTAGCGCCCTGGAGCATGTAATTTTTGGTGTTCTTGATATTTTGCAAATGTGGAAAATCCATGCCTTATGCAGGGTTCTAAATCACACCACCAGCTTTTGGAAGTGCTTACTGATGAATCAGTTGCTGTGATAAATAGTTTAAGATGATGTCGAACAAAATGCCGTTCATATTCAGGCTTTTGCGTAAAATCTTGAGTACATCTTGCACAGCTAAACGTTTTTGCACTCGGATTTTCCCTGTAGGCATGTTGCACTTCGTGGCACGCTAAATCTGGAACATAGTCCTTGGTAACGTCACAAAACTGACATTTCCAGCTGCCGTGCAACTTTTCATGCCGTTTAAGTAAGGCTAACGTGGAAAAGCGTTTTGAACATTTAGACACTGAACAAACTAGAAGATTTGCATGCCATTTTTGAATGTGACGATAAAGATCTGACCTGCGACAAAATTTTTTGCTGCAGTATTTGCATTGAATAGTTGCCTCTAATTTTACTTTCAATTTCGATCTTGGCTTGTGTGTTCTTCCGTGAACCTGTAAACTATGCCTTTGACATTGGTTGATGGTTTTAAAATAAGCCGTACAATCTTTAAACTTGCACTTGCGAATCTTGTTAGGGTCAAAACCCTTTAAGTAGTGATGTGTTTTCATATGATTTGCCATTTGGTCTCTGAATATTGTTCGTTTACAAATGTTGCACGTTTCCCATTTAACTTCAAAATCTGCGTTGCTGGGTTTAAGTTTTTTGAACATTTGTTCATTTTTCTCGACAATTTGCATTTCTTCCTTGTCTGGTTCGTATTCACTGTCTGACCTTGCATCTTTCTCTGAGTCATCTTGCTCATCCATTTCCCGAAAGTTCGCAGCTTTTCGTTTTCGTAAATTATAACTTTTTTGCACCGTGTTTGTATCTTCTGTTTGTTTTGTTTGCTCCCTGTGATCAATTTTCTGGCTGATTGATTCTGAACTGTCCGTAACGTTTTCATCAGTTTTGTTAGTAGTGTGAATATTATTTTCTTCATTTTGATTTTCATTTTGTGTTAGTTTGGTTGGCGATTTATTCCGTACGTTTGAAATTTGTTTCTTCTGAGCACGCTTCAAAAGAACTTGATGTCGTTTGGATCTTTTATAATGTCTTTGAAGTAAATAGTTATAAGCATAGGTCAAGTTGCAAATACGACAAGTATACTGCGGGTTTTGCAGTTGTGATTTTGTATCGGTTTTTGCTGATTTTTGTTCTCTATGACTTTCCTCTTTGTCTTCGTCAGAATGTGACGACTCTGAGTAATATGAATTGCTTTGTGGTGATGAAATGTTGAGTAAGCTTGACGATTTTTTGTCCATTTGTTGCTCTGTGGAATCGGTTGTTATTGTAGTAATATTGGAAGAACTTTGTGGCTCTTCACTAAAACAAGTAATAAATATTTTGCATGCATAAATAACTGTACATCAGTGAATTAATTCAAAGACTAAACAAAGTTTTAATAAAACGTTCTTTTAAACTGTATACGAACCTATTTGTTGATGTAAGTACTTCTTCAGTACATTCATCAGCATCTCTTGAACTTGAAGAAACATTTGAAAGTTGCTTCTTGCGAGCAATGTTCCATAGAATTTGATGACTTTTTGATCTCTTATAGTGATGGCGAAGTAAATCAATTTTAGTATACGTAAGGTTACAAATACTGCAGATATACGGTGACAAAGTGTATACAGTGTGCACAGTTTGCAAATGTTTTTGCAAATATTTGTCGCTTTTAAACTTTCGTTGACAAATTGTACAGACAACCCAGGCTGGCTCTTGTAAAAGTGGCTTATTGTCAGGTTCCTCTGAAATCGCTGGTTTTTGTTCTGTATGAATATCCTCTTCGTCTTCTTGATCTGATACATTCAGCATCATGTCTTCAGAATGGGATGAGTCTGAATTACTAGAAGTGCTTTGTGGTGATGGAATGTTGCAAAAACTTGACGAATTTTCATCATTTAGTTGATCCATGATAAGTTCAGTTTTTGCAATAAAATTGGGCAAACTTTGTAATTCTGGATTTGGCTCTTTACTGAAATAGGGAATAAAAAACAAAAACATTATGTATGCAACATTGTTCCACATAAATTGCATATAAAATACCCGGCTAGCAATGTTCCAATATAAAAACTTTAAATGCTATGTTAACAACCTGCTTATTAATGTATGAACGTCTTCATCATTATCTTCAGCATCACTGAAACAAACATTTTCCACAATATTTTCAGTTGTCACAGTTAGATCATCTTCATCGTCACAAATCTGATAATGTTGTGTATTCAATATTTTCAAATGTTCTTCTCCCATGTCATGAGAAAGCGACGCCAGCATAGCCACCGCAGCAAATGACATGGTCCATCCTAGAAAAGCTTCGGGTTGATGTGGCAATAAATTTATTGTCTGCTCTGTTTTTGCCAAAATATTTGAATCACCAATTTGGTTAGAATCAGTAACTCGTCTTAGAACTACACGAGGCTGTGAATTAAATAGCTTCCAAGTACCTAATATAAATATATTCAAATCAAATATTACAAATTTTTATTTTTTCGTACTTTTAGAATCCGACATTGCTTATTGCCAGCTTACATGTTTTCATCAGTTTATTTCTGGAGCTTTTAAAGCTCCTCATTTTATTCTCGGCTAACTCCGAATCAGGATATAATTTTGTAAAACTCTGCTTTAATTGATTAACTCTCGACGGAACTCGAGTAGCCAGTTTCATAATTTTCATTAGTTTGTCCAGCTTCCACAATAATTGCAATTCCAGACATTTCACTTTGTGATAAATGCCAGTGAATTCTCTGATTATCACCAAACAGTCTTCACAACACCCAATGTCGCCAAATAAATCGGACTTTTCATCTGTGTTGTGACCTTTCATGCGCTGTACAATTTTGAGAAAGTATTTCCAACTTTTCGCATTTTCATTGCTTTTAGAACTGTCATCCGTAAAACAAAAACCACGTGCATTTTTATAGCAAAATAAGCACAAATGTGATGTAGTTTTGCTACCCAACTGTACTGGAGTTAAACCTTCCATTTTAGAGCTGATGTTTCAATATCAAGTTTTAAAATTTATTTTAAATTTTGAAATAGTTTTGGTTCACTACATAAGCAAAATGTAATCTGGACCAAATGTTTTTCCAATTCTTCCTATATACTACATAGGTAGGTATATTACGCAGCTGACACTGCATAGCAGAAACAAAACCACATTTTTTCAATTTTCTGAAGCATGCAAACCCAAACAAGCCAGAAAATGTCCTTGATTTCGTTGCTCTTGTTATTGAACCCCAAACCGGTTTTTGAATGCCACCTGTTCTCACTGCAACAGCAAAACTGGGATGTATTCACGTGTATGTTAGAGACTAGGTTAATATTGTATGCATCCAAAACTCTAAAAATTCTATGACATAAATCAATATAACTTTTGTTCTATATTTTGCATTCATCGAAGTCAATGGAGCTCTTACCAAATCAATATAGTAATTAGTAAAGCTGGAAAGTTAGAAACATATTTCAAATCATAGCTACAAAATGGCTCAGTCTGGAAAACTGCATAGTTCCGGTTTGGATTCCTGTAAACATTTACCTCAGAAGATGTGTCTATTTTGTTATAAAACTGTTGTAATCAGCTCAAATGACAATGATCTGGAGGACAACTATATTTTGGGCGATGTTAATAGGTTTTCTGCAAATTTGAAGCAGTTTACGAATAACCATTGCGCATCTGTTTCATCGTTTCCTTCACTACCTAAACTTTTTACTGACAAAATGACTGAACATTTAGGATGCTGTTGTGATTGTGCTGTATTAGTGACCCAGTTTTGTGATGAGTTTCACCAGTTAAAATGTATAGAATTGCAAATTAAATGGAAACTGTGTAAAATTGCAAATATTATAAAATTTGCAAATCGAATACCTGAACGAGTGAGACGGTTCAAATCTCATCTCAAAACAATTCAGGAGAACAATGATAAAGCAATCGATTCTATTAGTACATTTCGACAAGCGGTTATTCATAATGGTAAATGA
Source organism: Entomobrya proxima (assembly GCA_029691765.1). Classification (NCBI taxonomy): domain Eukaryota; kingdom Metazoa; phylum Arthropoda; class Collembola; order Entomobryomorpha; family Entomobryidae; genus Entomobrya; species Entomobrya proxima. The sequence continues at coordinate 35,116,224 of CM056169.1, read as the reverse complement.
GAAAATGACCGTGTTTAAATAATTGTAATTAGCAAAAGTATATTATGTAGTACAGGATTACAGGATTCCATAGAAAAAAATTTTCTTATGTCTTTAGGTACCAAAATACTGGTACTTTCCGATCCACATGTCCGAGTGAAGCGTTTGAAAGATGCATCATCATGTCAAGAATCTTCCCCAAATTTAGATAACAGAGTTGGGAAGTTAGAATACATCTCACAATCTACACCTATGCCAATAGGTCAGGAAGCTGCTCTGGGATGGCTAATGTCATTTTCTGCAGTGACATTATTGGCTGCTATGACCTCTGGACCTACTCAAACTGAAACAGTGTTTGATGAACATTCAGTATCCAATACAAACGATTGGGAAGATACCGAACATAACTCAAATTGCATTGATAATCCGACTGCATTCGATTCAGAGGATAATGATTGTAATGAAGATGAGCCAATTTCTCCAACTCCGTCAATAAGGTTTACAGCTCATTTTATTTCGTTTGAATCAAACTGTTAAAATGATTTTTCTTAATTGGCTACACATTTATTTCAGAAGTGAACCAGAGCAGCAGTCCATAATTGCAGATGTTACAGGTACTTCAGTTCATGGAGATGATGGCTCCCAAACTCCGGAAACAGAAATTCCAGAAATGAAGCACGACCCGGCAGATACTACTTCAAGCTCACAATCTACAAGGCACTGCTGCAAAATATGTTCAAAAACTTTCTCTTACGTTTCACTCTTACAAAGACACCTAAATCAACAACATGCTTCATCATTGCACACTTTGATATCCAGTGTTCGCAAATGGTATCACTGCTTATTTTGCAAAACTTCATACGTTTCTTATCAGAGCTATCGCAGTCATTTGCTAAAGTCAACAATGCATGACCGTTTTAAAAGACTCTATTATCAAAACCAAAAGCTCCAAAAGAATGTGACAGAATTCAAAAATCAAAAGAAATCATCGACAAGCAACTTAAAAACCGTGTCAAAAAGGAAAAGAGATTCATCTATCATGGCCAATCCTCAAAATAATCGTTACAACCTTAGAGCAAAACGAGCTCGCTCTTATGTTCAGGTAGACCAACATGAGGATGATTTGGAATATGGTACCCCAGCGAGCACTTCCGGTGAAAGTAGTGAATCCGAACAGACCAGCTCTAGTGACAGTGGAGATGAAAGCCCAGTAGAAACGCAGAATCAAGTAAAACGAGAACCCAAAATTAAGAAAGAATGTTATAATGACAAACCGTCACTAGTTTGTCGACTAGAAGGTTGTAAAATCTATTTTGGCCAAAACTTGGAGAAATTTGAGGAGCATCAAAAACTACACGCTTCAGGGGAATTCAAGTGTAATTTCTGCGAACAAATTTTGTCCAGCATTGTAAAACTGGCAAATCATGAACGAACCCTACATCCACCCCGCAAAATTTCGGTTACAAGACGAAAGATATTTTACTGTCCTCGTTGCTCTTACGAGAGTCAGCAACTAGCTTCATTCCAATATCATTTTGCTTCAAAGCATCTTAACAGTTTTGATTCCAAGAAAGGAAAGGGCTATATTGATTGCAATGTTTGTCAGGAAAGCGTTTTAGCAAGTCAGCAAGATATCCATTTTAAACGTTATCATAACATTGCAAACATAAGCCCAGACCAAGTTAAATATTGCAAAGTGCAAGGTTGCAATGCATATTTTAAAAATAAAAGAGATCGTTATTTTCACAAACGCAAAATGCACAAAAATGAATTTATCACACAAAAACCAATTGGGGACGAAGACAAAATTGATGAAGATGAAATTCATGAAAAAGGAATATTTAAATGTAAAATCTGTGGCAGGGCATATCCATCTGCCTCTCATTTGCTTCAACATAAACGAAGATATCATAGAAGTGACGTCACTCTAGACAAACCAATTCAATCAACAACTGGTCGATATATTTGTCCAGTTATGGAATGCGTAGAAGTATTTGATACGCTGCCACTGCTAGCAACTCATCATAAATTACATGGCAAATTCCAATGCCAGTTTTGTCCAGTGGAAAAAAGTAACGCGAAAGATTTAGCGTTACATGAGATTGAACACATAGCTTCTACTTCAAGTGATTCTGATAAAATTAAGTGTTCAAGATGCACATTGGAGTATCCTGTTAAGGGTACATATGTACGTCATTTTCTAAAGTGCCATTTAAGTTTGAAAATGGCAAGTAAGCAAATCTGTAAGATTTGTCAAGCGGAAGGAAGCAAGCATTATTTGAAACATCATAGAAAAAGCCATCATAATATAAAAGGAGTAAAACCTGAGGATATTTTAAGATGTGATTTGTGTCCTGCATATTTTCTTAATACTACTCAGCTAAATGTGCATAAAGTCAGAATTCATTGGAAGAACAAATGTCCCGAGTGTGACTATTTGCCAAACGGAAAATCAATTAGGTTTGCAACATTACTAAGGAATCACTTAGACAGGAAGCACCCGCATTTAATGACACATCGTCAGTTTAGTTGTAGCTTGAGCGGATGTAAGCAAGTTTTGTTTGGAAGTCAAGCAGAATTGGACAAACATATAGCCAAAATTCACCAAACGCTTCAATGTTCCAAATGTGAAAAAACGTTTACTAGTACAAATAAGCTATCAGCACACTACAATAATGTTCATACGGATTATTCTCACATTTGTTCTGAGTGTGGCAAAGAATTTAAACAAAAGTATAATTTACAAAAGCACATGGAATATCATAAAGATCCAAAGGATTGGAAATTTGAGTGTGACATTTGCAACAAGAAATGTGTGGATAAATACAAACTTATTGAGCATCAAAGATCGCATACTAAAGAGAAACCGTATATTTGTAGTTATTGTGGGATAGGTTATGCGTATTTAAAAGATTGGAGAAATCATGTGAAAACAAAGCATCCCAAAGAGTTTGAAGAAATGGATGATAAAGGAAGGAAACTTGAAGGGAACTTTATTTCTAGAAAGGGTTCCAAACGAGGAGACTGTCTTACCAAAGGCGTTGCTCAAATGTAATGAAAAGTGATAAAAAAAGATGTTCCTTATATTAGAAATACGTGCCTAAAATACTAATTTTATATTGTGTTAAACGTGCAAAAAAATGCTAATGTAAATACATAATGAATGAAATAAACTATTTATAACATTTTTGTTTATACGTTATTTATAAATCAATCTGTGGACATTAATTATTGATACGTTGTATGTGTGCTTGTATATTATGGAATAAAAATGATTTTAAAATTTTAATGGAACTTCATTCTAAAGCTTTCATGACTTTTACTACTAAACCAATTTTCAAGGACATTTAATTATGTTACACCCACAAAATCCCTGTTTTTCACAAAATATTTCCTTCAGATTGTTTGCAACTTTATAAAATACAAATACATAATATTCTCGCAAAATGCATGTGACTTTTCTTTTGTTCACAGTAAACAGTTTACTTCTCACTTTTCCATGCATTGTCTAATGATTATTTAAACCTAAGTAATTTATTAACATAAACTGAGACTTGAAAATATAACAGTAAAATACTGTCAGTAATTCGCAAATTCTGTTTCCAAACAGGCATAATTTTCATGACATGAAACACCTTCGTAAAACTTGCATTTTAAAAGCTGTTCACCTATTTTACCAACCCTAAAACAAATAAATTTTAATGTTAACAATAATTAAATATTTTGTCAAAGTAGCTACGATTTTGGTTATTACATTTTATTGAGACTTCTTATGCCATAAAGTGTATGGGTCGTAATGTATGTAGGACCCCTTAACATCCCGCTCAAGACTATGTACTAAGTATATTGTAGTTTCCCAAAGCCAAGTAAACAGCAGCTGAGTGTGCTGAGAAGTAAATGCAGAAATGTTGATGCGGTTTTAGAACAAACAAACACCAGCTAAAAAGCATTAAAACTTGATTAATAATTGATTAGTTAAGTGATTAGGATTGATTGATTAGAATGGCGGATAGTAAGGCGCTGGAGAAGATGGTAAGGACTCTGGAGGAGAGGCTCATTCTGGTGGAGCGTTTTGTGGAAATGCGATTTTGTAAGAAGATTTTAAAAAGGTTTTCAAGAAATGGTTTGGCAGTGACAGTTAAATTGATTGATTGATTGTTTGCATTTGTGTGATTACTTTGTAGGCGAGACGTTCCGAGACTTTTCGGTGAGAAATTTGTCAACCAGGAAAACTGACACTGAAGGGAAAGGTCAAGTTAGTAAAGCTAAAAGAGTGGACGAATCTGCTGAGGATAGAGATGGAGATGATCAGTTTGGTGGGTTTGAGGAAGATCTACCACAATCGCCTCCGCCTCCAAAGTCACCTCAGAGGATGGAGGATGAAGAGAACCTTACAACAACCACTTATCGTACTCGGTCAGGAAGAATAAGCACTAGATTGACTGCCAAAGCATTAGGCTCCAGTTCCAGTGGCTCCAGAACATCTGAAAAGAAAGGAGTTTCAAGAAAATCGGAGGAACCTGGAAACAGCAAGGTTTTACGAGTTAGTGTTCGAAGATTGGAGGGGAAATCGTTGAATTGTAAAAAGGGTAATGACATTGTAGAGGAGGATGAGGATCCTCCGGTGGTAAAGATCAACGTGGAAAGTGATGACGAAGGAAATGCTGCTGCTAGAAGGGAGGATGATGATGGAGGAGACGATTACTTCATGTTTCCCTCTGGAGGGGACACTGAGCATGATAGGGATGCAATTGGAGATGGAGGAGATGAACAAGGAATGGAAGGGGACGATGACGGAGATTGGAATCCTTCTGGAGGAGAAGATGAAGGTGATGCCAAGGACAAAGATTATCAGAGTAAGATAATTCACTGCATAGTTATCTGAATTATGCTTTACTTATGCACACTACTCCTTATGTTTTAAAATAACAAATAAATTATGGTTTTTTAGACAAGCCAAAGGTCAGTAAGCGAAAGACTTCCATTTATTCCATTATTAGCTCGTCTAGTAAACTAGGGAGTTCCAAAAGTAGTACCACTCCCTCTAAACGACGCAAATACATTGTTCCCGGCAGCCTAAACCTTCTTCCGGAGGGAATAAAACTCCAACTTCTAAATCCAGACCAAGCCAATCTCAAGGAATGTCCCCTTTGCCATGCTCACTTTAAAGCGGAAGCTTATGACCGTCACATGAAAACCCACGTTGTGGAACGACATCTAAAATGCTCCAAATGTGACATGCGATTCTATGCCAAGAAAATCCTACTCAAGCACGAAAGACGCCACCAAACAGGGGCCGTTACCAAGTTGAAGAGAAACTGTCGCGTTTGTACCAAGTCAATTGTAAGCTACAACATGATAGTTCACGAGCGAATCTGCATTAAAAAGCACTTGGAGGAGGGAAAGAAAGTAGATCCTAAAGTTATCGAAGACGTTCGTCAGAAAAGCCAAGGTGTGGAGTTGTACTGGCCAGATCCCAATGAAAAAGTGCCTGAGGGAATGAAACGGTGTGCAAGGTGCAATAAGCACGTGGAGGAAACTCAATATCTGAAGCATCTTCAAGAAGCACATAGCAATTGGAAATGCAATTTTTGTGATAAAGTTTATGTGGGAAAGACAGGACTTGTAAGGCATCTTTGTAACGTCCATGGAAATAACAGAAGGACTTGTGAACTGTGTAAAAAGACTTTTGAAAGTAGAGATGAGATCAGAAGACATAATGAACAGTGCAGGAAGGAACATAGTCAAAAGAGAAAGAAGACTGAAGCTGGTGAAAGCAGCGAGCTGCAGGAAACCTCGAATGAATATCTTTCTGCTCCTAGCGAGATTGATAATTAATTTTATAGCTTTTTAAATTAAATTGACAGCGTTAGGTAGATTTTTTTTAAAATCTCAATTCCTTTTCTACTTTTCCAAGTTGCTTGAGATGTACTTATACTTAAGTTATAACCTGTTAATTTTTCGACTTGTAGATGATTTTGTAAAGCAGTACTTGTGTTTAATAAACTGTAAACTTGTTTAATGTGCAAACTGTAAATATAAATGTGAAATATAATTTCATAGATTATCAAAATAGTATACAATGGCTCTTTGTTGCTTGTTAATTGCTCTATTGTAAAATATTCCTATTTATTCCAAGTTTTCAGAGAAATTGATTTGGCATTTACCCAAAACTTTTTTGCTTTAGCTATATAAGTAATGAAATTCGTGGCGTTTTCTACACTTAGAATTAATTTGACACACAATTTCCAATTTACAGCCTGCTGTTTTAATTAGGCATTGTATGAAAATACACCAACCAAGTATGCAGATATTCTTATCAAAAAGATTTCACCGATTCCGGTGGTTTTGGTGATGGCAAATTCTGTTCGTTCGTCTTAGTTTCTGAAGGTCCCGGACATTGACTTTTGTGTCGTTCCAACAACTTTGCTCTGCCAAACTGTTCGCCACACTCCAAACACGGATGATATCCTCGTGTCTGCCTTCCTGGCTCCACATGATACCTTTCATGCGTTTTCATACTATCCTTTCTTAGAAATCCCCTTCCGCAAAACCGACACTTGTACTTTAACTCTGTGGCATGCTGACTCTTTTCGTGTCTTTGTCGGTAATTCTGACTGTAAAACAGTTTCCCACAATGCCTGCATGGAAACTGGGGATTATCCGTGTGTTTTTGCTGTATGTGAAGCATCATTCCGGGTTTATAAGAAAATTCTGCCTTGCAATTTTCCAGTCCAATTTTCTGTCCAAGGACAAATAAATTCCTTTGAAGTTCCAAGTCCATGCTTTTCATACAAATGGGCTTTCAAATGTTCCTTGGAAATGGACTCGGCGCAATGGTCACAAATTATCTTTTGGTGATCACGATTAATGTGATGTGTTAAGGTGTTAATTGTGGGAAAGATTCTTCCGCAGTGCTCACAAGGAAGATTTTTTAGCTCCTTGGAATTAGTTTTATGACCTTGTTGCAAGTGTTTAGCCAAATTTCTTTCCCAAATGAACTCCTTGGGGCAATGTGAACACTTGAGAATGTCAAGATGGTGAATGCGACGGCGATGAATTAGCAGTGTAAGCGGGGTACTAAAGGCTTCCGAACATTGAGTTTGATCACACTTGAGTAATTTTTGGACTTTGGGCTTGGAGTACTTATGACTTTGGTTGCGGTGAGTATTCAGTTGGAACTTGGTTCTAAATTTAAGTGAACACTTGTCGCATTTTAATTTGGCCCCACTGTGGACAATCCCTTGGTGCAGCTTGAGTTCCAAAATGGAGGGATATTTCCGGGGGCATTTATCACAAGCCGTAAGAAAGTCCACTGCTTGTATGTTATTCCCAAGGTGTTTAGTTTTTAGATGTTCATTTCTGTCTTGTTCATTCCAAAAAGTAACCCCGGAGGAGGGACACAAAGGACACCAACAAGGGATTTTGGGGTAAGTTGGAGCAACTTGGCAAAATCGGGAATCTTCGGTGATTGTGTCTTTTAGATCAGGGTGACAGTATTGCCAGTGACGAGGGAGTCCAGAAGTATTACAGAAACGACGGGGGCAGTGGGAGCACTTTAGGGTGAAATCTAAAAATGTCAAGGTAAAATTGGATTAGTATTTTAAAATGTTATCAGCTTTTAAAGACTGACTTTACCGTGGTCGTCGTCAGTACCTTCGTGACTGTGGTAGTGATCCAGAAATGATTTCAAATCCATCTTTGTTCTTCTAGCCGCAGCCTTACATCCTTCCACAGCACACCTAAACGTTTCCACCTGCTTTTCTGGATACTCCTCATCATCCTCACCATCCTCCTCAAATTCCTGAGCTGCTTCCTCCTCTTCGTCATCCTTAAAATCATTCCATGTAGGATCATCACCAGAATCCCTGCCATCATCCTCAGACACCTCCTCCTTCTTCGTCACAAGTTCCTCATTCTCCTCCTGGTCGTCATTTTTCCTCCCTTCATCCTCCTCCGTTTCCCAACCCGCCTCTTCATCTTCATCCAAGAAGTCACCACCAATGTCACTGCCATCTTCCTCAGAAACTGTCTCCTCTTTCAAAGGATCCTCCCTCTCCATCTCAAAATCGTCACCTCCTCCAATCCACTCCAACCCTTTCTTCCTGTCCACCGTCGTCATCACCTGCCTCCTCATCTCCTCAAATCTTCTTCTACTCAACACCATCTCCCTATACGCAGTTCTCAATCCCTCCAGCTTATCAGCACAAGATAAGCACAGGTTTATCAAACCCTCCATGTTCTCCTCCATCGACAACCTAACAAAACCCTCCACCCTGTCCAGAGGCGTTTCCAGCACATGTCGAAGCACAAAATAAGTCTGAACACATTTCTCCAGGGAAACCTGACAGGAATCTCCTCCGAGGGGATCTTTCAAAACGGAGGTGGAACAAAGTGCACACTTTGCAAGGTGGAGGGAGGGATCCCCTCCCGTGACCATGGTCACTCTGGGTGTCGTCATGACCACTTCAAAAAATTCACCGAAAAACCGAAGAAATGGCAAGTCAGAGCTCCTGCCACACAAGCCAACAGCTGACTGACGGTGTCCGTGTCTCGGCGAAAGCTGACGAAGGCAGTCGCTGACCGCTTCGTTGTCTAAAATGGACAGTTAAAAGTTAACTGTAGTATTCCTTGACGGTTATCATGGAGGAGACTACGAGGAATCCCTCCAAAATGGGAGAAAACTGCGTAATTTGTTACGGCGACCTGGGAATTGGGGGCAGCTGCACTTCTGGGGAAGCTTTGCTTGAGAAAGTGCTTCAAAGTTATTTTGTACTGCGGCATGTTTATGAGGTGCCGGTGGATAAGGTGGAGCAGCTACTGATGAGGTCAGAGCTTGATGATAAGGTGGAAAGTTGGATAAAATTGTGTGGGGGATGTGCTTATCGGGTGGGAGAGTGCAGACAGGTTTATGGGGAGATGGTGGCGATTACAAGAAAGTTTGAGGGGATGAGGAGGGCAATTATTGGGAAGATTGTGGAGGGGTCGGGTGGGGTGGGGATGGAGGAAGAGTGGAGGGATGTGACAAGGTGGAGTAGGCAGTTCGTTTGGAGGAAGTATCAGAAGGAATTTGGAGGTGAATGGGGATTTTTAGTAAAGTTTGTAGTTTATGAAGGATTGTCAATTAAAATGGTAATTAATAAAATGTTGAATGTTTTTAGAGTTCCGGGAAAATGAAGCAGTATCCAGGAGTCCAAGTCCGGTGAGTAGTCTGGAGGAAGCGGGTGTGGAGGATGAGGAGATTGTCGGAGGTGATGTAGTGGTCAAGGAGGAAATAGAACGTGAGGAGGAACAGGAAGACAAAGTTGGAGGGACTTTGGAGGAGTTAAGACTGAAATTGGAATCTACTAGACGTGGAAGGAGAAAGCTGGCAGAAGGAAGTGGGTCCTTGAAAAATGAGCCAGATTATCCGGGAAAGTATGCCAAAAAGTTTTACTGTGATGTCGAAGGCTGTTTGGAGAAGGACAAGAAGATGCAGTTACAACCATTTCTAAGTCACTACTTTCATCATAAAGGTTCATTAAATTATCACATTAAATTAACATCTCAGTTTGGAATGAATCTTAATCTTCATGAGTTACCTTGTGTTTTTAGAGCTAATCTTCAAATGTTCCCAATGTCCACATCTCTCCTCCACCCCCACAGGAATCAACAGCCACTGGAGACGTAAGCACAAACAACTTGGCGATTCTGTTCCAAAATCAGAGCAGTACACCGAACAAGTTCCAGTTTACCCCTGGATCCCTTCTTGGTGCCCCCAATGTCCTGATGTACTTTATTCCTCGGAGGACTCCAGAAATGCTCATCTTCAGACTGATCATGCCTCTATGGAGGAACTACAACCTGAAGGATTTCTTTATGATTGCGCAAACTGTTCCAAGAAATACCCCTCCATTTTGGAACTAAAGCTACATCAAGGCATTCACCATTCAGACAGAGATTCTGAAACTATAAAATGCTTAAAGTGTAACGAAACCTTCCGCAAGTCAACTCAATTGATTGACCACCGCATTTCTGTCCACGGAATGAATCCTACATGCTCCAGATGCCAGAAAGTGTTCAAAAACCGTTATTGCTTAACTCAGCACCAAAAAATCTGTTCGCTACAGCAATGCGACCAATGTCAAGAATCCTTTCCCACTGAACATAAGCTCCAAGTTCACAAGCGTCGTGTTCACCGTTTGAACATTCTAAAATGTCCCGAATGCCACAAGGAATTTTCCAATTCAAGCTGCTTATCAAAGCACATTCGTACCAGCCATGGTTCGGATTCCAAGGAAACCCTACAAAATTTTCCTTGTCAACTATGCAAAAAGGTATTCAGAACTAAACCCTGTCTTTCCGCCCACATTGCTCGTATCCACACAAAAGAAACATGTCCATGTTCCATCTGCCAAGAATCAGTTCCAAAACTCCGTCTTAAACAGCACATGTCCCAAAAGCATGACATTGGAAGTGGAACAAAGTACCCTTGTCCAGATTGTGGGAAAGTGTACTTTAAAAAAAGCAATTTGGCATTTCACACCCAACAGAAGCACAGTTCCACTCCAGAATTTAATTGCGCTCACTGTGGGAAACAGTTCTTCTCCAGAAATTCCCTGAAACGACATGAAAAGTTTGTACATTTACGAAAGAAGGAATATCAATGTAAATTCTGCTACAGAAAATTTTCTCGCATGGACAATTTACGAAAGCATGAAACGCTCCACTCTAATAATCCAAACCAGGCAATTTGTTTTTATTGTGAATGTGGAAAAATGTTCAGATTTGAACATACCCTTAACAAGCATAAAAGAAGGAAGCACGGACCACCGAAAGTGTCCAAACCAAAGCAAAAACGACCCCGATCAAAACCCAAACCAAAACCTGTATTTACCCCTGGAATTTGCCATCTTTGTGGAAAAACCCTGAAAAATAAGTACAAGTTAAGGGATCACATAAAACAAGTTCATGAGAAAGTTGAATCTGCCAAATGGTTCTGTGAACATTGCGGAAGGGAACTGAGCAGCAAAGGAGGGCTAAAAGTGCATCATGCACTTGTTCATAAAATAGGATGGAGTAAGCATCATCAAACGAGGATTCCCTGTCCGGTGGAGGGGTGTGGGAGGAGGATGCCAAGTCAGAGGCTGTTGGAACTTCACATGACACAACACAGTAGAAATCCGCAATTTAAATGTGATCAATGTGGAAAAGGGTTCTACTTCCGGAGTAATTTACGCAGACATTTGATAACGGTGCATAGTGAGAATAAGGAGGCGAAGTCGCATAAGTGTAAAGTTTGTGGAAAGGGATTTGCTTGCGGGAGTTATTTGTGGCAGCATATGAAAACGCACAAGCAGACTGAACAGAAAATTTAAATGGAAATTAATAGAAATGTATAACTTTTTAGCTTTAATTGAGTGATGGATTGGTGTCATTTTGTACAGACAATTGTAGTGTGCTGATTGATTTATAATCAGATTGTTTAAGTTTTTATCAAAAGTTTATACAGAAATGTTTTGAATCTTATTTAATAGCTAGTATCTTAAGTGAGTTTGTCATTGAATATTGTGCATAGTACGGACGAGATGAACAAAACATTACGAAAAGTGGAATTGGAATTGGAAATAGCACTTCAAGAGAATGTTGTAAATCTCTTGATGAAAAGTACGTTGATTGTTTGATTTGTTTTGTAAAACTGTTTTTAAGTATTGCTCTTTTGATATTTTCATAAAAATCTTTAAGCATTTTGTAAGGAACATAATAAATGAACTATTTTTGAAACATAAAAGAAATGGAGTACTTTTGCTCATCAAAATCTTTTGTTCCTGAATTTTCATTTAATTTCATACTAGCTTAGCCAACATGTTTAGCTTTATGCATCTTATCTTGTGAACCAACTGCTTCATAATATGTAATATCAAGTAACATTTAAAGCCCAAAAATGACGCATAATTATAGGTTTTAGTATTTGTTACTAAGTTCTACAAGTTGCACACATAATTCATTTGACATTTGAGCAACAAAGCAGTACAAGCAGTATTTGTTCAGGTTGTTTAATTGACACGGTGTAGATAAAAATTGTGGTAATGTCAAAACTTATTTAACAGATTTGACAGAAAAAATAGAGTACAGAGTGTATTAAGTTAAGCCAAATATAATGTTGGTAAGCTTAACTTATCGTTGAGTGGTATTATGTCAATTTTACATGGACGGATGATTCATTTAATTTCATACGACGTTCTTGCTAGAGTTGCTTTAAATTAAAAAAGTAGTCATACGCTGCTTTCACCGTGCTCATTATTTAAAAAAAATCAAATGTATTTGCATTTAATTTCACTTTAGATACCTTTTTTTTCATGCCAGAATAACTACATGAATTAATGTTAAAAGTTCAAATAAATCAATTGAAATGCAGACTTGTAAACTATGGTGAAAATTTTATGATGGTCTAGTACATTTTCCACTAGCCCGTATCAATATGTATCTCACGCGCACTTAGCCGTAATGCAATAACGCCAAACTAATAGATATTTATGTAACACACGTAGAAGTATACGACAATGACAAATAGATGTTAGTCCCGGCTAGAGTTACAATACAAATACATCTACATCAAGCTACACGTATGCATTTTATCTTTAGACAAAATTGGTTTATGTATAAGTTTACCTCTATTTTATAAACAAAATATTTATTCCTATGGTTAAATTTTTTTAAAATACAAGTATATTTGCTCGAAACAAGATTCCGCTTCGCAAAATACATAATGGTGTACTTTTTATCCGCGACAAATTTGCTTATAACGACTTTATTATCATTGCAATTTTCATACGTTTCACAAGCATTTTCAACAGTTCCATCAGAACCAGAGGAATTCAAAGCGTCAGAACTAATATTTATACAGATTGCTTTGCATTGTACATTGTTCGAAATTACACATACTAAAAACAACATTCCAGAAATGTCAAAATTAATTCAACGGTTTCATTATATATGCGCACCACAACAGGTTAACAAATTCCCAAATCTATCATTGCTTTGCATTCAGGTTATACTAGACCGGATGGAGTTTCTGAAAGCTGATTTGCTTATACCCGTATACAAACTGTTCCATAAGAAATTGCGGTCACAAAGTTGTGTGTTTGTTTTACCGCACCAGCCCTTGCATTTGAAATATGATGCGACCAAAGCCCAACATTTATTCCCATATCCAAATCCTTCCCTTAACCCCAAAAAATTTAATTTTCCAAATCACACTCACTTCATTTTTCCAACATTAAATTCTCCTCTCCTCCAACCAAATTTCCTAACATACCATAACACCCATTTCCACCACTCACCCTACCCCCTCAAAAAAATAAAATACATAAATATCAACCCACCACATCCTTACCCAATCCCAAACCCCCAACTCATAACACCCCACCACTCCATTCACACCAAAATTCCTAACCCTCTCACATTCCTCTATACCCTCAAAAACACACACCAACTCACAACAACCATCCTAACAAACTTCCACCTCTCCTAACAACTCCCCTACACACCCCCCCCCCCCCCCCCCCCCCCCCCCCCCCCCCCCCCAAAAACCCCTACCCCCCCCAAAAAAAAAAATAAAAACCCCCCCCCCACCCCCAACCCCCCCCCCCTTTCTTTGCCCCCTCCTCCTCTACCCCCCCTCTCCCCCCCCCCACCCCTTCTGGTTAAAACACCAGAGAAAGAGTTCGTCCCTCTTATAGTACAAAACTGGCGATACCTTGATCCAGCAGACGTTTGTCTTTACACAAGTGTTTTTATGCATTACAATTTCACTCTCTATAATCAAGATCAAAAACCCTTACAAATAAATCAAATGCAATTAGAAGATAACATTGACGTAGAAAATAAAATATTTGCGGAGGATGAAAACTACATAGTGTATTACACAACATGTGCTACATTGCAAGGCTACATGTACTCGTTTTACTATTCAAATGAGTTAATATCCAAAGTGGATGTCAGTTTGAAATCACTATTTCTGCCATTAAGCATACTGGTATGGATTACAATTCTGCTAACGTTTGCTACGCTTGTGTTAGTTCTAAATTATATTGAGAATCGCTGGATGACTTTTGAGGTATTTGCTGCTGCCTTTGAACAAGAAATGACAAGTATGGGTTCTAATATTCGTGTTAAAAGCTTGCTGTTAATATCTCTTTGGTTTTTAGTAACCATTCTTGTCAGACTTTTATACTCTGCAGAAATTTACAATAATCTTACAGTGGGTTACAAATACACGGGCATTCCAGATTTACAACAAATTGCAGATAGAAGCAACAAGCACCAGTTATTCATAATAGAGACAGAAAGAATGCGCTTTCTACGTACGTAAGTTAACGGATATATTAGCAAACAATCTGTTCCGAAAAGCTGAAATGTCGGTTTTATCCAATCTTGGCGCTACAGTTAAAAATTTGTATGACTTTGAAATTAACACGATTTTGAATGGAAGTGAGGAAAACGTAAATTTGTTTTTGAGGGATAAATTTGCACTGATTCAATTTTCCCATCCAAGTAAACTAGAATCCACAGATATTGCAGAGCAATGGAAACCATACGTACCTCTATTCTACATTTTAAAATTACGAAATTTTCACGTTCCGGTTTTAGTAAATGTATCAAAATTGTTCTTAAGTTTGCGTGGTCTTGTAAACGATGGTACATTCTTTACCAAACTATTCGTGAGTAAATGGAGCGAAATGATTGAATCGGGTTTATACCATAGATGGCAAAATATGCAAAAACGTTTTATAGAAAACATGTATGCCATCGAATTTAAGCGCGTTGCCAGTAATCAGACAGAAATGTCAAATGTGAGAGAAAATGATGGAATATTTATTGGTAGCTCAAGCTTAAAAGTAGTAGCCATTCTATATATTGTCTTGATGCTTTTAAATGTGTGCGTGTTCTTTAAAGAGATTGCAGCAATTAGATTACGCATTCCAGGAATGCCCTGTATTGAGCCATTTGCATTTTTTACGGAATAAGTAAATACATAGCTTACAACATAACAAGCACGCATCTTTTAAGGACTAGATATTTTAAAGCTGGTTTTTAGTAAGTTGAAAATGTTAATATACATGTAAATAAATCTAAAAATAATGTTCTGAATAAAAGTTTTTATTAAGAATCGAAGATTCTTTCTAATTTCCTGATCCGGCCGTCCGTCCGTCCGTCCGGCCGAACGCGTTTTTCTCCAAAATGGCTAATCCGATTTCCACCAAATTTGGTATACAGACTCTAGTGAACCTTGGACAGAACCCTATTGAATTTCAGGTCAATAGGTCAACTCCAAAGGTCAGAGGTCACCAACGGTCAAACATTTTTAAATAGGACCTATATCATGCGGCACATGATTTTAGGTCCATTTTTGACCAGGATTACGAATCCACGGTTCGTTTGTCAAAATTCGGATTGTAAGGTCCTTAAATCAGGGCCTTAATTTTCAAATCCGCTAATTTAATGGATCTATGCTGTGTGGCACATGATTATAGGTCCATTTTTGACCAGGATTACGAATCCACGGTTTGTTTGTTAAAATTTAACTATTTAGGCCCTGAAATCAGGGCCTTAATTTTCCAATCTGCAAATTTAATGGATCTATGCTGTGTGACACATGATTATAGGTCCATTTTTGACCAGGATTACGAATCCAAGGTTGGTTTGTTAAAATTTAACTATTTAGGCCCTGAAATCAGGGCCTTAATTTTCGAATCCGCTAATTTTATGGATCTATGTTGTGTGACACATGATTTTAGATCCGTTTTTGACCAGGATTACAAATTTGATGTCCATTAGTTAAAATTTAACTATTTAGGTCCTGGTTTGGGCCCTTAATTGTTAAATTTTCCAAATTAATGGATATATCATGTGTGACACATGATTTTAGGTCCGTTTTTGACCAGGATTACAAATATGATGTCCATTAGTTAAAATTTAACTATTTAGTCCCTGATTTGGGCCTTTAATTGTTAAATTTTCCAAATTAATGGATATATCATGTGTGACACATGATTTCAGGTCCATTTTTTACCAGGATTACAAATATTAGGTCCATTTGTTAAAATCCGTTGATTTGCGGGCCGAAGGCCCCGCCCCGGGGTTCTAATCTTCGATTCTTAATTACTGCATTTGCTATTGCTTTATTTCACTTGATTTCTATTTTTTTCACTTTATCTTTATCACTTATTATTACAGCATAAAAATATAACAGAACAAGGAAAATACTACGTGTCACTAAACCGTCGTTATACAATGTAATTGCATCAGATACTTTTGTGGTTGACATTGAAGCTCGCACATTTTCGTTACAAATGTTAGCTTACCATAATAGACAAAACTCGGAACCTTTTTTTAGTATTTCAAGTCACTCATGTGTAATTACAAACTTTGATTAAATATTAAATTTTATTAAGTATCCCTAAAGATACTTGATAATATTGTGCTACGTCCGGCCGTCCGCCCGTACGGGTTTTTCTCAGCAATGGCTGGACCGATTACAACCAAACTTGGTATACGAATAGTACATGACCTCAGCCACAACCCTATTGAAACTCAGGTCAATAGGTCAACTCTAGGTCAGAGGTCACAGCGATTTCACAACTTTTCATAATAGCACCTATAGCATGCGACACATGATTTTAGGTCAATTTTTGACAAGCATAACAGATTAACAACCAGTTTGTTACAATTCGTGCTCCAAGGCCCTGATTCAGGACCTTAACTGCCAGATACAGCAGTTTTACAGCCTGTATGATGTGCGGCACATTAGTTTAGGTCAGTTTTTTGCCAAAATTAAAATTTTACAATCGGTTTGTAAAAATTTGTGCTTTAAGGCCCTGATTAACTCTTTTTTAGGGATACTTAACTACTCTCTCTTAGAGCTTTATTGACTATAATGTTGAAACTGCAAAAAAAAATAAATAAGTTAACTTTCATAAATCATCAATTTAATTTTATCCCTGCTTCTGTACCATGTTTGAATTAATTAAATATGAATGATTAAAATGTACAAATTGTAAGAGCTGTGCATAATTTAACAACAAAACGGTTAATAATGATACAAAATTTACGTTTAAAGTAATCTATGAACCAAGCAGTTTGCTTAGAAATGCAAGTAATATACTACATATTACTATCAATACACAGATATGCAGATTACGTTGGTGAACGAATGCATTTTCAATACATTTTTCAGTTTCCACGATCTTATCGTTAATATTAAGCGTCTTTATATGACAGTACACCATGGGGTTTTCCATGTCAGCTAAGTTCTTATACATTTCAAGTGCATGCTTGAAATGTTTTAACTCAAAATAAGTGTCTGCCACCCAAAGTTTTGACAGATAGGTTTGGTCATAGTTAGAATCAAATCCGCCAACGAATTCCATTTGGTTGAACACTTTCAAAAATATTTGTAGACTTTCTTCGTATTTTGTCAGATAAAATAAGTCTATGCCTACGTCTCTTTCCGCTGACCAAGTCCTAACATGCTCTCCAAGCTGCCCTAAGTGTTGTTCGTACACATGTTTATGCAATCCCAAGGCTTCGGGATACTTTCCTGCCATTCGTAGCAAATTTGCCTGCCCACGTAAATACCATATCGCATCAAATTCATTTTCACCAATTGTTTTCGGACTTGTTTCCCAATTTTTGTCTAATCTCCGCAAAGCTTTATCAGGATTCCCAGATTCGATTAAAAACCAAGTTAGTTCATTTTGATATACCTTAAACGAATCTAGTGGTTGACTTGGTTGGCTTAATAGGTCAAGAAAATCTTGCATATACACAAGCGTCTTTGCTATGTCAGTTTGTGCGTAGCACTTTGCCAAAACAGGGCGTAATTTTAAAACGGTAAAGTTTGTTTTCCCCAAAGATTGTGTCAGAGATTCGAGAATGGGCTCCAAAGTATTTTGTGCATCCTCCCATCTATTTAACTGCATTAAACTTTCAAACAGGTGAATCAAGCTATTTATTGTAATGAAATGATCCATGCCAAACAGTGTAATAGCATCGGAAAGCGTAATTGTAAGAATTTTAGTTGCTTGATTATAATTTCCAGTTTGATGGTTGTAAATACCTTCTTGAATTTTCAACTGCAAATGCACACTTATATCATTAGATGTTTGTAATTCTAATTGTCTTGTATCAGTTTTGGAGTTAAAGCATTGCGTAAACAACATTTCTTCAAATTTCATGCATTCGACATGATTTTCCTTTGGAATGTTCTTTTTTAAATTTAACACATGTAATTTCATTAGGTCCCTGTATTTCTGCAGCGACTTAGTAAGCTGTGATGAGATGCTTTCAGTAAATTTGTTAGATAGTTTTACAACCTTTTCAAGAAGTTTACTATGCATAACTGCGTATACAAAAACTTTGCTGGCATGTTGAGCCATTTTAGTACCAATAATTATTTCGAAAAAGTTTAGCAAATTTTCTAAAACATACTCTTCTTCCTGTTTTTGGGCCGTATTTATTCGAGTAACTTCTTGTACTAAACGATGAATCTTAAATGCTGTATTTGAATCATAACCGTTTATCATGGAATACTTCAACAGTAGTGTAACCGCTTTTCTAAACGTTTTAAGATCTATCCTATCAGTTTGGTTGACTAGTGAGAAAATCAAATCTGTTTCAACTGTTTCTGGGTCAAGGTATGCCATATATTGTAAAATGTTTATAGCTATAATACCAATTTCAGGAATGCTTGAAATTTTGTTTGTGGTAATAGTCCAAGTTGTAAATGTTGTAAGTGAATAATCATTGGTCAGTTGTGAGCAGAAAGGCGAATCTTTGTTGTCCAACATTTCTACCTGACTAGCTTCATAAGCTTCTAAGTACTTTTCAATTCCATATTCTGGCTCCCACTCTTGCTGCTCCTTAATAAACGATATTGCTTGCACCAAGGCTAACGGAAAACACTGTAGTCGTTTGGCAAGAGCGTTTACTGAAACATCTTCTCGCTCAATGTTACATCCAATGCCTTTTTTAATCAACATAACTGCATCTTCTTGAGATAGTTCGTCCAGCTTCAAAACCTTTATACCAATTTCCCACTGTGTGTCACGTGATGTCATCACCAACTTTGGTGGGCTTGTTCCGTCAGCGTATATTTTTGATACTGGCAGAAACTTAGCTAAGTAGTCGCCTTTCTCCACGTTGTCAAAAACAAGAAGAACTTTCTGATTTTCAAAATGTGAGTAAACATCACAAACAATGGAAGATATATCCTTATCATTGTTGTCACTCGTTTTAAGCTTTATATCAAGCTTATTGCTGGCCAACCTTGTAAAACCTTCTGATAAGCTCATTTCGCTTTCGGCGTTTACCCAGATTACGTCATCAAAAGAGTCTTTGTACTCAGCGATATACTTGCGACAGAGCTGTGTTTTACCAATACCTCCTAAGCCATGTATTGCAATCATTCCAGAATTTACTAGTGGTTTGTCATCCTCTTCGTTGATCAATTCGTGTAGCTTTTTCAGTTCAATGCTTCGTCCAGTGAAA
Organism: Entomobrya proxima; assembly: GCA_029691765.1. NCBI lineage: Eukaryota > Metazoa > Arthropoda > Collembola > Entomobryomorpha > Entomobryidae > Entomobrya > Entomobrya proxima. The sequence goes on along the minus strand of CM056169.1, from coordinate 35,096,715 downwards.
AGCATAGATGGAGGCTTGACATCAAAATACAACGGATTCTTTATGGTGAGTAATTTCTTTAGTCGTTTACCATGCTTGAAGTTTTCTGGAATCTTTCCTGTCTCAATGATGTAAACAATGTCACCCTGGTTGGTTTTGCGTAGGGAGTCAATCAATTTTGCATAGCCATTTTGACGGGTCGCTAATATTTCGTATAGTACGTATGCTTGCTCGGTTGAAGTGGCTTTTGACAACTAAAACCAAGGAGTGAAAAACTACACATAAATTCAAAAACAGTGTATGTTTATCATCTCACAAAGAAATTTTTCTTACAATTTCTTCCACATCTTGTGATGAAAGAGCACTTTCTTGAATGAGATAAGCTAATAGCTTTGTGCTGCAATCAGTTTCCTCCAAGAGAATTGGAAGAGCTTGTTGTATCCGCTGTGCCTGATGAACTTCCATTACAAAGGACTTTTGCTAAACACACAATCCAGAATACCAAAACTTAAAAGAGTTGAATTTTTGCTTTGTGTATAGCTTTACAAATGACGTTTTGTTGATAACCTACAAAAATGTTCAGATTTTCAACTTAAAAATGTATTTTACCAATAGATACACAATTTATTACTGTTTAAGGAATTGGTGGTCAAAATATTTTGAGTATGGAAATACGCCCACATAACAAAAATCAAAGCCAACAATGTCTATAAAGTGTTCATGGAATACTGCTGGTTGCTATCACAGTTAAACTACAAAAAATCTTTCCGAGGTTGAAGCTTTCACACCCAACCGTTACTACGTATTTGTGGCATACGATTTGCGCAGTAGCTTTAACGGCTTAATGTTTACCTTTGTATTACTCTGTAATATTGATACTACATCATGCATCTGCAATCTATCATTTAAACATTATCATGACTAAGTATTTAGCAAACTTGTACACATTTGGATTTTCTGATAACAGAACTATATCGTATCTCATTAATATCAATTTAATTGAACTATCATTGAATTCACATGTCACAAAAAATTGCATGGCAAGCCAATATAATTTCGAGATAAACTACTACAACATCAGTATGCATTCAAAATATAAACATTGTTTGAGAATTGAGGACTATCTTTTAGTCACTGTTCAAAATGTGAAGAGCAGGTTAGGTCAATAACGACAATATAGAAATCCAGACCATACGATAACACTGCTTACACTTACACTGCGTATGTAAGCAAACAAAATCCTGTCAAGGTTTTTATGTTGCGTTACGCAACTTGCGTATAATGCATATCTAGTGCCAGTGCAGAATTTCATTCCAATGAACGTTACCTAGGCATTTGGGTTTTCATAGTATGATTTACAGATGGAAATTTGCATTTCTGAATGAAAAAGGGAGCTTATGCCACAACCCGTAACATTATGAGTTTTGCAATGGATAAGTGACAAACTACCATATTGGAAATATGTCAATGATAATAGCAAATAGGTTATAATGCAACGTTAAAAAAATATTTTTTTACTATAAAGAGCATGTCGAAGAAGCTAAGGCGAATAATTGACTTCTCACGTTTATATATGCATCATTAACAGGGTTACTTTTATTGCTTAATTATTTCATGTAATTAGAATTTAAATATGTTTTTACATTTTATTACCTATTATAATGGTCAGCTTAATAAAACTTCTTCTGTCTGTCCTGTGTCTTTTAATCTGACTACATACTAAGCTTATCTTTACCTATAATGTTACATAATTTTTACATCGTTTAAAATGCAAAACGGTTTTTTGCTTACATTACTTCTTGTTGGTGTTCACTCCGACACTCAAACTTCTCATAAATTTGGTCGTAGCAAAAAACCAGAGTTTGAGGAATTTTTACTTAGTGCGTGGTCAGGAGAAGCGTGCATTTTAGAAGACAATGAACTTCCAAACTTACAAGTAGTGTTTATGGTGGATGCTTCTCTTCCTGGAAACAGCAAATGGCATCTTATCCAAGCTGAACTTACTAAACATATTATGGAACTTGTCAAAAGGAAATACACTGCAGAATTCGCACTGACGTCATACAATGCGGGGAAAGGAACAAATTGCTTCAACGTTTTGCAATCCTTCACTTCAAACTCTCAAGATATTTTACAGAAAATAGAGGAATTGTCTGATAGCTCATCACAAGTAGATATACTTAGCGACTGCAGTTTTACCTTGGCATTGGTACTGACAGTTACCGACGGGAGTTTAGATTGGGATGATAGCTTATTCACACTATCACATACTGCCGCTCGAAAGATTATTGTGACTTATCCTTTACGAACTTCAAAGTTAACAATGGACGGCATCGGAGGTCGTCATGAACCTACGGGTGACGGAAGTGACACATGTTCAAACTCTTTGCCACCATCCCCTGACACAATCCACCGTGTATTGGAGGAAAATAATATTTTTCTTGTTATTGGTGGCTACGAGGTATTTGGATTATCGGAATCGGCAGATGGACTACTTGACTTTTATCAACATATTCTACCTGCGGAGATAAGCTGTGGGGCTTTTTACAATTATGGAAATAGTAAGTTGGAAGAGTACAAGAATATGTCGGTTTTATATTATGTGCTTTAGATTAAAAGTTTTGTTTTGTATTTTCAAAAGGCAGAACCGGTTTCAAAGGATACAAGTCTGAAGATGTAGGAAAAATCGATTTTAGGGAAAATGCGCTAGAGCTGTTTGAATGCATTGTTGACGAAGTGAAAACCTGTGTTTGGGAGGATCCCCCAGCTTATAATACATTGGGAAAGTAGATAAGGTTTATGTCGTTTTATAGCTAGTTATACTAGTACTTGTTGCTCAATAAATTACTCATTAAATATAACTATTTGGGTTGTACATAAACATTATAATATATTTTGTTCATATTCATATAATATTACCTCAGCCGTCTCGCTTAGCGAATTCTACAAATTTTTCGGATAAACTATATACCGGCATAATAAAGCCCATTCATTATACCTACCATTCATAGTACTCACAGTAAACAATTTCGTATTCTTTCTCTGTGCAAAAAAACGTATGCAAAAGCAGCCTTCTTGAAGTTGACAAAACAGAACAGGAAAGAGCAGTAGCGTGTCAAATGCCGCCATACTCAGCAATAACAGATATAAATACCTTGTCGTTTCCTGTTTTCTTACTTTACTTTAACAAAAACACACTATTAATTTTTTTTGAAAAGTTCAACACGTGCTAATAATAATTAAAATAAAATGACTATTGTTGTTCCAAAAGATTATAAATAATCTACAGTAATGCCTACCTATGTCGTTCAAAACGCCTTCGTACCCACCTCTTTAAAGTACAACTATGATATTCTAAACAATCCTGGGAAAAAAGTTTTACTCAGTGTTCTTCTTCATTATACGTGCATAAGTAAGGGCCCCAAACAAATGTTGGAAAGGTCTAGAAAACAAATAGAGAAATTAACTATGGCAATTACTATAAAATTCTTATGTAAGCGTTTATTATATATTGTGTTTCTTTTTCATGCGACTGAAGTAGGCGCAAACAAAGAAAAGATTTTATTTGCATTTCAACATTTTGACGAGTCTGTGCTTTTAAAATACACAAAGCTAAGAGATCTAAGCTTTCCCGAAACAGACACTTACGTTCCATTATACTACAGACTACCAATTGTTTTAATTGGTAATTTGCTTAGCAGTGCTTCCAACTCTACGCTTGAGATTATTAGTTATCACGGTGAATCTCGGAACCAATTAAGCAATCCAAAAGTGGAAGTTTTGGGACATCCAGTTGTAATTCCTATATGCTCGGATTACTATGGCTACACCATGTCGGCCTGGTTTCAGTGGAATCGGCACTTGAATGCAGAACTATCAGGAAAACAAATGCCAATTTTTATAAACTGGTTACCAGTTTACTGGAACTACTTATATTGCGATGTGCCCCACTGGCAAAAGGCGATGTTTATAAATACACAGTCTGTATTCTTTCAAGCGTTTGACCTGATTACCTGGCTCTTGCTAGTGGCTGGTATTCTGTTGGTTTGTATCTCTAAGCCAAAATCTGTTGTGAAAAATATGTTCATAGTTTTGTCTTCTATTCTCTGTTCTGGCCTATCTGGCAAGTTTGATAAAAAGGTTGTATTTGTGATTTGGCTTTTCTTTACACGTATTTTAGTGGAAATTTATTCAGGTTGTGTATCCAGTCTAATTATTCAACCGCCTTTAGAAAAAACAATTGAAACGCCAGAAGAGCTACTTACGTTAAACTATTCTGTTGTGTCATATTTTAAAGTTGGCAAAAAGCACCGTCAGGAACTATTACAAAATTTTCACATAAACGACAAATCAAATAAATATATTCCTAGAAGTTTGCGACTTTTAGACCAGCTATATGATAAACTATTGTCGATATCGTTAGATGATGACAAAAATCACAAACTTATGTTGGATGCACAACGAAAGATTGCTCTGGTGGATACTTGGTTTCGAACAGCGCATTTGGCACATGAACTAATGTATACAACTACTAAGCAAAAACTGAACGTAGGTTGTCATACCGGAAATGAAATTTTGGATGTAGCATCATTGTTTTGGGCATTTTTGCCTCCACGACATACAAAAGTTGCAAAGACGTTTGAAAGATTGATGGAATCGGGCATTGTACCCAGGTTATTAACAGAAGAAATTTTACTTGGTGTCTTTAGACGAGTTCAGGATAGAAGCAAATTGAGGACGTTGATACCTTTAACTTTATATAGACCGCATGCAACACATTTTGCAGTAAAACTGAAAGGTAAAATACGGTTTGTTTTTATAATTTGGAGTTTTTGTATTCTGGTTAGCCTGATGGCACTTTTGATGGAGCACGCTTGGCATCGGGCATCGAGTGTGGAGGTTTCTCGAATATTATTTATTAAAAACACCAGTTGTCATAGTTTGTAAAAATCAAAGAGAAAACATTGAAGTCTCACTTGAGCCTAGAAATGTGCGATTGTTTTATGTACGGTAATTTTGAATAATCTTTTATTTTGTATACATTGGGAGACAAAAGCTCAACTAATTACTATACCCTGCACTTATATGTGTTTGTGAATTAATAAGCTGCTGAAAGTGTCTAGCATATTTCATGTAACGTGAGTTGCCAACACGTATACCAATATGTGTGTCACAAATATCTATATGTATTCCTTTGAGACGTTAAATTTGAAATTTTAGCCGGGGGTATAAATCGAATAAATACGGTATATATTTCTTTAAATAACATATAATCATCACTAATTTGCTAGAACGCAATCTTAATTCTAACTGGTGTGCTTAAAAATCAAGTTTCAATTCAGAGACGATAGACTATAAAAATATGAAAATAACTTAAGTTAATATTTGACTAAATGAATGTTTACTAAATGTGCAATAATAATGCAAAGATATATACAGTTTGTTCTTACTCTTGTTTTAAGGTTGGTTTACTTCTTCAGTTTTAGTTTGTTTTTATGTGATATGTAGAGTTTTTTTGTTTTAAGGACAAATTGTATAGTTAATTGTAAACTTTATAATTTGAGTGCCTAGGTCTTTGTCTGACAGATTTAATCTACATTAGTAGTAATGCTACTTTAATAGTAATCTTACAGAAAACACCTTTGAGAGAAGTTAATGGGATTTACAAATATCCATAAGCATATCCTTAGTGATGCCATTGAAATCCTACTGAAGCTATTTTTGTTCATGAGTTGAGTTGATTACCCATAATTGTACTATTTTATACAATGTAGGTGATAGATAATGTAAGTGTCCGCGCGTGCTGTTTGGGCAGTGTGCAAAAATATGACTTAAAGCACATGAATGGTATGATAATAACTTGAAATTATTACACAATAAATTGGGGATTTACTCAAAACGTGTACGACAATTGGACAATGTCAGCTTATCAATTAAATAAACTGGCACACAATAAATGCCGCCGGATGCAACCTGTCTAATTTTTAGAAATATGAGGATTTCTTGCAAACCATGTCATTTTCAACTGAGTACAAGGGCGTATTCAATCCAGCAGAAGAATAAGATAAATACAGCTTATGATATCATACACATATATAGATGGTAGTTATGAAACTAAACTAAATATAAGGAAAGCTAATTGGAATTTGTTTTCGCTTTGGGTGACCGGAAGCGCTTTTTGATAAGTTACGTAATTCTCAAACCCATATTCAATTATTCACTTCATAGATTAAGATAAAATATTATTGCACATTTAACCTTTTCATATGGCAATTAAGTAATAATATTTTGTAGTTAAAGTGGTGTTAAAATTATCTTTTGTGCAAGCCTACATGGTAATTAAAATGTGGAAACCAAACAGTCAAAGTGGGAATTCTTTTGGGACAAGTATCAGTGGGAATGGGAATTTCAAAAATATGTTTCAGCCCTTGACGTACGAGTTGTTTGTAGTAGAACGGCAACGGACGTAATAATACGTTCTCCCACCGGCACGTAACGACATAAATCCGTTCCAGCAACCAAGGGTTACGGATAAAAATGTTCTCCCGCTTACAAAAGTTTTTTTGACTACGTACTCAAAGAACGTATTATTACGTGTCGCCAAACGTAAACATTAAATGCCAACTCATCATCTTCACTTTATGACATGTACATAGTTCATGTGGCGTATCAATTTTCAGTTTCTGGTCTCATATAATATGTTATCATAGGGTTGCATAAAGTGAATGCAAAGAATTGACTTGTTTGTCTCAGCTTCTTCAGTATTTATAAAAGAAACCACAGACGTTTCAGTTCATTTTGATTCGAGACGTTGGTACGTTAGATTACATTTCGACGTTATTTTTTCGTACAAAGTAACACAACAGAGTATCCAGGATGCCAAAACCTGACAATGATTGTAACTGCTGCGGCGGCTGTTGTAGCTTTGGTTGCGAGTGTGGCCTATTTACCTGCATCAGGGTATGCACAATTTAATTGCCCGTGGTTCTTGTAACAACTTTTACTCATTTTGACCATTTTGTTTAAACAATTTTTGAAAATAGAATATATTTTGCTGTCTTTGCTGTTGTCAAGACGAAGATGGTAGCTGCTACTGCAAACACGGATTGTGGGGAATCATAAAGGTATGTACAAAGATATCTTGTAATCAAGTCGGTATATATTTTATTTTTTATTAATTTCCAGGGTTGCTTCTGTTGCTGCTGAAAATTTAGACGACTATTATGTGCTACTGTTTGCACAATAGAGCTATCAAAAATCGCTTGTTTATGTTGTTACTTTTAAATTTTCAAAGAAATAAAACCAGAAAAATTATTTGTTAACCCCAATCACGTTACAAGTTTGTTTTAAATATGAATGCTTTTAATTAAACATAGATTTAGATGTAAATTTCCAAAATCTAAAAAATCTAAGATTATTTGGCTATCAAACTGTGCTCAAACCAAGACTATATCCACATAGCAAACAATTATGCAAATTCCAGACAAAGTTGGTTGAAAGCTAACTTCGTATCTGCATCCATATTTCATTTTACTCTTACTTCGATTAAATAAGTATATTGCAAAGGATATTGGTAAAGGAATGGCTTCAGACATAGTTGGTGGAGTAGTCGGGGCTGTGGCTGGGGAGGAAGTTGGTGAGGTGGCAGGAGAACTTACAAGCTCATTTTTAGATGTTATAGATAACTCTAATTAAAAAGAAAGTAAGATATAAAATTACAGTTTTAAATCATAATTCAATATTTTTGAACATTAATAAAGTTACTTTATAAGCTTTCTTTATGACAGCTTTTAAAATATATATTCAATTCTAAGTCCATGAATATTAGTTATGGTAATAAAGAAAATTTACTGACGGATAAATATGCTCTCATTAGCTCTTGTCTTATAACTGACTAAGCAATTTTGTAAATTTACAGCATCTGTAATGTATATGACATGCATTTTTAAATAGAGACACAAAAAAGCATTTATGTGTAATAAGGCATTATTTTTTAAAACTAGTCTTCTTAAAAGTATTTGGCGCACATCATTTTTGTGCTGCAAGAAATTTACATTTTAAACAGAAAAATATCAAGAAGCCATTCACCAAAATTGCATAACCTCTCATACAACAATCAGTAATCTTACGTCACCACAACCCATCACTCCGTTTCCGGAGTACTTGAGAACAACTAGGTATTAAAACAAGCAAAAAATTGATAACAAATGAGAAAGACAAGCAAGGCTAATTTATAAACGTCCAAGGTCTGGCACGTGTAACTGGCTTAAGTAGTCACGTAACAACCATTACCTATTGAACTATTTGTAATACTATTTCTTGGCAATAACACGAATGGTCAGCATGATCACCGTGCGTAAAAAGCTTAAGTCGCAAGTTTCAAGGATAGTTTAAATTCTGTAAATGGAGCACTCTGCAACTGTCAAACGATTTTACACAACATGTTTGCATTGCTTGGCCTTTATAAGTAGGTGTTTTTTTTCAAAAGTGTATTTTATTCTTGACAAAAAATAACGCCACTGTTCACAAGCTAATATGCTTATATAGTATGTATACTTGGCAGAAGAAATATACTTTTGTTGTGTGTAAAATTTATATTGGTTATAATGCAAAAACCTGACTGGGAATTACTTTCGTGCTGCGGCATAGCAATAGGTGTATGTGAATTGTTGAAGTGCATCAACTCATTAACGGTAAACATTTGTCGTTTTTTGAATTTTACAAATATCTACAGTTTAATCTATTGATCTTAACCTAATTTTAGAATATATTGTGCTGCTTTTGCTGCTGTGGAAATGGAAGGAGCAAGTATAGCGATAGACGTTGTTAGCAAGTTTTCCAGGTATTTATTGTTTTACTATCCCATTTTTCTGGATAAGATCATACGTGAATTTCAAAGTGAATTTTATAGAAAGTAGTAATCATATAAAATCACTATTTAGAGTAACGATACTATTTTGTTTTCAGTTAGAAAAGCTGCCAACATACGTATTATTCACTTTCGCTTTGTGGGGAGTATTGCAACAACATCAGAAAACCATAACCAGACATTAATCGGTTTTAAATGTACTTGAAACTAAATGAGCAGATTTTATAAACACAAATTTTCAAAAATTATCATAAAATAAAGTGAAAGTTAATCCTTTTTCCTTCACTATATTTTTGTTTTTCATGACTTGCTCACGTCGTTGTAGTCGATAAATTGGCGTGTTTTGTTCTTATGAAGCAGAAACCAACCGTATGGTTATATCATATATTGCACACCCTAAAACATATTAAATCAATCATCATTGAATATAAATATGTTACGTCAGTTTTCAAAGTTAGTTCATATAATATATGATATATTAAAGAGTGCTGGCTGTGAAGTATTTATCTAAATCAATGAAAACACAAATCAATCAAAGCATGGAGTTTAAAGAATACTTGAATATTATGTAAATAAAAATATTAGACTACGCCAACTAACTTGACAAACTTTCGTTGTTTTAGAGCGCTTTTGTTTTCATGCAATGCTAAATCTTCGTCTTTTTAGTTTATGTGTATCATAACACAAACTTTTACTAAAACTACAAATGACAAAGTTACTTGAACTTTTACGCTTCTTAACTAATAACAAAATATTTTTCATATAATTGAAGATTATTTCTTAATATAGTTGATAACCGATTCTGAGAGTGCTTACATGATATAATATGATTATATGTACGTCAGCAATAATTCTATTTTATCGTTCAACCTCGACAAAATTTTGTGTGAACTGTCTATTCAATAGAACAGGAGAGTGTACGTTCATTTGCTATTTTACATTCTTACAGCGTTCTAATTAAAAACCTTTAGCTGTTTCACGCTGGGTCAATCTATATTTTGACCATTTTCATCAAATTTATCTAAAATGAATCTGTACGGAACTAGAAAATTTTGGACGTGTTTTATAACTTTAAAATGCTTTATACTTTCAAAATGTAGTTTTGTAGCATGTACAAAACAAAGCTCAACGCCACATGACCAACTGCCTGAAACAATTCTTCAACCAGTTCAAATCAAATCAAGTTTCAATTCAGAGACGATACACCATGAAAATACGAAAATAATTTAAGTTAATATTTTGACTTTTGAATGCTTACTAAATATGCAATAACAATGCAAAGAAATATACAGGTTTGATCTTACTCTTGTTTTAAGGTTGGTTTACTTCTTCAGTTTTTCAATGGAGGTTTTTTGCTTTAAATACAAATTGTATAGTTAATTGTTAACTTTATAATTTGAATGTCTAGGGCTTTGTCTGATTTATTATTATAGGGCAGTAATTATTATTAACTTTTTGGTGCTATATTAATTTACGATTTTTCCTTTATTGTAAAAACCCCTGAAGAGGATTCGTGGTCGAATCGAAACGTCGGGTCGATTTTACTAATAAATTGTTTTAAACACTCGTTGTAACTAAATTTCTATACTGCAAATTTGTCTGACAGGTGTAATCTACATTTGTAGTAATGCTGCTTTAATAGTAATCTTACAGAAACCACCGTTGAGACAAGTTAATGGGATTTACAAATATTCATAGTGATACCATTGAAATCCTACTGAAGCTATTTTTGTTCATATGTTGAATTGTTTACCATAATTGTACTATTTTATATAATGTAGGTGATAGATAATATAAGTGCACGCGCGTGCTGTTTGGACAGTGGGCAAAAATATGACTTAATTTTACATTTTGAATACCACTTGCACTGACATTTTACGCATAGCAATGCATTTTAAATGGCGAAACAGTGGTCAGCAAAAAGCTAATAACATTACTAAAAATTAACTTTTTTACAAATTTTAAAATGCTAACATGATTGTAACAAAGCGTTCCACAATCGTAGCATGGCAGAAGTTTCAAATTCGAAGCACATAGGAAAATACTGCACAACTTTTCAAGAGTCCATGCTTTCGCCGGTATCTCGTCAAATGGGCTATAATATATTAACCAAATTGACAGTAGGTACAGGTTTTGTGATCCATTCATCAATCAATGATACCCTAATATATAGAGAAAATGCAACAAATCAATTTATGAATGAATTGCCTATTCTCTTTCATCTTAACGTGTTTTAATTGTGGCACAGGGATTCCTTGTTTTTGCCTTCAAAGTTGCAAATAATTTTTTGTTGATTAGCCGTAGTTGGTTATGTCCCCTATTCACTATTAAAATAAATCTTGCAAAGAGCTCATGAATGGTATGATAATAACCTAAAATTGTTCCATAACAAATTGGGGATTTAATCAAAACTTGTACGACAAATGGACTAATGTCAGCTTATCAATTATATAAACTGGCACACAATAAATACCGCCGGATGCAACCTGTCTAATTTTTAGAAAGATGAGGATTTCTCACAAACCATATCATTTTCAAATGAGTTCAAGGCCGTATTCAATCCAGCAGAAAAATAAGTTAAATACAGCTTATGATACCATATACATATATAGATGGTAGTTATGAAACTAAACTAAATATATAAGGAAAGCTATAATTGGAATATTTGTTTTCGCTTTGGGTGACCGGAAGCTGCTTTTTGATAAGTTACGTAATTTTTAAACCCATATTCAATTGATTCACCTCATAGATTAAGATAAAATATTATTGCACATTGCAATGCCAACTCATCATCTTCACTTCATGACATGTATAAAGTTCATGTGGCGTATCAATTTTCAGTTTCTGGTGTCATATAATATGTTATCATAGGGTTGCATAAAGTGAATGCAAAGAATTGACTTGTTTGTCTCAGTTTCTTCAGTATTTATAAAAGAAACCACAGACGGTTCAGTTCAATTTGATTGGAGACATTAAAGCTAAATGGTACGTTAGATTACATTTCGACGTTATTTCTTCGTACAAAGTTATGCAACAGAGTATTCAGGATGTCAAAACCTGACAATGAATCTAACTGCTGCTGTTGTCAAGACGAAGATAGCTGCTACTGCAAACTGTGGGGAATCATAAAGGTATGTACAAAGATATCTTGTAATCAAGTCGGTATATATTTTTTAGTAATTTCCAGGGTTGCTTCTGAAAAATAGACGACAACTATGTGCAACTGTTTGCAAAATACAGCAATCAAAAATCGCTTGTTTATGTTACTTTTGTATTTTCAAACAAATAAAACGAGAAAAATTGTTTTTTTACCCAAATCGCGTTACAAGTTCGTTTTAAATATGAATTCGTTTAATTAAACATAAATTTAGATGTAAATTTCCAAAATCTATAAAATCTATGATTATTTAGCTACCAAACTGTGCTCAAACCAAGACTATATCCACATAGCAAACAATTATGCAAATTCCAGACAAAGTTGCATGAAAGCTAATTTCGTATCTGCATCCATATTTCATTTTACTCTTACTTCGATTAAATCAGTTTTAAAATGATTTTTAGGGTTTGTATTGCTTCCGCTGTTGTTCTACTACCAAAGAAGAAGGTCATTGTGGGCTGTGTTCATGTTTTGATTCAATAAAGGTAATAACCTGATTTTTAACTAACAGAACGTGGATGAATTTTTAATAATTCGAATTAACTATCCTCCAAGGATGAAATAAAAGACGCTGCGGGTGATATTGCTGTCGATGTTGGGACAGGAGCGATTGAAAATTTGGCAACTGGGATTGCGGCAGGGGATGACCTGAAAACTATTACAAAGGATATTGGTAAAGGAATGGCTTCGGACATAGTCGGTGGAGTAGTCGGGGCTGTGGCTGGAGAGGAAGTTGGCGAATTGGCAGGAGAAGTTACAAGCTCAGTTTTAGATATTGTAGACAACTCTGATAAAAAATAAAGTAGCATATAAGATATCAAATTATAATTAAATATTTTTGAACAACATAAGCTGTTTGTTTATGGAGCCGTTATTAATATTAATTGCACTTCTTAAGTTCATAATTGTTCTTTATAGTATTAAAAAATCTGGCGATGGAACAACATGCTATCTTTCAACTGGCTTCATTATTATGAATATGCAACATCTTTAATGTATTAGTTATGTACATTTTGCACAAACACACAGAAAGCCACATGAAAGTATACGTTTAATGTGGAATAAGTAATTGTTTTTATAAATCTTAGTAAAATAAAAATCTAGTGCAAATCGATTTTTATGCAGCACAGCATCTACTCTATGCTAATAGCATCCTACAAAATTGCATAATTTGGTATTATGTAACATATATAACGATCATTAATCTTACGTTATCACAACCCATCACTCCGTTTGTTTCCGGCGTTCTTGAGAAAAAGTAGGTATTAAAACAACAAATTTAAATGAGAATGACAAGCAATGCTAATCCATGAATGTTCAATGACTGACAAGTGTAACTACAAGCAGTCACGTAACCCATTTTACCTATTGAACTATTGATAAAATTTCTTGACATTGACACACAAATTGGCAACATGATATGATCAACAGTCGCAAAAAGCTTATGACGCGTGTTTCAAAGATATTTTATTTTGGGAGTGGAGCACTTCAGCAACTGTCAAACGGTTTACACAATCCTTTAGCAAATAAGTAACTTAAAAAAGTGTATTTTATACCTGATGGAAACATGACAATATGTAGAGGTCTATGATTTGATTGATTTAACTCAAACAATACGTTACTTTAATTTTGCTGGTAATAAGATTGATAGTACTTATATAATGCAAAAACCTGACTGGGAATTACTCTCGTGCTGTGGCATAGCAGTAGGTGTATGTGAATTGTTGAAATGTATCAACTCAATAAAGATAAGGTTTGCATTATTTGTTTTTTAAAATTTTATAAATGTTTACAGTGTAATCTATTAACCTTACGCCAATTTTAGAATATATTGTGTTGTTTTTGCTGCTTTGGAAGTGAGAGGGGCGAGTGTGGCTGTAGAGCTGTTTAGAAAGTCTTCCAGGTATTTCGTGTTTTACCATGCCATTTTCGCGGATCAATTTATTCTTATGTATCCAAGCATTTATATCAATTCCTAAGCAAACTTTCTAAAGGAATATCATATCAAATAATTTTTACGAATAAATAATAATTTTCCTTTCATTAATCGTTTTCAGAAAAATCTGTCCAAGTACGTTTTATCTACTTCTGGTTTGTTGAGAGTAATGTGACAACATCAGCAAAGTAAATCGGTTTTAAATCTACTAAAAACAAAATATGCAGATTTTATAACTGCAGTGAATGTTGATTCCATACTGTTTCGAATGACTTGCTCACGTCATTTAGTTGTCGTTTTTATATAAAGCAGAAACTAGGCAGATAATTTTATCGTGTTTTGCATGCAGCAAGGCATGTTAATCAACATTTTGGTAGCACAGAGTGCTTTTTTATTATGATACCAAATATTAAAGTTTAATTTATACAACATATTTTTATGATATATTAAAAATTGTGGACGGTGAAGTCTTTAGCTATATCAACGAAAACACAAATCAATCAAAGCATGGAGTTTACAAAACTCTTGAATATTATGTACAATAAAAATATCAGACTATGTCAACATTGCCAGCGTATTCGACAAGCTTTCCTTTAGTTACTTTAGAGCACTTCTGGCTTCATGCAATGCTAAATATTCGTCTTTACAGTTCAGGTGTATCATAACACAAAGTTACGACTACAAATGAAAAAGTAATTTGAACTTTTACGCTTCTTAACTAGTAACAAAATATTTTTCATATAAGTACTGAAGATTACTTCTTAGTCTAGTTGATAACCGATTCTGAGAGTGCTTACATGATATATTATTATGATTATATGTACGTCAGCAATAATTTTATTTTATCGTTCAACCTCTACAAGATTTTATATGAACTGTCTATTCAATAGAGCAGGAGAGTGTACGTTCATACATTCTTGCAACGTGTTCTAATTGAAAACCTTTAGTTGTTTGACGCTGGGTCAACCTATACTTCGACTAGTTTTCATCAAATTTGTCTAAAATGAATCTGTACGGAGCTAAAAGATTTTGGACGTGTTTTATTACTTTAAAATACTTTATATTTTCAAAATGTAGTTTTGTAGCATGTACAAAACAAAGTTCAACGCCACATGATCAACTGCCTGAAACAATTTTTCAACCAGTCGCTAAGTGTCTACTCTTTATGATAAATCATAAGTATTCAGATATTCCGGAATACTCTTTCCCAATCATATTGCGCAGTGGTACAAATAAACAATTCTTGAACAAACAAGTAAAACTGCATGCCAAAACTGAAGTTTACTACAATTTATCATACGTTGACATTCATAGCAACGCATATCAACAAATCATTAACGTGACTAAACAAGCCAATCATCAGTGTTCCTATTCAAACCTTTTTTATGACAATATTCGAGTTTCTAGAAAAAAGGCTAGTCTGGTTGCAGTACAGGTCCCATGCAGCAAAATATGGTTTGACCGATTTGCTCTTAAAACCAAGTCTTGGAGCTGTGAAACATATGTCGAATTAAATTTACAAACAAATCTATTCTTTGACGAACTTTATCAACCACCACATTTTTGGCAATGGCGTGATCATCACATTGAAAAACCTGAATTTATAAAAATTGGAACTTGGATTGCCTCTTCAATGATACATTTAGTAAATCCTGCTAATTTCATGCTTGTCTCTTCAAATTGCACACCACATATAGCAAGACAATGGGCGTTGCAAATTTTGAATCAATCTGGAAATACAGTAGCTTACGAGTCACTATTTCTCTTAATCAATATGCCAGAGTCTAGTAGCAACTTGGTGAAAGTAAATGTACTGAATTTATACTTCCTGAGTGAGAACATAATATCAACTTTTGTCCATTCCCTTACATGGCCTCCACCAGAACAAGGAGCAAGCAGTTTAGAAAATTTGCGTGACTTAAAAGGATCCAACTTTCAGGTTAAGGACTTATGCTACTATTTTCAATTCCTGGATAACCAATTTAGCTACAAGGACTTTCATGAAACTTTGCAATCTGTTAAAATTGTGGAACCATTTTTTCATGTAATACATGAGTTAATTTGGACTCGAAACGCAATGCTGGACAACTCAGTTATAAATGAAACTGAGACTGGTGAGTGCGGTAACTTTGTGCAATTCATAGAATACATTGATTCTGAAACATTTATTGCGTCACCATTACCCTTTAAGCCATATAGATTTATAAGTTGTGGAGATACGTATAACTCGAAAATGATATTTAGACCAATGTACTCTAGTTACAAACCGTCAGTTTGGAGTGCCATTTTGGTTGTATTTCTGCTTACTGCTCCTTGTTTTCTCTACATTACTAATGTACTATCTACGGAAAAGATAATGGTGTACTGCAGACTCAACTACAGCTTTACTTTTATATTGCCCGCATTCATGCTACTAATTGACCAAGGTAGTCCATTTAAAGGCACTTGGAATAAACGACCTTCTATGAAGTGGATTATATCTGGCATGTTATTAGCTGGTTTAATATTAAGTAATGCCTATAAAAATGTCAATGTGTATGAAATGATTCAGAGAAAGCCAACCTTGTTTTTTGAAACGGTGCAGGAATTAGTGGAAAATGCGTACACAATTTTTGTAGTAAATGGGCTTCATAACGCATTTGGACAAAGTTGTTCACAGTATTGTAGCTCAGCCATTAAGACTTCTAAAAATAATTCACATCATTACATAACCTGTGAGCAACCTTGCATTGAAGTTTATTCTGACTTGGGAATGGTGGACAATATTATAAGAAACGAAAGTAAAATGTTGAATTATCTATACGAAAATTCGCAACTTCTCCCCGAAATGGTTTCAGAATTTGCTGATTTTGAGCAAAATGAAATAAATCCATACGAAATTGGTAATGGAGCTACGGCGTTAGACAGTGCTCAATATAACCATGTCTTTGATGGACTGGTAAAGTGTGAAAACGAAGCATTTATTGTGTCAGAATGGCTTGCTCTACAAATTCGAGATAACGTTAGAAACAATGAAAACATAAAGCGACTAAATATTGGCAAACATGTATTATATCAGAAACGATTTTATTACGAGTTTTACAACTATTTAGGAATTAATTTTGCACCATCTAGAAATGTATCCAGATATTTGTTTGCATTTCATAAGTCGGGAATTTGGGTGTGGTGGAATAACCTTCTTTGGCATTTAGCAAAACTTAAACAAGATAATAAAAGCGACAAAATGGAAGGTGATGATGAAGGTTATTCCCCACCTAAAATGAGTGGAAATATTCAAGTGGTGTTTTTGCTGTTGTTTTACGGATGGGCTGGTACAACGATTGTCATTGTTCTGGAACAAATTACTTTTACAATTGAAAAGCAAATACGATCTAGCACACTTTACAAAGTTTGTTAATTATAAGCTTATCTAAAATATTGTTGTGGATTAAGCTTTAATATTCAATTTTTGATTTTAAGACATTGAGTATCAAATAATTTTATTGTAAAATGTTTGTGTAAATTGTAAATTTGGTAGCGTAACTATTTTAAAATTAAAATGCCTGTAATACATGCTATTGCTTCTAGAAATCTCTTATTTGACTTATTAAAGAAATAATGCAATTTTAGGTGAACTGAAATACTAAAATGAAATAATTATATGGCATAATTTTAGAACGATGAATTGTTTGATGATTTTAACAATTCAAATCATAATATGTCTACTTGACTATTCTTCATCATCTTCTGTGGAATCATCCAGAAAGGAAAATAAGTGAGACGGCCAATCAATTGAAATTGAAAAGGGTAAAGAGCCACTACCACCTTTCCCCGAACCTTTCTTTTTTGCTGTTGATATTTCTTCCTTTGGTATTTCCTCTGTTGCGGTTTCGTCCATTGATACTTCCTCTTGTGGCAGTTCCTCCATTGGCGTTTCTTCTTCTTCGTCTGACGAAGACAATAGCGCTGTTAACATTGATGTCGCATTCTTTACCATTTCAGGAATTTCATCCGCTATTTCAGTTTCATCATTAGCAGCAAGAAAATCCACCTTCTCAACTGCATCATACTCCTTAAACTTAAACCAATCCATTAGCTTGTTCCAAGTGTCTTTAATTTTCCAGCCACCTTTCTCTTTCTCCTTTTTGTCCTTATCTTTATCCTTGTCCTTATCCCACTTGTCTTTTTCCTTTATCTCCTTAACCTTAATGGGCTTCAGCTTAATTGGCTTAATTTCTTTGATTTTCTCAATCACTTTAACTGGCTTGATTTCTTTTATCTTTTCCTTAATCACTTTAATCGGTTTTTCCTTGATAATCTTGGGTTTCTCCTCTTTCACCTTTATCGGCTTGACTTTCACTGGTTTGCTTTTTGCTGGCTTTACAATAACTGGTTTAGGCTTGGGTTTCGGAGGTGGCTTTGGCTTTTCGGGCTTAACTTTGACTGGCTTGGCTTTGGGTTTTATGGGCTTAGGTTTTTTCGGTTTCTCAGGAGCTTCCCAGCCAGGTGGGGAAGGTGGTGGCGGAGGCCATCCTGGAGGTGGTCCCCATGCAGGTGCCGGAGGAGGCGCTGGCCACCCTGGTGGCGGTGGAGGAGGACCCCAAGCGGGGGCGGGAGGAGGAGCGGGCCAACCTGGAGGGGGTCCAGGAGGCGGACCCCACGATGGTCCTGGTGGGGGAGGAGGGGGAGGCGGCGGAGCTGGTGCTGGCCATCCAGCAGGAGGGGGTGGCGGTCCAAAACTGATTTTTGGAAAATCCCAAACAATTGAAATCACTGAAGTGGGAGGTCCCGGAGGTGGCGGAGGAGGTTCGTAGTAATCATAGTAGTCATATGAAGGATGGGAAGAATGTTTATGCGAGTGGTGGTGGTGGTAATATGACTGTTTGGTATTAATTGGAGGAGGATCGGGTGAGTCGGAGTCGGATTCGGATGGTTTTGGGGTTGTGGTGGCGGCTTCTACTTCCACGCGATGATATACTTTCTCGTGGAGGTCATCACAGGGTTTTGAGCGTTTTGCAGTGGGGCGATGAATGTGTGGAGCAGTGTAGCGTTTTGAAGGATGGAGGTAATAGTTGCGCTGTGATGGGTATTGGTATGGGGAAGGTGCTTGAATGGATCGGTTTTTGGGGTAATCTGAGATTTCTAGACTGTCAAGAAAATCGGGATCTGAAGTGTAAATGAACTTGGGGTTTGGTCGACTTAGGGGTGGCGGTGCCAAAACAGCTAATGGTTTCTCCTGTAAATGAATTTTAAAGTTTGTAAGTTGTTTTTGCTTTTTGTGATAAGACAAGTAGATAACTTGCTGTCTTACCCTGGTTGATGGACGAATAAAATATAAAGATTTTAGTCGAGATCCATTTCCTTTTTCTAGCTTGCATTCTCTGCAAATTGTTACGAAAACTAAATAAGTTAAATATACTTTCCAGTATTTAAAATGGCTTTGATTTCGTGTTTTCCCCATTTTAGTTTTGTAATGAAATGAAACAGCGAAACTAAGTTTGGTGAACCATCTTAATTTTGAACATTAGCTCTCTGCCTACTTCTGCACAGGCAACTGTATCGCACCTAGAATGACACCAAAATGAACAAAATTATGAGATTGTGGTTGTTTCATAATGGATTTTGGTTTTGTGATGCGAAACAATATACTTCATTGCAGGAAGGGATGCTTTTTGGGGGTATTGGCACTCCGGTAACCTTTAAAGAATACGATTATACGATGATATAATTTCAATTTGCTAGGTAGAAAATTTCGGGGACATGAAAAAGGAATGCCAAATTATACCCTACAGAAAGTTAAATAGTTTTTCCGGTGATAATACGTTGGTTTTCGTTGAAACTTGTTCATTGAAATGTACTATAATTGTAAATGATTACTATGGCCAAAATGATTCTTAAGTCACGATTCACGACGACGAGTGAGTGGTGTGAAGTTTTATTTTGTGTGCATAGTCTGAGAAAACGCTGAAACTAAGGGTTAGTATAATATTTCATAAGAAAATATCATTCTGAAAAGGGGAAGATCACAATAGCTCGTGATAATAAACGTTGCATTGAAATATAAGTATGCCGCAAAAGTGTCTATCTGACGGGTTTCAAATTGTAATTAACCCTGACCTTCCCACCGGAAAAAAATCTTACTTTCAATTTCAATATTTTTAAGACCAGGTGGATACAAAATGAAAACCCGAAAAGGTGTATGACCACAAAATGATAAGTTTTGAGGAATTTTTATATAGAATTGTACATTTCAATTTTAAGATATTGCAAGTACACATAATACATACATAAGAACTGTTTTTGGGTGTGAAATGCGTTTTAGACTCTGGCGTTTTATTTTATATATGTACTAATTATATTCAACAATAAACATAAACAGTTTTGTTCCTATTTATACAAATGTTCATATTAGCTTGAAACTTCCAATTTTGAGTTTGCTTGTGGTTTTGTTTAAAGTAAACAGTTTAATTACTAACATAGCTTTTAACAGACTATTCTTCTCATGACTCATGGTTGTAAAACGTAATATTTATATTGAAATATACAATATATATCAAATATGCATATCAACGAATAACCAATCTGAGATTTACGATAAATAGCCACATAACTTTAAGTTACATGCTACAATCTAATAAACATTATCAAAAAAATCAGTCAAACGGTATTCCTTAAATCTTTCGTAACAGTAAGACTAGTTTGCAATAAAATGTTTACCAAACTTATTTAGCATAACTATAACTGTTAATTAAATTTACTAAAAGTATAGTAATTATTTTAAACTAAATTGCTTTATGCAAATTCTGCAAATAGACCACTTAATAGTTAACTGCAGATGTTTTGCTTTGTGATGATGATGATGTTTTGGTTTTGCGAAAATATTGCTCCAAAAAAGGATTGCATCGTAAGAGGTCATCCATAGCATCTCTGCAAATTATAATGAATAAAATATTATTAGAAATTAAAAAACGCAATTATTATAATACAATCTGCAAATAGAGGAATATTGCAAAATTAGTAATTTTGGACTCACCGTAATTTTTAAATGCGCTACAAATTAGTCTGATTAATGATGGTGGATCCTACTTTCCAAAACGCTGCTTTATATTTTCTTACAAGTTCCAAACCAATCCAGGGCGATGGTATAATGAATCGAATCTCGCATTGGTCGTTATTGCGGTGTCTGGTAATTAATCCTAATAATTTATCTTCTAATTTAATTAAAGTTCTTTCTTTTTTTCTTCGTCCCCGGAGCGTTAGGATTTTCCCCTTGATAAAACTGTTTCAACAATTCCACCGCTTCTTTTTCACGATAACCTCCTTCAATCCTAGGCTTGAATGTATCTTTTGATAACCCAAACGTGTCTAAAACACTCCCACAACCCCCAAATCTGTCGTTTCTGCATCCATAAACAATCACTGGAATTTGGAGTTGCTCCAAAGCACTAGCACACATTATGCAAGGCTCCACAGTAACGTACAATTGACAATTGGCCATCACCTCCCTGACATTCACTCCGTTTTTAATTGACCATTCGGCAAGTTCGTCTAAGGCTACCATTTCAGCGTGACGGGTGGCGTTGCTCCATTCATTCACACGATTTCGACCCTGACCAACAATTTGATTTTGGTAAATGATAACACAACCAACAGGAACTTCTCCAGAGTTTAGGGCTTCATGGGCTTGGTCAAAGGCCAGTTCCATAAATTGAGGGGATAAGGACGATGATGTAGACTGGATTTTAGTCATTTTGGTTATTTATCAGTCCTTAGAATTCAACGAAGACAGTGTTTTATTATATGAGCTATTTAATAGCTAAAGAAATTCAGACTTGAAATATTTGTAACTTTAAAAGTGTTAAACATTTGCTTTGAATTTGTATATTGGTTAAAATTTAATTGTGCTGCTAAGAGCGACAAAACCAGAATGAAGAATGAAAAGTATTTTTATACCCAGCACAACCAAAACATATCAAGAGCAACACTTTGAGTGGATTTCATCAGCTGCCGTGCTGCCAGATAGCCGGTAAAATGCACACAAAACACGATAGGAAGCATTCATTTGATAAGTTAGCATAAAACATTTACCTAAAGTTACCTAAGCTGAAATTCACTTCTAAGAATTGAGATTTAGAATGCATTTACTCCATTAGCGGTACGCATTGGAAAATTACTGACACTAATATTAATGCAACCTATGCAATTGTAACGTTTTACTATCTACCTACTAAATAATATACCTACTAAATTGTGTGCAGAGTGAAATGCACGTAAATGTAAACCTTTATGGGTGGAAGAGGAATGTGCATTAATAGTCTGTTTGACATGATGCAATAAGCTTGAAACGTGTAATAATGTGACGTTTTGAGCTTTATGCATTTGTTTGTTACTTTGTAGAGCGTAAACAAAGAGTAAACATAATACGTTTTGGGTTAACTTTTGACAATACAAAATGATTATCAGTGAGTAATTGGGGATAAAAGTTTATATGGAATTCATGGAAAACAGATGCAACCTCTGCTGTGTAATTGTGATGATCATTCATTTTATGTGTAAATTGAAAGTGCCAGATTATTCTGTAAAATTCTATTTATTTTATAATTCCTAAAGTTTCAGTACATTTTCAAGTGGTTATAATGTGAATAAAAATATTCCTGCATTTTCCCATATTCTATGACATGAGACATTATTCCAGAAAACATACTAAAAATTTCCATGAAATTGTTCCGTGTATGAAGATTCTGAAATTTTTTGCACCATAACAATTTGACTTTAGCACACACATCATTTTCGCATCTTTGTATTTCAATCACAAAAATATGAATATTTTCGTGAGGAAATCCCTATCCAATTGTTGAGTATAACCCACCAAAGGAAGGGAAAGGGAAGAAGGTGATTTCTTTTGATTTAATTATAGGGGCATGCGCGAACGCAGTGCCCCCGAAGTAAAAATTGTGCGTCCGAGTTATTCACATTAGGAATAATCGCAGCGTTCATCGAACTCGTAGTGCAATGAGCCGACTCCCGCTGGGGAGAGCACCTTGCTGATCATGCTGCTCCCTACGCCAGGTAAGTGCTGGTAAATAGCCTCGAGATCACACCCAGCCTGACAAGCCCACAACTTTTTCAACGTTTATCATCTTTCCCTGCAAATTTAAGATAGTGCGGATTTTGCAGCATATTTACAAGTACACTGTTTTACTGAAACAATATCTGAAAATTTTGTTGGTGCATTTTAAAATTATCCACAAAATATGGATTTTGCTCTAAAACCAATTAACTGTTAAGTACACTGCTCAGCTCTTTGAAATGTCAAAACTAAACAGAATATATTCAAACGAAGCAGTACCGCATGAAAACCGGGGAGTCGTGCAAGCAGTATATCTGTAAGCTTGAGGGGTTCATTTACCGGTATACCGTACCGGCTTGGGGTTTTAGATAGGCAGATAGATCTTCTCTATCTTCCCATTGCTTTCATTTAGCCTGAGCATTCATATAAGGAAAAAAGGAAAGGGGAAAATCGACAATGATGCTGTTGCTGATGCTGCTCATTTACCATTTTGAACGATATTTTGCTTGCCTGAGGAAGCGCTATTTCAAAACATAATTCTATTTACCAATGCAATGCAGTTTTAAGACATTTTCTATGTTGCTCAATTTTACTGAAAGACAATTGTCTTTAATTCTTCAAGTCAAAGTATTGTATCGAAAGTTTCGCAAATAATAGATCGTTATAAATACTTTCTTATAATTAATTAATTCAAAAATGAAAAAAATTGTAAGTTATAAAAAACAAAAGCAACTTTAATGTTAAATGTTAATAATTTTACAAATGTAGATTATTACATTTTCATTACATCACGTTGTGCAACCTGTTTAAAAATTCTGTATATTTTATAATTTATTCTCTGTCAATCACAAATCATCTTCATATTGCAAACTTTTTCAATTTTCATTTGAAGGTTGTAAAAAATACTAGCGCTTGTATTAAAATACAATACCTACTCAAAATATTTATAAAAAACAATTCTTAATGAATGTTCTAGAATACTAAGAGCGAGCTACAAACTATTTCATTTGCATTTTTATATTAAATTCTATCTCAAAAATAATGAAAGTACATTATTATGTAGTATGTAGAGTAGAAAAATGGAATACATATATATTTTTTAACAAAGTTGAATTGCTTGTTTCCTAAAAAGCGGTAGAACTGACAAATAGTTTTCTGAAAACAAACTATCGAAGATATCGTACTGGCGTTTCTGAATTTAAGTTGTATCCTCCCCACTACTTGCATTTTTGGAAGTTTCCTCCATCTCGCTTTTATCGCCTTCAATTTTCTTCTTTCGACTGTGTTCCTTCTTGCACTGCTCATTATGTCTTCTGATCTCATCCCTGCTTTCAAAAGTCTTTTTACACAGGTCACAAGTCTTTCTGTTATTTCCATGCGCGTTACAAAGATGCCTTACAAGTCCACTCTTTCCCACATAAACCCTATCGCAAAAATTACACTTCCAATTGCTATGCGCTTCCTGCAGATGCTTCAGATACTGAGTTTCCTCCACGTGCTTACTACACCTTGCACACCGTCTCATTCCCTCCGGCACCTTTTCATTGGGATCCGGCCAGTGCAACTGCACACCTTGACTTTTCTGACGAACGTCTTCGATAACTTTAGGATCAACACTTTTGCCCTCCTCCAAGTGTCTTTTAATACAACGTCGCTCATGAACAATCATGTTGGGCGATAAAACTGACTTGGAACAAACTCGACACTCTTTCATTTTGGTTTGGCTTCCTGTCTTGTGTCGTCTTTCGTGCTTGATTAAAATGGGCTTGGAAAAGAAGCGCATGTCGCACTGGGAGCATTTTAGGTGACGTTCCACAACATGGGTTTTCATGTGACGGTCGTAAGATTCTGGTTTGACGTGGACGTGGCAAAGGGGACATTCCTTGAGGTTGGCTTGGTCGGGATTTAGAAGTTGGAGCTTTATTCCCTCCGGTAGAAGGTTTAGGCTGCCGGCAACAATGTACTTGCGTCGTTTTGAGGGAGTGGTGCTACTTTTGGAACTTCCTGGTTTACTAGAGGTGCTGGTGGTGGCAGTCTTTCGCTTACTGGCCTTTGGCTTGCCTGCAAAAAAATCACAATCAAATTATTATAAAACCTTACAAACAACTGAAACCTCATTAAGTTTTTATAAACTTACTTTCATTTTCCTCCTCAGAAGGATTCCAATCTCCGTCATTGTCACCCTCCATCTCCATTTCTTGATCTCCTCCATCCCCACTAGCATCCATATCTTGTCCAGTATCTCCTCCAGAAGGAAACATGAAGTAGTCATCCCCTCCATCACCCTCCTCCCGTCCACCATTTCCTTCAACGTCACTTTCCACATTGATTTTTACCACTGGAGAATCCTCCTCATTGTTCACCTCATCCTCCTCCTCTACAGTTTTACTGTCCTTTGCAGAATTCACTGATTTTCCCTCCAGTCTTCGTACACTCACTCGTAAAATCTTGCTGGTTTTTGGTTCCTCCAATTTTCTAGAAACTGCCTTCTTTTCAGCTGTTCTGGAGCCACTAGAACTAACGCCTAATGCCTTGGCAGTCAATCTAGTGCTCTTTCTTCCCGACCGAGTTCGATAAGTGGTAGTTGTCTCCTCATCCTCCATCCTCTGAGGTGACTCTGGTGGCGGAGGCGATGGAGGTAAATCATCCTCAAACCCACCAAACTGATCACCTCCATCTCCATCTTCAGCAGAATCATCATCCACCCTTTTGGCAGTACAAACTTGACCTTTCTCCTTAGTGTCAGTTCTCCTGGTTGATAAGTTCCTCACTGAAAAATCCCGGAATGACTCGCCTACAAAGTAATCACACATATAATCAATCAATCAATCAAAATTATTGCTATACCAATCAAAGAACCAAGAAAACACTTTAAATGCTAGAATTATTCTTACAAAATCGCATTTCCACAAAACGCTCCACCAAAACCAGCCGCTCCTCCAGAGTCCTCACCTTCTTCTCCAGCGCCTTACTATCCGCCATTCTAATCAATCAATCTTAATCACTGAACTAATCAACTAATCAGGTTTTAGTTCTTTTTTAGCTTGTTCAGCAGCCAGCAACAAGCAAGAGCAACATCCCAGCATCGCATCCACAACTCAGCTGTAATTGCTTTGCTTTGCGGAGTCTAGAGCTGTGGATGCGTAAGGGGTCCTTCATACCCCACGACGCACAACATGCAACTACCCTAAATCGAAGCTGCTTTAACCAGATATTTAATTAGTGCTAAAATAGATTTGGTTTATGGATCATTGGCTAACGCAACATAAGATGAACAGTTGTTAAATAAAATGCAAAATGCAATTTTCAAATGGAAATTTCATGACATGAATGAATATTGTGCTTGCGTATAAACAGAAGTCTGTTTTGTGATATTTTTATTTTATTGGAAACGTTGTACATTCTTTCTAATTTAACTTTAACTTGCCCATCATATATCTGAATTATAAATCCTGCAGCATCTGAATGATTCAGAATCATACGAAAACACACAAAAATAAAGAAGAAACATTAGGTAACTATGCTTGGTTTTATAAAGGAATTTTGTCATTTGTGCCAGAATTAATACCATAAAACAGTTTATGGAGGAATAATCCAAACAAAATTGAACACTTGAAAACTATTAATTTTAAAGCATTCAAAGTGAGTTTCACTATTTCCAATGCATTTATTTTGAATGGGTACATGCATACTGCAGACAAGATTACGAAAATATTTTACTTATAAAGAAATGAGTAGCTTAATTCTTTCAATTTCAAGCGACAAAATATTCGCACAAATCCATAGCCGCTTCAGGATCTTCCTTGAAAAGAGCCACATACGTGGGCGATTTCTTGAAATTTCCAAAGTTTCTGAAATGAATCCAATTATTTATACTCGTTGGTATTAATCATCACCATAACTGCATCAATTACATAAAATATTCATAATCCGACTAACATTTTCATAACTTTAATGGCTTTCATTTTCAAACGATGTCCATCCACTGGAAGGTTGCGGGACAACAAGAACAATTTCATTGCCACATCCACATTGTACCAGGTTTCTGGTTTAGCCAGAAGTAATTTCTTCATGGCAGTTTCCAGCACTGGAATGTTGTACTTGTGAGCTGCATGGAGCATTTCAAATGCCACCACAGAATTAGAATTGGGTTCCACTTCCTCCCAGCAATAAAGATAGGCTAGTAATCCACGAACTCCCTCCTCGCTCATATCCGGCATTTCTACAGTGTGCGTTGTGAAGTGTAGAGTATCCTCCCTAGTACCCTATCTCCAGGTTCTACTGCTATAAACCGATCCCCCCATGAGTTCCCCATTATGCCATATGCCTTATGCCAATAAACCAACTCAACTCCCAAGTTCTGCTTCTGGCTTCGGTGAGCTCTGCAGAGGAACTAAACCATTCCTCCAACCTTTATTCTCATTTCTCATTCTACAGCCAAACATGGGAATATCTCAAACTATCGCAGCAATCCTGCACACAAAGACCTCTAACCATGGGGCAAAACTATACAAAACGAACACATTCCCTACACATTCCGCCCCCTCGAAACCTTTCCCCACAACCGGAAGTTGGCTTTCTCACCGTTCCAGCTTTTTCTCACACATTTTTCTATTTGATATTTGGTTACATAATTTTATGTTAAAGTATCTGATTACATATTAGTAAATATATTCGTCATTTGATTTGTTATTTTTATAATTTTGGTTGAACTACGTATATATACACACACACCCTTCTCCCCCCACTTGTACAAGTTTTTTTTTAACGCTCCTTACAACGTTTGAAAACGCTTTCAATACACAACTCGAAGTCAATTTACGGCCTTAGTCATTTAACTAGTTTCACAACATTTTTCCGGATTCGTTACAAACAAAATTTCATCATATTATATTCAAAAACATTTCAATTCAAATTTCAAAATTCAATCAACATGCAAATTTCACATACATAATATTTAGCTAGCTTTCTCATTTCAAATACATTTCAAATTCATAATCTCAAAACCATTTTCAATTTCATAATAATTCAAATTAATCACAATTCTTCACATTTTACCAAATATTCATCAATACAAAAACTCAAATTCATTCAATTCATTTTAAAATACATTCATTTCATAAACACAAATTCAATTCATTTCATAATCTCAAATCAATTCATAAATTCAAACTTAATCAAAAATTCACTTCAAAATATATTCAATTCAATACTAATTTCAATTCAAAATTCATTCAATTCAATACTCACTAAATTCAATTCAAAAACATTCAATACTCAATTCAATTCAAAATACATTCAATTTTCAACTCATTTAATTCATTTTACTTTAAACCATTTAGGCGCTAAATTCATTCAATAATTATACCTATTCGAACCAAAATAACCATTTAAGTAGTAAAACCATACCTTTTACTACCTATTTCGAGCACAACGTGAATAAAACGCATTTATTACTCACATTGCCCCTTCAATCAAACGAAACCTATTTAATCTGATATATTTCCAACTGAGCTTTAAAAATACCATCAAATCAAGCGTAACGTGAATAAAACGTATTTATTACTCACATTACCCCTTAAATCAAACGAAGCATACCTAATCTGATACTTTCCAACTAAACTTTTCAAACAACATCAAGTTCTGCTATCAACTCGTCATTTAAATATGTTCCAACTGTTTATCTGATAAATTACCATCTCTCATTCTAAACCCCTGATAGAGTCATTATTACGCAAAGTTTCAACATGTTCGGTATTTTCTGTACTATTTTCTCAAACTGTAAGCAACATCAACTCAAATCAAACTATCCTCAAACGAATACCTAATTTTCTTGTACGTCATTCGAATACTTCATTTCACATGAAATTTTACCTCACTACCTACTTTTTCCTCAACATTATCATCGATTAAATCATAATTCATAGTTCCCCGGTGGAAACCTATTCATCTTGCCCTGAGAAGCAAGATTATCACTTAATCCTCACTTTAGCTATCATAATTTCAACATTTGTGTGCATAAAAATTAAATTAATTGATTTCAATTATAGCTATAAGGTATTTCTAAACTTTCTTGCTCTTTCTTTCTCTAATTTTTTTATCAGTTAACAAATTAAATCTCAAAATTACTTTTCCTTTTTTATTAACAGTCTTAGCCTTCAAAATGTACAACAGCTGGCTCAGTTCGCGTTAAATTCTGGTTGTTCAAATACCAAAAATTCTTTTTTTTGACCTAACGACTTTAGAACTTCATGTAAAACTTTTTCTTTCTTTCAAGCACCTGTTAATGCTTTTTTTTGAAAATGTAAAACAGATAGATATACGTTTAGCAGTGACAAAATTTCTCCTGAAATATCATTTTCTTCCTTTCAATGTATTTAGACAGTTCTATATCTCTCTGAGTGAATTTAACTATATTTTGTATTTTCAGCTTTCTAATTAAAATTTCTAAGCCTGGCAGCTTAGCTAACTCTTGTTACTGAACAAAATATAAAGTACAGAGCTATACTCTTTGAATTCATCGAACTCAAAACTAATAAATGTTAACTTACATTGTTCATATCAAAAATAGCTATTGTAAATCCGATTTCCGAACAAAAAATCTATACTCTTTATAATGCTGTCTTTCTAAAATTAAATCTCTTATTCTTTTTCTTTAAATACATCAATTTAATCTGTCTTATTACTCAATATACGCTTTAGCCCTGATAAGCTAATAATTTTGGTTCTATCTTTCTCAAGAGAATTAAACTTAAGGATCTTTAATTTTCTTAACTTTACGGCTGTATCTGTTGTTGGATGACTCGGCAGCTTATCACTTGTAGAAGATTTGATAAAACGCCTGTACTTGCTTGCATTTTCAGCTAAAGGTCCAACAGTCAGTCCGTATTTCCAGATCCAATTAAGAGACAGATTTGTCGCAGAATATTACCAGATTAACTATCAAAAAAAAAATAAATAATAAGAACAAATGATAAGTTTTTCGGTTTCTGAATGACTACAAATTTACTTTTATAATAGTTTGTGACTTGTAAACTTATTTTAAATTTCTATTTTTCACTTATTATTTTTATCCTTTTTAGTATTCCTGTTGTACCCAGCATGGACACAAAATTGATACCGCTTCTAGGCTGCAAGCTCCACTTCAAGTATATTTCCGGCTCCAATCAGTCCGTAGCTTCCCAACAGAATCGTCCATGTCATGCTGTTAAATATTTCTTCGAAAACTAAACATTTAACATTGATTAATTTTATCGTTATTTTTTAAACTACGTTTCAATTCGTAATATGCCATACTTCTGGATCTGAGAATCCATAAAATTTTCTTAATGGTTTTTAAAAAAATGTACTTGTATCTGACAGAAGTTCTTTTTAGCTATTTTCTGCTTTGATTTCTTTAATTACGAACTTGAAGTGTTTACCCGAAAGGAAAATTATTTCTTTAAAAGATTACTAGTACTGATGCAACTCTAAATACGTAATTCAAAAGAAAAATCATGTAATTAATTTTAGTTTTGGCATGAATGACGAAATAATTCTAAAGCTTAATTGTGCCTTCTTCAAATTTTCAGTGGATAACAAAACAAGGAACCTGTTTACTTTTCATAAATCTCAACTCTTTCAATTACTTTGCATAGTCTTACAAGAAAAATATAGTTCATTTGACCAGAAATGCAATATCTCAAGAAAATTAATTAACCTTTCTGCTAATAGTAATGACGT
This sequence comes from Entomobrya proxima, assembly GCA_029691765.1. NCBI lineage: Eukaryota > Metazoa > Arthropoda > Collembola > Entomobryomorpha > Entomobryidae > Entomobrya > Entomobrya proxima. The sequence goes on along the minus strand of CM056169.1, from coordinate 35,066,003 downwards.
TGCTTTAATTCAACCAATTCTAAAATCAAATACCAAAAACTTATTACTTCTTTTTTTTAACGAAAATGGACCTGTAAAATCCATTTAAAATACCGACTCTGCGAATCGTGAAACACCAATGAATACATTTCTCTACTTATGACCCTGACAAAGATCATATGACTCTACGTGATGTTTAAAATCCCAATTCATCAGATTTCAGACGAAATATTCCTAGATAGCAATCATGCCTTTTTAAATAAAATATCAGATTTCAAAACTTTCTTCTCAGTGACTATATCAGAAAACTTTCGTTAAAATCAAAATATCAGAATTCAAAATTTCCTTCCTAATCAAAATATCAGAATCTAAAACTCATTCAAATCAAAATATCAGAATTCAAATCTTTCAAATCAAAATGCTTCTATTTTTTAACACAAATTTAATCTCATATTTCATATTCATCATCTCATCAATTTTCCAATCAAAATCAAAACTTGCATTTCGATTTAGTCAACTCTGCAACGCTAAAAGTGATCTTCTAACGCTTCAGATCCGCTACTACCTCATTTTAAACTGATTTTTTTTCTTACTTTTTCTTTCCTCTTTTATGTTTTTTTAGATTAAACTCTACTATGTCTATCAAAAAACTAACGAAAATTCTGGCATTCAACTCTTTGCTGGGCTATCGAGGTGATCAATCTCGTCAACCGCAGCTTCTATAAGACTTGCCATTTCTCATTATGAGACTATTCCGTCATTTCTTTTGACACCTCGAGCCAATATTTTTCAAATAATTTTGTCAACGCAATACACATTAAATGTCTGTTCTTGTAAGAACTCGTCAGTAGATACGCAATTTGAATATTCAGTCTAGTCTGTAAAATCATAATATTCAAAATATCATTTCAAAGTCCGAAGCAAAATTTCTTCCAATTCTTCAGTCTTTTCAAATTACAAAACATACATTTTCCCAATTCTATACTGATCGGTCCAAAAATAGTCGAGACAATAAGAAATTATCAATGACAAATATCTAAAAATCTTAAACTTTATTTTTCTATTGAACCTGGTGGCGGCTTATCTATCAAAGCTCTAACCTTTCTATAATTTTCATTCATAAATTTAAATTTGCATTTTCAACATTTACATTTTTTCCTCTGAGCAGAACTAATTTTCAAAAATAAAACCTTGTTTGCACGTGGCATAATTCCATAAATTTCCTAAAAGTCAATAATCATAAGGCAAGTAACTCAAAAATCTTGAATTCCAATATCCAATAATCAAATTCAAATCTAATTTTACTATTACCAATGGATAAAGAAAAATGAACTTTTTAATAAATTCTGAATGTGCACTGTTTCATGTCTCCAACTTGAGAATCGTTTAATTTAAAATATTTTTAGCTTCAATCTACTCGGTATCCAAAATATTTGACAATTTCCAATCTGTATCCAGCTATTCAAAAACTGAATATTCTCAAGCAAACTCAACCGAAAAATGTTCAACGTAACTTGACCGATCATTATTGTTTTTCTAAATTCTAACTGTAACGTAATTTGCATAGCCTAAATTTCAATCAAGTAACTTCCTTTTTTTTGTCTGTAAATATGAGTCTGTGAACTCATCTGCGTTTTTTCATTCATTCATTTTTTAGTCCATTTCAACAGTGTGTATAATCTACTAGGTTACCACAAATTTTCTTAAAATCTACATAATATTCAATTTTTCAAGTATTGTTCCTGTTTCCTAAACTGTGAACCTAGGAAGTGTTCATCCTTACTACCTATTACCCATTCTTACTTGTGTGCTGTATTTTGTGTGCATGTGTTTCAAACCTGTACCATGTTCATTCATTTCTTTTAGCTTGAAAACCGACATTTAACATGTTTCTACTTTCAAATCTCTTTAACCTTTACAACTCTCTGGCATCTTTATTTTTTATGCTAATCAGTTCAATTTTAGGTCACTATTCATACATATAACTACAATGGCATTTCGCTTTCTAGTATGTTCGTCAAAAATTTACAGAACATTTCACATTCCTATCCATTTCTTCATACTTGCTAATTTTCTTTGAATCTATGCCTTGGAAAGCATTTATTGAATGGATATACTAATATTCTATTAACCTCAAAATGAACAAGTTAGCATATGACCTCAATAGTGCATTGTCCCAACTCCTAACTTGAACTAAAAACATACTACCCAACCTGTGTACAGATTCTACAAAACTATCATGATCAACGATCGTCACGAAAATTTTATACTTTTCCTGATATCTATGCATGCCATGTTTCTGATCTTAGCTTTCTTTAGAATATTTAAGATTTAATGTCAAAGTTAGGTTAAATATCAGTAATTTAATTCATTCGAGTCCATAATATGTGCTTATAGCATGTAGTGGTAACTTGGTTATGCATTAGGTCTGAGAACCTATAATAATTATGATAAGATAGGCTTGTTAACCTATTTCTGATGGTATAGGCTTGTGAACCTATTGGTTTGCATGGACCACCATATTATGCATTAATTCAAGCAAAAACAGATTTAAAATTCTCTTCCTTACATTTTCAGTCGACCCTTAACCTTTTTCACTGACACGGAAGTAGGCAGAACTATCTTGGCTACTCCTTGAGAAAAAAAATTCGGCGTGACCTCTATCGGAGCTATCAGGCTCTATTTTTGCACATGGTTAGCTTAAATGATACAATAAGAACATAGGTAATTAATAAATAACTGATCGACAAAAAAGTAAAACCAACACAATATCATGATCATGATCACCATCAAATCTCATTTCATTTTCTGTCTTACCAGCCTGTGACCTTAACTGAAATCTTAAAAAATCAATTAGAAGCCTTTAAAACACGATAATGTACCAATTAAATCGACTCATTGCACACATTTTCTCTTTCTGATAATTTACGACACAATTTCAAATGATATATTCTCACCGTACTCTCATTTCACCAGTTTACGCCCAACTTACCATCGTGCCTATTTTCTTACTTTTCTTTGCGACACCTGATAATCTCGTAACTTTGACTGACTAAACTGACTATTATTGGCACTCAAAAATAGAAAACGACATAAAAATTGCACAAAATTCCCCATCTTCAGTGATACACATGCATTTTAATGATTCCACAGATAAAATGACTAATTACCGTATTTTTCACGCACACACACATACCTTTTTTTTACCATCGAGACCTGAAAATCTCGTTTTCTCACCAGTTTTTTAGCAGTTTCCGCAGGTAATCGCCAAGTGTGAAGTGTAGAGTATCCTCCCTAGTACCCTATCTCCAGGTTCTACTGCTATAAACCGATCCCCCCATGAGTTCCCCATTATGCCATATGCCTTATGCCAATAAACCAACTCAACTCCCAAGTTCTGCTTCTGGCTTCGGTGAGCTCTGCAGAGGAACTAAACCATTCCTCCAACCTTTATTCTCATTTCTCATTCTACAGCCAAACATGGGAATATCTCAAACTATCGCAGCAATCCTGCACACAAAGACCTCTAACCATGGGGCAAAACTATACAAAACGAACACATTCCCTACAGCGTCGTTGCCTCCTTCATTTCACTTTGAAACATTGCGTTAAAGACATCACTGTGAGCAGCCAGTATTGCAGTGTGACTTTGGACCTGAATCCCGTTGGCTGGAATGATAACCACATCACTTCTGATCTCCTCCAGAAGCATTCTGCGGTTAATTTGCATTTTGTCTGTGACCACTGGGCCGGACACATCTTTACCATTACAAATTACTATAACTGTTAACTCTCCACGGAAACCGTTGTTACCGGAGCAAAGATTCCAAACATTGCCTATATCTCCTGAAGCGCAAAATTGATTATCCTCGCAAATGTTGTCTCCAATCTGCTCAAATTTCATTTCTAAAATTGAAAATTAGTACGGTCATTGACACGTTGCATGATAAATTTAAATATATTTTCTAAAACTATGTACTTTTATTCCTATATAGTATATATCTGGAATATTTTATTTCCATGGTTTATACAAATGGCAAAAAAACATTATGTTGTGTATATTCACCTCTGTTTTTGTGGGGACAAAGAAAAACTACATTACCCAATACAATATTATGAGAATAGATAAGCGTTAGATTAATATCTCAAGATACTTTGATTTTTTCTGGTGAGCCCTTTTGAACTCAAAAACTTTAGCAAATTTAAGCTTTACTAACAACCAATAACATTAGCTATCGTGAATGGGTTTTGGTAACTCTGTTCCAAGTTTTAAAACTTTTTGAAACACCTTTGTAAACATAATACAAAGTTAAAGTAACATATTACATAAGTATGAAATGAAACAAGATATTTACGCATAACCTTATCTTGTTTCACCCAAAACATATAAATGGAAAGATATAAGATATCAGTCATAATATAAAAATATTGATATGGAAAAGACAATTTATTTGATTCCCGGACTATTCATCGAAATCTCGTCATCGAAATCTTTTCATCGCAACTTTTTCATTGCTTAACATCTTCATTGCGTAATCATTTCATCGCCTAGATTTTTTCAT